>VZSC01010953.1:131376-153510 GCA_013398225.1 Steatornis caripensis | reverse complement strand
CTTACAGTTGTTAAGAAAAGTACCAAAAACATGTTTAANTCTAGGCTGCAAGCACGCATTGCTGGCTCATGTCCAGCTCTTCATCCACCAGTACCCCCAAGTCCTTCTCCGCAAGGCTGCTCTCTATCCATTCATCCCCCAGCCTTTATTGATACCAGGTTACTGGTACGTTTCAAGATGCTTTATAATGAAGGAAAAGTAATTACTTTTTGTTTCACTTTATAATTGCTAAATAATAATCTTACTTACAGTTGTTAAGAAAAGTACCAAAAACATGTTTAATTATGCTCGCTGCCTGGATAGGGTAGTAGGTCTACTCCAGAGTCAGGGGTGTATGCTGCAGCAGTTTTGTGTGTCCCATTCAAAACTAACATCTACTTTCAGAAAGAGACATTCTGCCTTGTTTTTAAAACCTTTCTATTGGTATCTGATCAGAAAACAAAATCTTCCTCAAAAATGTATTTTACTGACTGTTGTCTTGTCCCGACTTTCTCTGTGCCCAAAACTTTGACTTTGACATGTGGCGTGCATGGGTGGCGTTCTTATTTAGCTTCAGCAGTAACTGCTAAAGGAAAGGTGGGTGGAAATTCTCATTATACTTTTGCAATATCATAGCTTGTTGATTTCACGAGTCTGTTTTAGCTTTATCAGTAAAGGTTTCTTTCTTCCCAGTTTCTCACTGGGAAGAGCTAAATTCTGTCAAGTGATTTTTTTGTTTGGTTTTTATTTTTTTAGATTTTTAATGGCTTTTTAGTGGCTAGGATGCTGAGTTACTTTGTTACTCCAGGTTTTTTTTTTCTGTGTGCATAAAAGGTTATAGTGCCTCGATCTGTTTAGAACCTGCAGCTTCAGAATGAAGGCATGAGGTTAGTGTTCAAATAATAAGAAACTGTTGGTGTGCTGAAATAGGTGCAAAAGAATTTTTTATCAAAGAAATAAAGATAGGCTGGATGTTTTTGAGAGAAGGAGATAATGTTAATGGGAGAATGGCTTCATCCAATGTTTGTATGTAGAATCAGTTTAGGCGGTCT
This sequence comes from Steatornis caripensis, assembly GCA_013398225.1. Taxonomy (NCBI): domain Eukaryota; kingdom Metazoa; phylum Chordata; class Aves; order Caprimulgiformes; family Steatornithidae; genus Steatornis; species Steatornis caripensis. The sequence continues at coordinate 152,479 of VZSC01010953.1, read as the reverse complement.
AATTTTGGTACACTAAAATTCAGTAATGTTTAAACCTATTTAGTATTTTCTGGGAAAATAGTAAGTAAAAGGAGGTATGTTTAATCTACCAGTTTGCTTCTCTTTACACTTAAAATCTAGTATACTGGACTTAGTCTTTTGTTCTATTATTACAGTTTTAAGATTTTCTGGCACTTGCTGTCTTTGCTTGTATTACATCTTTTGTACTTAACAACTATGTTGGCAAAATACTGTCAGAAAAGTTAATCTTTTACTGCTGGTGTTACTAACCCCAGAGAAAGGGGAGAAATAGACTTTCAGTACGTAAAAGTTGCACAGAGAAAACTTCAGTTTTAGTAAATTCATGCAAAGAATCAAGTTCAGTCATCTTTTTGGATGTTAAAATATTACACTTTTCCTCATAGTTATGTGCACCACTTTAGCAGAACTGGCAAGATGCCATTGTGCAGAGGAGGAAGTAGGACTTGGCATTCTTAAAACCAAAACAAAATTCCTAGTTACTGTGTGAGACTGTAAGTTATGCGCAAGTCAGAGACGGGAACTAAGCATGCTGTTAGCTGGGTTTAGAAGTCAGATAAACTAATTGATCTTATAAACAACAGCAGTTTTCTGATGAGTTTCTCTGTGGAAAGCACAGCTTTACAGCGTGTGCTGGAATTAATATGAGGCTTAGAGATTTGATCAGCACAGCTCCGTGTGTGTTTGCATGCTTCTAGTAGTTACAGATAGGAGGTAAAAACACATTGAAATTTAAAAGTCAGTGTTGAACATCGTATTTAATTTTACTGCTGGTGATTGATGGCATGTCGTAAAAGACTTGCTGTATATCAGCTGAGCTGCAGTAATGTGTTATGCCTCAATAAAACAATGAAATATCTGAGGTCACAGGTGATGCTTTATGTATCTTGAATATTTGAGATTGCAGACAGTCATACTAAGTAAAAGGAGATGCAGTCTGTCCAACTTCAAACATTTCAGAAAGTATTTGTGTTCAGGGACAGTTAATTTTGTAGATCTGTAAGATCATCTTGCCTGCTGGAGGAAAGAGGATAGTATGAATCTCAAAATGTATACGTCATTTCTGAAGTGCTGTTGAGTCTGAAGACTCTCACCTGTGAACTCTCAGTCTCCAGGAGCACTGTGGCTGTGCATGCTCAAAGCTGTGGCCTTGGTAGAGCTTGTCATTTCTCCATATTCACCTGAGAGGCTGCTGCAGCATCCCCTGAGAACTGTGAATGCACTGATAATAATTGAGTTCAGTGTAAAACGTGGTACTTCTGACCAGTTTCAGACACTCACAGAAGATGTGATCACCTGCCTGTTTTGGTGACAGGCAAATATGTAGGATAATCCGGGGGTGGGAGCCAAAACCTACGTTTCCCTCTGGTTTTAGGGTGCTACCTTAAGTACCAGGCTAAACTAGACAAGAATTGGAGCATTTACTCCTCATAATCGGGAGTTGCTTGGAGGCCATTTTGACTGAACAAGTGATCATGTGAAACAGTGGAAACTGAAATTGCTCATGTAGTAAATCTTGTATTGCTTACCATGCGCTACAAAGTAAACAGCAGGATTAGAGCATGCCCTCCATCCAGCCCAGCCCATCGTATGGCTAGAACAGTTCTCTAGGATGTAGGAGATGAACGCTGAAATCTAGGTTTCACAGAGAGTGTCCTGCAGGAGGGGACATGATCCCAATATGGTTCTTCTCAACTGTTAGCTAGCGTCAGTGTCCCCCCTAAGAGGTGTGCTGGCTAACTTGAGTCCTACTCTGAAGCTTTTAATCTGTCTGTACTTTATATAAAGAAAGTGAACGTCACACCCAAGGTTCTGTGTTCTGCTGTGAGCCATGGATCTAAAAATTAGATGTGACAGTTCTTGATGGTACAGCATCCAAATTTCTTTTGGAACTTTCCCAAAGTGTTTCTCTGGGAATGTTATTTGTATTGCAGCATGTGGTCATTTGTGTAACTGCTAAAGTTCTGAAATGCAGTTTAGATCAGATAACAGTCCTCCTAGAATTGCAGTTAATTCCTGACTTACCAGTCCTCACCAAGCTGAATTTAAAAAGAAAAAAAAGTCTCCATAGGAAAAGCAGACTTCTTATGTTAAGGATGGTGACTGAAAAAAAGTATAAAATTTTTTCTCTCATGTAGTTTGTAAACTAGCTTTCCAAAAAGGCTTCTAGGGAATGTGCTCGTTATCGGGAGTGTTGAATAAGTTCTTGGACAAAGCCAAAGTGAGCAAAAAGTGTCATGTTTTATTTTTGAAGTCCATGCCAGCTTTTTAGACTCTTCAAGTGAAATTATACTCCTTAATTTAATGGATGTGTTAAATACTATTGTTGTTTCAGTCGTATTTAACTGAAACAACATGCTTGGCTGAACACTCCTGGTCTTGGAAGCTGATCTTATTTTGTAGAAGCTCTCCTAGAAACGGCATCTACTGTAGATACAAGCCAAAGAGTTGAGGCTGATCTCTTGACAAACAAGTCCCAAATGAATTGAAGTCATCTCTTTCTCTATCAGTTCCGGGAACCCAGTGAACAGAAAAAGAGGGGTATTATGTGACGTACATTGTTGTGAACAAATAGTAATGTAGAAGCAAATCTGAATAAGAGCTAAACTTTCTCTTGCTCTAGGAGCTCTTTAATTGTGAGTCTTCCTTTTTTTAAAGAAACCCCTGATCCTGACAGAATTTGTACAAGTGATGTGTAATTTCTTAATATGTGAGGTTTGTCAGCAGCTATTAATCTAATGTTTCAAGTCAAATGAACGGAGTCTCTGCTTGCAGTTTATTTTAGTCTGTTGAGATACCTAACATCAATATGGTAAAATTAATTACAAATTAATGAATATATTTCAGTGTTGAAAATGCTATAGTTAAATTTGTATTTGTCTGTTTAATATGAGATGATTAAACAGTCTGTACTGAAAACTGATGTTTCTAAACAGGAATATTATGTAATTTAATGGTAGTTTGGTTTTTTTATTTGTTAAATCTGCACTTTCCAAACACTTTGTCATTCGTGAGCAATGCTTTTTTAAAAACTCTAAATTCATGTAGAGTGAGCTATGATAACTTTGCACTTCATTTTTTGGCAGTCAAGATGTTTTCCGATACTACTGTTTTGATATTAAGTTGATAGCGTTTCTTTTTCATAAATCAGTTATTACTAAATTGGCCGGCTCTGACTAGATATAGGCTTAAAGGTACAAGCTATTAAAAAAAAAAAAAATCATTAAATCAGCTTAGGTTTCCTGCTCAAGGTCAACTTATTTCAAAAGCATGTGTGCTTTTCTTGCTTAATGTGTTAATTCCTTGTCTAACAGTCTCTTAGACTATCTTAACATGATGATTTTGAATGAGTGGAAACAGGGAGATTTAGAAGCATCAGAATATTATATGCTGTTCTCATAGGTAAGGTGGCACACACTTTCTCAAATATTTATCTTTTGAAATAGTTCACAGCTCTTATCTCTTTGGTTAATCTGAAATAGCTACAGTGATACTAGCATACAGTCTTTGATGGTACAACTGTAATTGTCTGGAAAGATCTTCACACAACCCTCTTTGCTGAGGAACGCTGTTCCTCACACAACGCCCTTCCCCCTTTACATTTTGAAGCAATTTCTTTTGCTTGACTTTGGAGGACCTAAGAGTTTAAGGTTAGTATTTTGGGATATATTTTTACTTTAGGCAAGATTAAGTTCTTTTTGCTACTCATGTCTTGGTTATGCTGGTTTTGGATCATTTAGCTTATGTTTCTCAGAATTTTACAATTTGTATTTTCAGTGTTACAACAATGGAAGGCTTAAGGAAACGGCCATTAATTGTATTTGATGGCAATTCAACAAGTACAAGCATAAAGGTGAAGAAGACAGAGAACGGAGCTGCAGATCGCCTAAAACCTCCTCCAGCTGGAAGCACCACCAACACTGTTAGAAGATTATCAGTTCCTTCAAATGCCTCAACATACATTTCAGCCTCCAGTTTATCAGAGGACGCTAAGATGGGAATGAGGAATAGTGAGGCTAAGCAGAACAATATTTCAAAGACTGACAGCAGTGTGTTGGCTAGTCTGAAGGTGTACCCGTTGTCTCCAGTAGCAGGAACTACTGTTGTGAAGTTAAAGCGAGCTGTTCCGAAAGAAGAATCTGATTTGCCGGTATGTATGTTCAGTATCTTGCTTTGCAGGTTTTGTTTTGGTTTTTTTTTTTTTTTAATTGAAGCTTGCAGGAGCTAATGGTGGACGTGTAAGAGTTTCCAGGGTTAATCTATTTTGGAGTAATAGCAGATTCTTTATTCAGAAACAGGCAAAAGAGTAGCTGGTTTGGGAAAGTTTAGAAGGACTCGTACTTGTTAATGGAAAACTTCTGTGTGAGAGAGGCAGCTTTGCAGAAAACATTAGTGTAATTTTAAAAAGAGTAAGTAGGTAATACTTCAGGTGGTGCTGATAGCAGTCAAATAAAACACAAAAGGATCCTACTGGCAGGTCTGAGAGAGAGAAAACAGGTATTATGGAACAGCATGAACAGCCTTAAAGGGAGAGAAGTGGTCTGTTGTCTGTAGTAGGGAGGAAAAAAATGGATTGGTAACATTCATAACCATCACACTCATATGACTGAGTAGGACAAGCTTTTGTTTGTCAAAGTGAAGGAAGAGATGTTACGGGAACTGAAGTGAGATGCTGAGAGTGGTAGAATATATCCTTAGAGGAAGAATGCCATCTGTTTTAAATCTCACATAAGAATTGGCAAGTTAGAGGAAGGAACTGGATGTAAAAATGTGGAGAACTGCCTAGATTGTGGGTCTGAATGAGAAGCCATAACAGAAACTGTAGTAGTTGAAGAAGTGAGAGGCCAAAGGTTGAGTGCTCATTTTGAGCCATGGTGATCTTAATCAGGTACCTGGGCTTCTCTAAGACAATGAGAAAGACCTGCTGAGATCTTGAACAGGAGTGTGCTGTTCTCAAATACCGAGATCAGTATTCAAGTACTGTCATCTAGACTGATGACTGAGCTGTTAGCCGTAAAGGTAAACAGTCATCTTCTTTCTGCAAGTTAGGTTCAGCTGCAAACAAATCTTCTGTAGCGAACAATGGTACAGATGGGGGCAGAATGAGGCTGATGAGCTGAAGTGATGAGAGAAGAGCTAAGGCAGAATATATGAATTCAGGAGGGCCTGTCTTTGAAAGGGTAGGTAGTGGTGCTGAATGTAGCTGCTAGTTGGGGAGAGAGATAGAAAAAAAGTGGTTAATATTGGTTAATATTGACAAAGGTGTGATTGGCCTTTAAGGGCTTGACGGTGAGCAAGAAGCAGTGTGCCATCTCTTTAAAACATGCCACAAGGTAGAGATAAGGCTTACATTTGTGTTGTATTCCTTCATAATACAAATGAAGGAATTTTCACATTTCCACTGGAATACAGGAATAAGTAAGGAATAAGAGGAAGAAATATCTGTTCTCATTTGAACTGCAGGGGGAGCTTTAGATATGCAGTGTGTGATTGTATTGAGTAAAATTTTCCCAGGACACCAGACTTCTGTTTTCTCAATATTGCCTCACGAAATCCTTTCTATTCATCCCTTTTTAAAAAAAAATCCTTTCACAAAAGAATGCAGGTAATGTCCTTGCTGCATGGATTGATAGATTTCATCAGACTTCTTTTAAACATGAGCACCTATATGTGTGGCTGTTTGAAAGACAGCTTTAGCAACTTTAACAAGAATCATGGCTGAGGCCCTGAATCAAATTTATGCTGGAGAGGTGTTTCCTACTGTCAGTATCACTAATTTATTTTAGTATTTAGAACTCTTCTAAGCATTGGTCAGATCTGAACCTACAGAGCTTTTGAAACTTGTTTAGTATACAACTCACAGCTTCTTTATGTTTAATTTAAATGTTTTGTAGATACTATGATGAACACTTCTAAGTGACACTGTGTAAGTGACACTCAGCAGCTATGACTTCTGACACTTGACTTTCTATCTTAGCCACAGTTTACATTGTTCAAGTTAATACCGGTAGGTTCAGTCATGCCTTGGTTGACGTGGGTCGGGCACATTTGAAGTTGGGCAAGTGTGTTGTATGGATGTTACTTTACTGTCTGAAATTAAAGAACGTGGTTTTAAATAATAAGTGATGTAGCCAGGAAGAATCAGTACACTTGGCAGACGGCTGTAGAGTGTAAAGCCTGGTGTCTCTTTGGTATAATGACAGTAATGACAGTTTCAAGCAAGTGACTGTTCTCTGACTTTCAAGAAAAACTGAAGTTCTTGTGCCGAATAGCACAGAACTATCCTTCTGATCTTTAAGTCTAATTCCCTTCAACCTTTCAGTCATTGCAATCCACAGGATTGCTGTAAATAAACTTAACATTTAAGCTCTTGAGGAGAAGAGAGATCTAGATTGTGTTCCCCAAACCAGTGTGTTGCAGAATATTCTCAAAAACTCATGTACGTGTGTTTACTCTGCTTGTGTAAACTGCTAAAGTTCTAATTTATCAGATTTTTTTCTTTAGGTGGTGAAAGGTAATTATCTCACCAATTCAATCTCCCATTGTTTTACTTCGGGCTTGCTTGATTTTTTTCTCGTTTCTTGTCACAGGGCTTGAAAGATGAGTACATCTGAGGCTTTGATGATTATTTCACTTTTTTATACAGGTCATTACAAAGACCTACTTTTCAATCTCTTTTTCTAACATTTTAACAATTACGAAGTAACTTGGTTTCCTAGTTGTATGTTTCTTTTTTCTTATGCAATCCATTTCAACAAGTATTTTAAGAAGGCAAACTGAAATAACTTTAGAAGTATGTTTTGAAACTCCAATATGTACTTGTTTCTAAGCTACATAATCGAAAGATGTTTTTACACAACTAATCGTAGGATTAAGAAAAAGCAAAAGATGTGTATGATTTGCAGGTAGTTAAATTCATTGGCTTTCACTTCCCTAGAAAAGTTGTGTGACATTTAGCTTTCTCCACAAGATGGCAGTAGAAAGCTGCGGTAGTAGCATATAGCTGAATACAGTGATGGTCAATACTAGGTTTGAACATGCCAAGTTAAATACTAGCTTCTACTTGTGCAGTGTATCTAAGAATACTTACAAATTTTCTTGTATTGCAGAATGACCTAAAGCCTACGGGAGCAAAGAAGAAAATCCAGCATGTTACATGGCCATGAAGTAGCTAATGGTGCTTGAAACATAAATGTTTCTTCCATATTTTCAAACAGATAAGTCATATTTAAACAGTTTAAGTACAATTCTTTTTAAACCTTACAGGGATTCAGATTGCCGTGAAATTTTAACAAGTTTAAAAGTTCCCTGTTGTAAAGCCAGAGTTGTCATTACCAGTTACCTTAAGAGTGTCTACTCTTGTACACTAAGTAGTTCATTGCTTCTTTAAAAGGCGGTAATATTACAATATACTAAACCCCTCACTTTTAGTTTCCAGGATGGTTATAGTTCATCTCCTGCATGTCCCTATGATTCACACATGTAAATTTTTTTGTTTGTTTGTTTCAGTAAGATTCAGTTTTTTTCCACTTCTGGTTAAATAGTTAAAATAGCTATTGAGATTCAGAGTGATCCCAAGAGCCTTCTTGGCTTCCAACAGGTAATTCTTTTAGGTGAGAAAACTGACCATTTTGCTGATAACATAGTCTGAGACAATTTTTTTTTCCTTTTTGTTGCACAGAACAGGAGTGTAGAATTTACAGTGCAAATTAGATTGGTAATAAGAGGTGAACTATTTAACAGCATTACTTCAAATTGAAGTTTCTCTTATTGACGTATAAAGTGAGAAATACAAAGATGGAAGTATGCTATAGACTGATATGAATCTTTGAGAGGAAGTAGTGAATGGATTAGTGCCATGTTCTCTTAAATACACAGGCATATTGTATACATGCGTAAGTGTAAAAATGTGCCCATGTAGCGAATTTCCTTGTTTTCCTGGTTACAATCATACTTATAAAATATGGAGAAAACATGTGGAATGCAGGCCAGTGCTTTCTCAATGTACTAACTGTTGGAAAGGGATGCGGATAGGAAGACAAAGAAGTACCTTGAGAGCATTAGCGTATGTAGTTGCACTCTTGAAAAAAAAAATCTCAACCTATTTTCCCTTCCTTTGATAATTTAAGGTGGATGTTGATTTTCTGTGAAACTTGGTGTTTCATCTGGATTATTGGTAGTCCCTTATAAGGCAGAAACCCAGTTAAGTTGATGGAAACATGTTTATTAAATCTCAGTGGCTCAGGGTGAAGCCAATTTAGATCCATTTTAGATATGGATGATTAATAATAATAATGCTCCCAGACCTAGTAAAACAAGCAAACAAAAAGGATAAACTTCTGAATCGACTTAGTTAACCCACTAAAACAAGCTGTTGGTAGTGATCTGAAAGCTTGTTTACATTTTTAACGTTGGTTAATACTGAAACCAAAAATGTAGCTTAACTCGTTACTGAAAAGTTCTCCATTCACTGTTATGACATAAAAGGCACTTCTCGAATGCTGTAAAATGGTAAGAATGTGTGTTTTGAGATACTGTGTGCTGTTTCCCTTTTACTAAACACTTGTGTAGTTTTTGTACTCGAGTACAGCAAACTTTAACGTAATGTACATTTTGTATGTAAAGAGTTGTCTTTTAAGTAGCCTTACCCTATTTAAATAAATTCAATTAAAAGCAAACAAAGTAGTACTGACTTGTTTTGTGATGTAATCAAGCTTGTTCATTTTACACGGTTATAGTTCAGTGGACTCGAAGTGATTAGAACTTAAGAAAAAGCTTATGGGGTGAGTTTTAGCAGCAGTTAGTATCATGCGAAGTGCTGGTTCTTGCACTAGTTTAACAGTCTGGTAGGAGTTCTGTTTTGTGGGTGGCTTCTTGGCAGTAGTTTAGAGTCTAGGCTGTATTTTGTTGTAGTTCAGATTGCTAGGAGCACATTTGTGTTGGTGTGTGTTAAGGAGTGATGTGCAGAATCATACTGGAATAACAGCATGATGCTGCTATTGCATGGTAGCGGTCTGGTTTTCAGGCCAGTATGCTTTCCAGCCTTGTCACGTTTCACCTACCTTTCCCCAAAGCTGGGACCGTTTTGCCATCTGTTGTAGCACTTAGGGGACAAGGTGCAAGCCATGCTGCTCTTACGACCTTTCCCCACCCCATTAGCTAATAGTAATCTTTCTTCTCTCAGCAAAGTATTAGAGCAGAGCTGCAGTGTGCAGGGGGATTGCCAGACCCTAGAGGAGAGAGTAAGTCAGGTGCTTGCCCTCCTTTGGGATGTGTGGATACAAGAGGGATTTTTATGTCTGTTTTTTTTACTACAGCCTTTGTCACAGCATGATGTCACCAAAGGAGAGAGTTAGTCTTTCAATGAGATCAGATCAGCACGGTGTACGCTTCAAAAATGTCAGCCAGACAAGTTCTTCAGGTGGTGTACAGTAAACCAAATCTGATCTGATCTGTATCTATTTAGCTTGTTGAATTAATGAGGGAGGAATGGCCTGTGAGCACTTGGTACAAAAGGAGACGAATTCAAGAGTGATGGCAGGAACTAGGAGCAAACTTTCCCTACCCAGTTACGCACAGAGTGAGTATATTCCTAATTCTTCTTTCCACATCTGAAGGTTCCTGGTGGAAGTGTGAGATACTACTTTCCTCCTTTTACTGAACACAAACGAATTCCGTCTGGAGTGTGTACCAGCATCCTACATTGCATAACATGGCCATGTTTCTTGAAGTTTGCTTTGGGAAGAGAGTTATCTTCCTTTGGATTGTTTCCTCTTGATTTTATTATTGTCCTGCCAGCATGCTGTTGCTGACAGTTGCCTTTGCAGCAAGTGTAGCAGAAATGATGCTATAGCAAAGGGTATTACGTATTGCCACACGGAACAAAATGAAAGCATGCCCTGGTATAGAAGTTAAGCTTTTGACTTTCACAGCGATTAAATGTCTTTTGAGTTGTTTTGACCTCCTTCCTTGCTGAGAACAATGATATTTTGGTTTTGAGTTTAGAGCCTATGAACATATTTTTACCAGCTGCCGTTGATTCAGTATTTTCATACAGTTGTTCAGTTTTGCTGATAATTTTCCCACTGGTTTCAGTTAGTAGAAGACTGTGCTGTATCAGCAGGGCCTGTACGAGGATTGTCTAAATTCCGGAGTTTCATAATGACTGGGTGCAGAAAGGGCCGTGTTTGTATTGCTCTTGCATTGCGTTTCTTCAGACTAAAATGTGAAAGCGTTTTATTTGTAAATATCTGACATGTAAATACCATTAAAGCACAATCACAGTTTTTGTTTTATATTATTTTATTTTGAAAAATACAATGTGCAGTGTGATGTCGACTAACTGTAATACTGACACTGTCAATCAGAACCTGTACTTCACACAATGATCAGCTAGTCATGCAATAAAATATGTACCTGTTATGAAGCACTCCCACCTCAACTGTTTTATCATTATCTCTTTATAGCATAGCACAAAGCCTTGTACATTGAAACACCCTCTACATTCGCAGTCTTTCTACACACTTGACAGCACACACTAGTCACATAGCAGAAGAACACTGAGGCAACACCGCAGCCTTATTGAAATTGAATGGTGTTTGCCATTGATTTCCATGGGCTGAGGGTTTCACCCTGAATATCCATCTATGAGTGTATTGTGCGTGCCCACTGTAATCCTTGAACTACATCAGTTGCTTGTAACTGGAATATTTAGTGGAAGGAAAAAAAAAAAACCCAAAAAGAGTATGTTATGTCAGTAACACCCAAATGGTTTTACATCTCAGGTTTTGCATTAGTTTTGGTTAGCTGTAGAAATCTTGAATACCAACACTGCTACGAGCGATTTTGAAGTTGTTTTCCCTCCAGATTTGGAGAGTTTGAAGAAAAAGGTTAAGTGATGTTAATAATACAAGCGAAACACAGAGTGGCAAAGCTAGTTCCGAACATCCATGTATTTCAGACTATATATTGTAAGCACGGCTTTCCTCCCCTCTCCCCACCACATTTTGAGCTTTAAATATCCTTTCCACATTCAGGGCAAAGGATGTCATCCCGTTCCGTGAGGAAGCCACGACCCACTAATGAGAGAGAGCACTTCTTACAGTTAAAGCAATCATTATGCCACTGCCGTTCTTCAAAGGAGATGTACTTGGTTCCTCCGAGTCCTGTTTGAAAACCAAAAGCATTCTGTTACAAGAAAAGAATAGCACTTCAGCTGTCAAGTGATGGTTTCAGACTCCCCTCAAGGATTGCTACAGAGACCCCACATACAGTAGTGAAAAGATGCCATTGTGACAAATCTATTTGTTGCTGTGCTAATTTTGCCACCCTAATTCTGTAGCAAGTAGTATTTTTATCCTCAAATAGTCGTGTTGCTTTCAGCTAAGTTAGTGAACTAGGCTGCTGTCACTGGTGATAATGGCAGAAATGAACTTCCAAGGGATGGCACTATGATATACAGCAGAAGAAAAGGAACGTAACTGCCCCTGAACAGAAGCTTGATAATTTTTTACAGAATGTTTTACGGTGTCCGAGTAAGAAAGGAAAATGTTTTGTGAAAATGCATTTAGATTGTTAGAAGAGAAGTCTGACAGGTTGTGTCATGGCTTGCTTCATAGCTTTGCAGGAAGAGTGCCTCAAGAAAAGAAGCAGGTTAGCAAACTGCAAAAAACATTCAAGAGTTTGAGGCTACGGATGTTATCATAAGGAGTATCAAAGTTGTACAGGAAAGCAGAGAAAAAGGACAAATGTCTCTTAGTACAACTTACCTCTTGCTTAACCTCAGAAATGACAAGCAATCTGAGTATGATGCATTGGAATGACTATCTGGAAGGTGGTTAGAAGATTTAGTTGGGCATTCCTCTTACGTGATGCGAGGGGGTTTTGGTTTTTTTGCCTTCAGTAGCAACATTTGAAAAAAACCAGCATGTGATAGAAAGGACTGCAAGATTCAAAAGAGAAATGCCTCTTTCACACGAACAGAAAACAATACCTGTGGTGTTATGCACTGGCTTTTTTAGGAGCTTTGCAATCAAGCATATGTTAGCATGGGACAGACACAAGGGCAGAGCAACAAGAGGAGTGAAAATGGTCCAGGTGTAACTCAGGTTTGCAGTCTTGGACTGTATGGATCGTGCTGTTAAATGCTGATTACTTTATAAGAGGAGGTTGTATTTTTATGCTGTGTTTCATAGTAAAGCTCTAAGCAGTTGCTCCTTTAAGTACTTTTGTACTGGAAAGCAGCATCTAAAAGCCTTGTGATTTCTCTGTTGCTGTCCTGAAAAGCCAGGGAAGAAATGCGCTGTGCTAAAGCATGGGACATAAGCCAGTTAGACACTTTCTGCTGGCGGAGGGACCGTTGATGCTGAGGTCAGTGATCCGTCTAATGAGTGCAAGTGGAATGATGTACAGAACATGCGTATCCCGCTACATGCATAGCTCTGTTGCTGTGTGTCCGCCATGTTCCATGAAAACCAGGTGAAAAAGAGGAAACTTCAATTTAAGGACCTCTTAGATTTCTTTTTTTTTTTTATGCACTTGAAAGGCATCACAAGTGTTTAATTTCACACATCTTGAGTTGTATAGTGTCTTGAGTCTCTTAAGTTACTCGGAATGAATTATTGAACCATTTTTAATATTAGAATCTGTTCATTGAAAAAACCCCACAAATTTAAAGGCACTGGCCATGAGTGACCTACCACTGATTGGGTTTGTGCATCCAGCACACTTTTTGGCATAGAGGTTGCAGAAGCAGCTCAGGCAGTACGCGAACTCATCCCTGGAGGTAAAGCGTTGTCCGGACAGCTGCTTCTTGCATCCAGTACAAACGAAGCACTCCTTATGCCATGGCTGCTCCCGGTAAGTAACGCCTCCTGTGGTGATAGCCTGTTTTATGGAAAGAAAGACAGCAAGTGTTTTCTTGAGGGTGGCAAGTTAGTATCTTGATCTGATAGAGAGGAAGGGGGATGAGGTTTTTATGGGTGGGAGGAGGGAAAGAAGGCTTAGCAGCAGCAAAATCATCATTTTGGCTGGAGTTGACCTTAAGAAAAGCATGCAAGTGATTTATTATAATTGACTAATTTATACAAAGAAGCACCATGTTAAAAGTACTTTATTGTCCGTATGTTGTATAATCTCACTCTCAATTGTCCTCTTTGTTTTTAAAGCTAGTCTCTGTGTGTCTCTTTTCATATGTGTGCGCTGGGATTGGTCTCCTCTCTGTTCCTTCACCTGTCCCATTCTTCATGGGGAAGGAACTATCTTAGGTGTTCCAACTTCCCTGTTACTTTCCTTGGCAAAGACTGGTTTATTTCAAATTTTAGCTGAAGTCTTTGCTTTCTGCTTCTCTGGACTTTGTCTGGGGTTCTTCTCTTATAACACATCTTTGCCTACAAAAACAACTTCCCTGATGTTAGACAAACTGAACTTTTTTGCTCCTTTGAGGGTTTCTAAGAAGGCTGTGAAATTGGTTGCTGTGATTTATCTTCCTTCCTTCACTAAGGGGAGATTCCCTGGGAATCAAGCTGGCATGTGATCATGCTACCCAACGCATGTATTTATCTGTCTTTGTCTCTTTCCCAAGTATTTTTGAGCCTACTTTTAAATGTGGTTAAAATTGGACACTAGACAGAGTTTTTACAATACAAAACTCCTAGAAGCTTCAGAACATTGATAGATAGGAGGCAGTAAAGGTAATTAGATATACCTTAGGTCGAAGGCTGAAAGAAAAATTTAGCCTTTACCTGTTTGGTTTTGTCTGTGCATCAGCAAAGATGCAGTCATTTCTGGCCAGCTAGTATGTCTGACCAGCCTGCAGCTTTGCTGGAATGGGAGGGCAAACGAGCAAGTAGCACATGTGGAAGAAAGTTTGAGTAGTGTGGGCACATGTGGTGGCTGGATGTACGCAGAGGGTAAAGGGAGACAAAAGAGGCAACAGTGGCAATGGGAAACGGCATTTACTGTGGATGTAGCCATAGTGTTGATTGTCTTTGCCTGTGCATATGTCCACAGGAAACAGATTCATTAGTTCCATGAGTAATGAGACAATTCTTTTTAGGAAAGAATTCTAAAATTCTTATTAGTGTTTGTGTGTAGAAGTTAGGAAAATCACAAATAAAAGATCCTTAACCTAGAAGGTCGTACTCCTGAGCATATTGGTGTTCACTAGTGCTTATTTCAGGAGCAGCATTTGCTGTGTGTCTGTCTTGAACTTCGTTAGAATTATTGAAAAATTATCAAAGCTAGCACATCTTCCTTCCAGTTGGAATATTTGGGTATATGATATGTGATGGGTTATATTGGAATGAGGTTTTTCCAATGCAGAGTTGGTTTGGTTTTTTTTTTCTGTTTGTTTTTTTATTTTCTTTTTTTCCCCCAAAAAAACATGTTCTCTGTATGTTTTCAGTACAAAGGGATCTTTAACCCTGAGAATTCTCACTGTAGCAAATGCTGTGCCTGGTGCAGGATGGGAACTGAAATTATATAGTCTCTTAAAATCAGTTGATTCTGAATCTTTTATTGCACGTAGGGAAAAAAAAAGAGATCCTCTGCCTACTTGGACATAAAATGGGATGGACTTCAATCCCTGAGATTTTAAGTAAGTAAAATGAGAGCACTACCTTCTTGCACTGAACGCACTGCATGGCAAATTGCTTTTCATAGCAGGGTACACAAAAGTTTTGATTGTCCTTAGGGATGAAACTCTTTGTCCCAATAGGCTGTTGGCAGCGGTAGCAGATAAAGCAGGTCTCATGCCAGCTGTTGCCCTTGTATTCCATCTTCCGAGTACCTGTAATGAGACCAGAGGATCAACTGAACTTCTGGCCGAGACTGATGCAATTGGTAGCTCTTGTTTGCCCGACAGCTGGCTGTCAGTCATTAAGCAGTGCAGCTGTGATCTAGAGGCTATTTCATGTTCCCACCAGCTTGGCATGTTACTGGGTACCATTTTAAGTTTTTGGAGAGTGAGCGGTTCTTCTCTTTCTGTAAAGAAGAGAAACTTTTATTGCTAATAATGAAGGCTTAGGACAACTTTTTGTGTTATTATTAGAATTAATAATGAATTCTAATGCACAGGAAGATTCTGGGAAATTGGAGAGGCACCCATAAAAGCTGCTGCTAGTGCTGAGTGAAGGTAAGGCCATTCCTCATTAAACTTTGACTTTTTGTTCATTCTGGGTCCCCTTTGTTTCTTTTTCAGACGTCTGGTTAATTCCTGGCAAGCTTCCTGCCTCCCTTTCCCAATGAAGTATAGTCACTGTCTGAGAAACAGGATTATTTCGTATCCACTCTGTGGCCCTGTTCCTGTCCTCATTGAAGTCCACTATGAATTTGCAATGTTTTCCAGGTCTTCTGCAACACCTGTCCTAAATGTTTTTCTGTCTCTTGAAACATTCAGTAAGAAAGAAGCTTTCTCTCTGTCTTCAGTTTTGTTTAAACCACAGTTGCAATGCGAAAGGAAGAAAAATATTTAAACAATCCTTTACTGAAAAGCGGGAAAGTGATATAGTATTTAGGAGCTAAATGTACTTCTCTAGAATGAAGTTTTAGGGTACAGATACTGTACTTTACAGATTCAGTCCACTGTATGACAGGTGGACTCTGAGCCCTTCCAGGAAACTGGAGATGCCCTACTATATGGACAAATTTCTCTGCACACTATGTAATTTCCTATGTACCAGTTTAAGTCAGAATATCTGATACTGGCCAGAAGGGAGAACAAACAAATGGTGTGCCTACAGTTCTGCATTACTCTTGAAGCCTGTTGCGACAAACATCATGTCAAGTGCTTGACATACTGACAAGCTGATCACATGTTGGCGAAGGGTGAAGAACCACGCTAACTCCTTTGATGCCAACTCTCCGCACCACCATTATTGCAGGGTGAAGTTTTACCATTTTTCCCTTCTCAACCATTAATCCCTCTTTGTTTACTAGTTGCATGTTTCCTTCTTTTTTTCTTTTTGATCTCATTAAGTTCTGCCCAGAGGCATACTTCAAGATTTTTTTTTCTTTTTTTTAAAGAAATGGTTTGCAGGACTATAGTAAGCAAGCTGTTAATTTTCTTTCTGCCTGATGCTTACATGCTTGAGTATTTCTGATCCATTTTATTAATGGACACCGTTTAAGAATTATGCCATCTCTGTGCTGGTAACTTTCTGCATCATACCAAGAAGCAAATAAATCAGTCCTTGAAGGAATGATGTTCTGGAAAAAGGACGAGTGGATATATTTTTTTGGAATAGTCTAGAATTTTATTTTCACATTTTTAGCTGTTCTGTCTTCGGGATTGTGTTGTCACTGAAACACAAGGCAGGGGGAGCCTTGTTTATTAGCTGCTGCACTGAAGTCAGTGGGAGTTGAGTTTGCAGAAGAACTGAAAGATCAAGCTTGTAATTACTTTAGTATTTAATGAGCATGTCATGATAATGCTTTATTAAATCTAAATTGTACATTTAGTGGAGCAAAGCAAAGCACAGGTGTAGCATTAACAGTCTCCATAAAGAGTATCCAACCCTTTGCTGGTTCTTTCAAAATGAATTATGCTTTGGTTGGTGATCATAGTGCTCTGGTGTAGCTCCTGTACTACCATAGTGTGCTACATAAGTAGAAAATACATGCTGGGTGTACTGCTCTCTGAATGTGGTGACATCACGGCTATCTTGAGTAAGCAGCTAAAGACCAGTTGGTTGTTGTAGAGCTTCACAAAAATTGATTTCTTCTGTTTCATATTATAATAGAAGAAGGGCTTCTTCAAACTGCCTTTTAATGGTTTATTTCTAGACCAATATTCCTTCCACTTCATCACAGAATGCTATAGTATTGACATGAGCAGATGAGGTTTTAGCAATCTATTACTATAACCTCGTGTTTCATGCTGAAAAAGGGAATAGATCTTTTTTGTTTCTTCAGATCTCTGTACTCAGGAAAGACCTTAGAGGTACTTTGACCCATTTTTCATCTTTAAGGGAGAAGCTAAATTTAGAATAATTACATAAAAAGCTAAATAGTGAATTAAGTAAGCTGTTAAATTTGCAAGCTGCCTCTGATCTTCAAGCAGTGGAAGCCAATGAAGACAGCGTACAAAGTTGGATTGGACAGAAAGATCAATTTTAGTTGATCAGCCATCAGAACCCTTTTAATGAATACTGCTGTAGAAAATTATAAGTCCCATCAATAAAAATGCTAAATTAAATAAATACTAATTTTCAAAAGTAATCCACTTCATGCGAGTAACAGTTCTATCATGAGCCATTATGACAATTATGTGTTCTGGTCATGGAAATGACTTAGAATGCACTATCAGCTGTATTTTACAAAGTTCACCATGACTTAGCAGAGATAGTCAAGGAAAAACATTTGTCACAAATGTCGCTGAGTTTGGGCTTGATATTTAGCCTAATCTTTTTTTAGTCCAGAAAGTGAGCATCCTAACCTGGCATAATAGTCTTCTTGCACTCGTTACATTTGGAAGAGTATTCGTTGGAGTAGCAATCGGTACAAAGCAGATGTTCCTCTTTTGCCGCAAAAGGTTTGTCCACCAATGAATTCTTGCACTGGAAGCAGTGGAAGCAGGTTTCATGCCAGTGGCGGTCCTTGTAAGACAGATCCTGTAGAAATCCATAAACCACAGAGTAAGCAGCATGAATAGTTTGCACAACTGGAAGCTCAGAGAATGTAAACGTGTCCAAATCTGAACCACAGCCAGGAGCTGAGGCTAATTCGCACAGCTCAAGAAAACAAAACGTTCTGATGAAGGTGAACTTACTTTGCTGTGATAACCAAGAACAGCTCATGACAGCTATTGACCCTTTTTCAGTTCAAGGTAACCTTCATTTTTTGTAAGTGGCAGAGAAACAACTAGTTTCATTTAGGTATCTCCTTCGAGAATAAAGCCCCATTTTTGAGTCAGATTAAAATTTGTTAACCTTATAGGTATAATAGACTTCCCCTATTTGTCTTAGCTATTGGTGGTTTCTAGGTCATTTCGTAGTCATTCATTGCTGGACAGAAATCTTTTCCCCAATTACTTTCTGGTATTTACTCAGTTCAACAGATTCACACCAAGGATGGAATTGTTCTGATCTCTGTTCCTTTTTTTTTTTTTTTTTTCCCACTGCAACTAATTTTTACTGAGTCTCATGTTTTGGTTTACCTATGTTTCAAATGTGGATCAGACTGAAAGGTGAGAGATCACATTGTACCTGCAGCCAGTGATCCAGAGCACTCTGGACAAGGGATTAGCATGGGCAACTGAGTATTGTAAATACTCTCTGCAGTGGTACTTTTATTATTTAAAAAAAAACGGTCCTTCTGAAGATTGAGACCTAAAGGGATGGATTGTGCCTTTTAAGATTTAAATTAAGACAGCCTAATCACGTAACGCTTGAACAGTGTCGTTGGACTTACTTCAGACAAAATGGAGCTTAGATCATTACAAGAAAGGGTGTCTACCCCAAAATATGTAGGCTTCGGTTTGAGGTGTGAGTGTGAGGAGCTAGTGTTGTCATGAATGGGGAGTATAAAAATTCAGCAGAAATAACTTCTCAAGTTCTAGCTCAAGATCACTATATATTAATTATAAGCACTGAATTAATCTGGTTAACTGAATGAAAAGAATGACTTGTAGAATACCAGATTTTTTAGTTGTGTAAACGGAAGCATCACAAAGTGTTCAAACATAATCTGACCTAAGGTGCTCTGTGTCAGTCAGTACGGCCACAGGTAACTCCAAACATGCAATCTTAGCCCAGAGCAAAACAAAGATACTGTGGATTTAGGTTAACCTAAAATAACCACACATTATATCTGCAGGAGCCGCCGCCTTGTAAATAGCGAACAGGAAATGCTGAAATAGTTTTGCCCAGTTCAGCTGATGTGTGGTAGCTTCTTGAACTTCATAACTTGTAAAACTGTAACTTCAGTCAGAATTTGACCATGCGATAAAGACTTTTTGTTTGGACATCTGCGGTACTCGCCTAAATTTCCTAAATCACTGTGAGTAACAATTGGTACCCAAAGTGTCTTTCATCTCGGAGGTTGCACTCTGCAATAGAATATTTAAGCCTCCTACTTCACAACTTTCAGGTGCTAGTTGATTCAACTTGTCTATTTGTTTCCATTAACTTCTTTTGAAACAGCCCAAATTTATGACTGTAAAATTTTAATCTTTTCTAAGAGCAAAATGAAAAAAAACCCCTTCTTTGGAAGTTATTGACATTTTTTTTCCTCTTTAAATGATGTTGAATGGCTTAAATCTGATCTCAGAGGAGAATAATATTTTCAACAGAAAAATACAACATACAGACAACAGAGTTTTCCAAAATGTGAAATTTGCCTGCGTGAAAACAGAATGGCAACAGATCTGTTTTTCTTTCTCTTGTCTCTTTCCCACTTAATGCCTTTCTCCTCTTGTTGCAATATTCTGGAAGCTGTTTTTAATCTCTGAAATTCATATGCTCTTACCTGCTTTTATTTTGCCTTGTTTTATCAACAAAATTATACCCTGGAGAAGATGCTTGCCTTTTAGAAGTGGAACAGTGAAGACAAGGATTAAGTGTCAATGATGAAAGGTTTGATCTTTGAGTCAGTTACGATGGCAGCTTGTATAGACACCAGCTGGGTAGGTGAAAGTAGCAGATATTTCATCATGGCAAAGCAACGAAGCGCAACTACGACCCGAATTACCCAAGATACAGGCTGACTTGAATAATCTTTAGCTACCTTGGATGATTATAACATATTGTCATCGAATGTAGAGGGAGTCTGGCTTTGACATGCCTGCAGCAGAATATTAGACCAATGAAATGGCTATTGCTTTCTCTGCCTGAATCTGTCACATCCAAAGCAAGGAAGTGCAAGATACTGATGAAACCATTTCTGCATCGTGATTTTTCTTAGGTAACTGTAATAAAGTCACTGAAGATCAGGTTTGGTCTGCTTCATTACGTTGCACGTCTAACTGGAGCCTTTGGATTGTACATAAGCTGTGGCTGTATTGATCTGGAAACAGGTTCTATGCTGGAGAAGTTGCAAGTGCAAAACTGACTTTGAGCTTGTCTGGCTGTTAGGCTGGCCCTCAGTTAAGCTGAAAGAACATTAGGCCTGTGAGCTCTAGGTTATGCTAGCTGATTGTAACCCAAATAAATCTGTTCCAGCAGAAAGTGCAAGTGATACACAACTAATTCCTGTTTATTGCATGGATTTACAGGAAGAACTAATAAAGAAAATTACTGTTGTGGACTTGGAACTGGACTATATCATTAAAATATTGAGGAGCATGACATCTCAGCCGATTTATGCAGCCTGAGGGAAATAAATCCCTGGTGCTAAATATTTTAACTGTCGTTTTAAATGCAGCTTCCTATGTTGCCTAAAAGAAATCTGGAGAATGACTCTTTTTGTGATCAATCTGTGCATCTACCTATGAAAACTGACAGCCACATGTTCTTGTCAGATAAAGCATAACGCTTTAGCAGGGGGGTTGGACTAGATGATCTCCAGAGGTCCCTTCCAACCCCTACCATTCTGTGGTTCTGTGATTACAAACACAGGTAAAAGACTGAAGAATTCCCATAGATTGAAATTTGAGAAGTGTAACAGTGTTTACATATACAGAGATGTATGCACACAGGTGCTCATGGACATAGAATCATAGAATCATAGAATGGTAAGGGTTGGAAAGGACCTCTGTAGATCACCCAGTCCAACCCCCCTGCTAAAGCAGGTTAGCCTAGAGCAGGTTGCACAGGAACCCGTCCAGGCGGGTTTTGAATATCTCCAGAGAAGGAGACTCCACAACCTCTCTGGGCAGCCTGTTCCAGTGCTCTGTTACCCTCACAGTAAAGAAGTTCCTCCTCATGTTCAGGTGGAACTGCCTGTGTTCCAGTTTGTGCCCATCGCCCCTTGTCCTGTCGCTGGGCACCACTGAGAAGAGTCTGGCCCCGTCCTCTTGACATCCACCCTTTAGATATTTATAAGCATTGATCAGATCTCCTCTCAGCCTTCTCTTTTCCAGGCTGAACAGACCCAGCTCTCTCAGCCTTTCCTCATAAGACAGATGCTCCACTCCCCTAATCAACTTTGT
>VZSC01010953.1:70067-130522 GCA_013398225.1 Steatornis caripensis | reverse complement strand
GGGCCAGTCCTAGCAGTGAACACTGAAGCAAAGAAGGTATTCAGTAACTCTGCCTTCTCTGTGTCCAGTGCCACCAGGTCACCCGCCTCGTTCAGCAGCGGGCCCACATTTTCCCTAGTCTTCCTTTTGCTCCCAATGTACCTATAGAAGCCCTTCCTGTTGTCCTTCACCTCCCTTGCCAGATTTAATTCCAGTCAGGCCTTAGCCTTCCTTGGTGCATCCCTGCATGTTTTGACAACAGTCCTATATTCCTCCCAAGTAGCTAGTCCTTTTTTCCACATGGTCTGTCCTGTACCAGTGTTTTGCAGCTGAAGCGCAGAGAGCACCAGGCCAGTTCCAGATGTGCTACCAGTGAAATGAGAAGGGGAGGAGGGCAATGCCTGTCTCTGCAGGGCTGCAATAAATCCCGCAGCAGAATTTGCAGGGAGAAGTTAACACTTCATTCAGTTACATTTCTTCTGAACATGGAAAACAGTCCTTCCCTTACCTGGTTTCACTGGAAGATGAAAAGTAACCAGATTAGCAAAACCTGAAACTACTCAAATTTGAATCAGTGCTTTTCTCAGTCCAGTCTGAGAATCAGCCTCAGCTGAAAGCGTCAGCTCATCGTTCCAAGGCCAAGTGGGAGTCCTTTGTACACACTTGGATGGCTGACTGTAAGAATTTGGTGCAAGCAAAACCTAAAGCAGATCCTACTTCTATCCAAAAAGTTAGTCATCCCTAAACCCAAATGCGTTTGAAACTTCTGGTTTTGAAAACCCATCAAGCTCTTTTTAAACAATTTTATTTTCACTTCACATCATCTCCAAGGAAAACTTTGTCAAGATAACCGTTTTCAACATTAGCAAAACCACATTTTATAGCTTCTCCATAGTTCTGTGTAGTTTTGATCTAGCATGGTTTATCAGGCCTCTGGGACGGGATTGCCTGTGACTTCTTTTGGTTTTGGAACTAGAAAAGCCCCAAGACTAGAGCTGCCAGGTAAGAGGGTTAAGCATCGACTCCTCATATCCTGCAACTGCTTTGTCTTCTACTCTGGCATTGCAAGACTAAGTAAACTTAAGCCATTATGTGTTACTTTTTCTCCTGAACTGGCTTTCAACAGGGACCCAACAGGAAGTGGGAGATTAGAGAGGTTATTACCGGAAGAGTAACTCTATATGTTTGTTCATGAACGAAGACTGCACCAGACTCTTTTGCTTGCCTCAATGCTCTTTTCAGAAGGTTGAACAGAGGAAACTGGGCGTGACAACAAAATGCTGTACAGATTTAGCCATGCACACCCTGTGGCGAAACAAATGTTAGACTGGTACTTTCCTATCAAAAGCATGTTTAGAAAAGATAAAAATAAGTGATATTGTGCTGAACCCAGCACCTTAGGGATATGAGAAGAGATTAAGGTATCTGCCTTCATCAATTTGTACTGTTCCACTTCACAACTACTGTGATGTTCAGTAATGCACTGAAAAAGTGTTGCAACTCAGCACAACTTTTTAACATTAAAAATTTGAAAAACAAATATTTTCTCCCTTTCCTGATCCACATTACTAGAGGCTTTAATTTTTTGTTTAGTTTGAGTGTCAGACCGACCCTTTTGGTTAATTTTTGGCCTGTGTGCTGACATGGTAGCTTTATCTCACAATCCACTTCTCATTCTCACGTTTTGCAAACAGTTTTCACCCCCTCCTGCATGCCAAGGCCAATTTGTGGACTGCATTAAACACTGGATTATGGTAGGTATTTCCTGTATTTGTGATGGTTTCTGTGCCATAAGGCCTGCATGGAAACTATTGAAAAAGCCAAAATCAAGCGTAAGTCACGCTTCCGCAGTTAAGCAAATGAGAACGTAATGGATGCATTTCCAGAAAGAAGTGTGAAACTGTAGGTGTGGTGAGCGTTCACTAGGGACTTAGGCAATGAAATGCCGCTTCTTTTTAAAAAGAGTAAAGTTCTATTAGAACCTGTTGACATACGGATGATGTGTAATAGCCACAAGAGAAATGGTGTCATGTTTTTCTACTGCCTGCCAGTGCCTCCTACCACACAGTATATGACACTTTTAATCTGTCTATGAAAGTTTCATAAACATCAGCCAGAATTGTTTACAGTTAACGAAATGGCCTAAGCCCAAAAGTGTCATTCAGACACATGTTGTCATTCAGGATTTTTTTACTGAAAAATAAAAGCATTTAAAATAAAGAACGGAACAGTTATTACTCAGTTACATTCACAGTTACCCATAAATTACCATAGGAAGATTGAAAGATAATGAACCAAATTCTCTCCTGATTTGAATTCAAAGAAAGCTTGTCTTCAGGATAGTTGTCTTATGGGGTCTCGGTGCCATAGCTAAAACATAAGGTGAAAATCTGGCATCAGTTTGACCCTCTCAGAGCCCAGCGCTGTCAAAGTTGGCATATTACCAATGTCTGCGCATGCTCAGGTGAAATGGTGCTATGCACCACTGCTGATATGCTACAGTAGTGCCAGAGATGGAGAGCACCTCTCGTCAACACCTGTTTTGCTTTGGTGTACTTGTTTTGTTGGTTTTGTACATTAATTTTCACCCAGACAAATAAGCATTTAAGACGTCATCAAGCTAATTCTTGCTTTGCACTTTTAAGGAATCAGGCGCTCCAGATCTTAATCCTAGTCTTCAGTCTCACGTTTTGCAAGTCCTAAGAAACATCTGTAGACTAACTAGATAGCTATCCTCAAGAAGGAAATTCTTTGCAGGGTGAAAATAGGAAAATCTCAACTGCAGCAGGGTTCTCAGTTCAGCACTTCTCTGTGTAGAGGAACAGCGGTGGCCAGAAGGGACTTGCAAAGGAGGATTTGAGGTCAGAGCTATATGGAGCTTTTCAGGCTGTAATGCAGATGTGAGGGTAGGTGCCTCTGCCAGATGCAGAGGACTGGATGTGACCCTTTCTGAGAACACTGTCACTCCATTAGGTTTTAGTTCCAAATTTTACAGCTGTATAAAGTCTATGTCAGAACATACAAATAAAAATGGAGCCCATTTTGTACATGCAGTAAACATACTGGTTTTATTCCCAAGGACAGCACATTTTATCTTCTTTGCTCAGAGGAAAATGCAAATGAGATGTGTAGAAAGACATATATATATAAAAATACATACATATATGTCTTATGTATATGTGTATATTTCTTATGTGTTTATATAGCTCTGTATAGACACAGTTTAATGAGCAGAAGCATGATTTTTTGTGGCTTTGTGTTTCTTGGCTGGATTATGCTCAGTCATACACTGCACAAGCTTCGATGCAAACTTCTCTTGTGGCTGAGGCACTTGTAAGGGCTCTCTCAGATACATTCTCTAGCGTCTGTTACTGTCATTGAAAAACTACTTCTTTTCCTCTCAGTGAGAACATTAATAGGATCTCTTTCTACTCAACCACATGGTTTTTGTTTGGTTTTTTTTTTTTTTCAGAAAACTTGTAGGAATTTAAATTTGCAACTTTTATCGATTTGGTTAAAATTGGTCAACGGGTTCAGAAGCTGCAGTATAAAGCGTGAACAGGCACAAACAGCAGTCAAAGAAATAAAAAAGGACACATTTGTTCCTGGTACACTTTATAACTTTTTAAGAAATCTTTATTTACTATCTTATAGTTGTGTTTTCCACATATAGTTCCGGTTCTTTACATATATTGCAGATGATTATGGGCTTTTTTTTCTACCTGCTATTAGAGTGTGTCTTGCTTAAAAGTACAGAAGGGCAGTATATTGGATAACACCCACACTCCCTAAATCCATAAATCTAGGTTGAAAAGTTCAGCCTGATTAATTCCTGAGTACTTTGTCCGAGATTTGTTGACCCCGCTCCAAGTTTTCAAATTCTTGAATATCAACACATGGAAATATCTTCTCAGGGGATTAGAAAGAGACCTTAAAAGAAAAGCACATTCTGGAATGGGGCAAAAATGTTTTGCTTTTCCAGGTCAGGCCAGCTGTATCTCTTCTCTATTCTGAATATTTATGAGCTGTAGGAAAGCTGGCAGTTTTATACCCTCTTACAGATTATTGCCAGTTCCCTGTCACGATGATGAAACATTCTCACCTTTTTAAGGCTTCTGAAGGGGCTTTCCTACTGATTTGCCAATAGAGTGGGACAGATCAATTTGGAAGATATGGGACATTTATTTTTCCCAACCTGAGTAAGCATATATTTTTATATCTCTGAACTAGTGGTAGAGTGGTAGTATCAGTAATAGGGACTAACTGGTGCTTCTAGAGGAATGGATCAGCAACGTAGCAAATCAAACATCAGACCTCCTCGTGCCAGTCAAGAATCCCATGGCCATGCAATTGCTGTTCTAGTGCAAACTCTGTCAGTGAAACTCTTGGCCAACTTTGAACAGGTCAATTTTGTGCAAGGAGGATGGATGAAGTCTGTTTGTAGCAGTCCAACAGACTCTTCACTTGATGGCTCAAATATCATCTATCTTCATTCAGTCAGAGTAAAACTGGCATGAACTCTAGTTGTTTTGGTTAATTTTGTTAAGAAATGCAGGTGGTCACACCTTATTTGTACCAGGTAAGTGTTTCCATGTTGTGCAGCAGGGCATCGCTCAAGAAAGCAAGGCCTCTGCTCTGTCTGTTCCAGCCTTTAGTTAGACTCCACTATCATCATTCTATATTTAAAAGGATAATTATTCTAACTGTTCTAACTGACTTATTACTTGGGTCAGCACAAGCCAGATTTTTGTGGTGTATGAGTTGGCAGCTTTTAGAATCATAGAATGGTTTGGGTTTGAAGGGACCTCAAAGACCATCTAGTTCCAAGCCCCCTGACATGGGCAGGGACACCTTCCACTAGACCAGGTTGCTCAAAGCCCCATCCGACCTGACGTTGAACAGGGAGGGGGCAGCCACATCTTCTCTGGGCAGCCTGTTCCAGTGTCTCACTACCCTCATTGTGAAGAATTTCTTCCTAGTATCTAAGGTAAACCTACCTTCTTTCAGTTCAAAACCGTTCCCCCTCATCCAATCACTACATGCCCTTGTAAAAAGCCCCTATCCAGATCTCTTGTAGGCCCGTTCAGGTACTGGAAGGCTGCTGTAAGGTCTCCCCGGAGCCTTCTCTTTGCCAGGCTGAACAGCCCCAACTCTCTCAGCCTGTCTGCATAGGAGAGGTGAGAGTGTCTTGGGCCTGACTTGTCTCTTGATGACAACTGAGTTCTGGTCACTGCAAAGCCAACAGTGGCTTAGCTCCCTCTGACCCTAAGGTAGGCAAAATCAGCTTCTGCCACCTTTCCAGATCCCAGCTGGCCCCAAGGACAGTTGGACTCTCCTAATGAGTTGGAGATTCTTTCTAGCATCAGATCATCCTATGCCTTATGGGAAGAAAGCAGTTTTCTCCCATTTCTATTAACATTCCTGGTAAAGAAGAGTTTGCCAAGTTAAGTGGTGAAAAACAGATACAGGAGTCCAGAAAGCATGCTCTCCTACCAAAAGAAAGCCCTAGGTAGCTGTAAAGCTGGATCCTTCCAGGTGATAGCACCATATCTCAGAGTTACGTATCAGACTACTGTCAAGATTTCTGTAATAAGGCACAAATCTGGCATACCTTGCAGTCAGCACCAATAGGTTTTTTGCATTCCTCGCAGGTATTGGAATAAAGGTTTTCATAGCATTTCACACAGTAGGGGCTGTCCTCCCTCAGGATATACTTCTTACCAAACAGGGACTCGTTGCAGTAGTGGCAATCAAAGCGTTCAGTCATGTTGGTGTCTGGGATCCAGCTATCCTGTCACAAAGACAGAAATAGGAACATGTCAGACTGAGCTATACTTGACCCAATCCCCCAGTAAAGGTTTATCAGTTCCAGTTTATCACATTGTACCTCAATTTTAATTCAACTTTCAGTCAGATAAATGAACACAATAGGAAGAAACTGGACTATACATTTTGCAGTGCTGGCTAATGACAGTAGCCAACCTACTTTATCCATCCACTGACCTGTCTTTGACCAGAGCTAATGTTAGAGACGAGACAAAAGAGTAAATTTCATGGGGATTTGTGATTGGGATTTGACCAATAGGTCCAAAGCAAGAAGCTGTCTCTGAAGAAGATGGAGCCAAGTACATTAAGAGGATGAGCCAGCTAATCTTCCAGGGGAGCAACATCTCTGTAAGGCAAGACAAAGATTTGCATTGCTGGTAGACATTAGCCATGCACAGACTATTGGGCATCATTGTTATGTGCTTCTGCTCCTTCCTTCACTACTTTCTCAGTGAGCCAATGTCTGGCAATCATTGACCTGCAGTGAGATACCAACCCTTCATCTCTGCTTGTGCGTGGGACTATGGGCACCGTTGGCAGCAGGAGATGTACAGTCGGTAGTTGTGTATCTGATTCTTCTCTAATACAGTTGAATGAGTTATCCAACAGCTGTATCATACTGGGACACAAATGGGAGCTACCTGCCCTGCTTCAGGCAAATGTCAAACAAATATTACAGAAGGGGAAAAGCAAGTAGAAGATGCAAACGATGTATCGGCTTGTCTGAATTAGGGGCAATGGCTGTTTGCTCCTCAGGTCTTGTTATGTATCCATCATTTTCTGCATGCATACACAAGCAACGATGACACAAATGCCTTTGATTACATGGATGAATGTTCATTATTGCCTGGGACGATTTATTTTGGGTTTCATTGGAGTCATCAACTTTCTTAACCTGATCCTTGCAGCATGTGTATACCTGAAATCTGTTTGGAAGTTACAGCTGGAGCAGGGCATAGCTGTCTGCTTATGAAGGGGTATTTCCTCGGGCAGAAAACACATTCCGCCTGGACTGCACAATCTTCACTGCCTGCCAGGTCTCCTCTCCTCTTTAAGCCACATTTGATCTATAAGGCCTTAAATGTTTTGGGTACTAATGGCTTAAGTGGCTACCTCTGTCTTTCACACGCAAGTGACATTTACAGCAGCTGCAGTCCTTTTGCCAACTTCAGCTCTCAGTTTTAAACAATAAGTTGTTACTTGCTTAGTGTTCTTGGCACAGGTTGCTCAATTCTGGAGTTTCCTCTCCTTCTGGTGGTAGGAGTCACCCTTAGCACATTCTGAAATCCTGAGGTTCTCCTTCAGAATTTCAGGTTTTATTAGAAAGCTTCTGTTTTGTTTTTTTTTTTAACACTCGGTCAACTGCTGAATTGTGTGGTGACTAGCACAGACTAAGGAGTGAGTGCTTTTATATGTGTGAAGTAGGTGAGTGATGGCTCACCTGCTGGGAAGTCTTTTGAACTCCAAGTACTCAAGAAGAAAGAGAGACCAAACTACCAAACTCCAAAATGTGCTTGGAATAAAAATCCTGATAGCTGGTCATCTGTACTACTGACAGCCCAGGAGTAGCAGTCCAGTTGCTTTGACCCTACTCATGCTCTAGGAGCTGATCAACTCTCTTATCCCAAAGGGGAGCTGGGAGTAGTTAGGCGCTCTTGGTCCTTAGGTAGTTGAGAGGATCATGAGGACTGAAAACAGAAAGACAGAAAGTAAGAAGACTTATGCCGGAGGGAGGAGTGCAATGACTACCCAAAGATTCCATGTAGCTCATCTCCAACAGCAGTGGCTAGCAATGAAAGCGTAAGGGAGGAGAACAGGGCTGGTACAGAATGAACTTTCCTTAATAGCTGCTTCCAGCAGGCTAGTCTACTCTTGAAGCAGAGGCGCAGCCTTTACCACGACATTCAAAAGGTGATGGTGGATTTATTTTCCCTCCCGTTTTGAGCCTGTTCACACCCCCAAACTGCATAACACGTTTGTACTTTCCCATGAAATAACTAGAGAGGAATTAATTTCCTTCAAGGAGTAATTTCAGCAAAGTGAATGGAGTCAGACCAGTATAAACTGGTGTGTGTGTATGTATAACTGAGTCTGAATGGAGTGAGAGCTTTGTCCAAATAGTCTGTGTTTAGGACAGAAATCTGTACTTTTTACCAGACTTCATTAGATATTTTTTCCAAATGATAGGATTTGGTTGCACAGTTAATGTGCATTATTACTAAGTTAAAGTGTGAGCAGGAGCCATTTATGAACTTGCATTTTTCACCTTTCTTCAGAATTTGTGCTTTCTAGCCCTGAATTAGAAGTAGATGTGTGATACCGATGAGTGAAAAATTTCTCTGCAGTCAAGATGTGTAAAAGCAAAAAATGTAAAGTGTGATTCCTTTACAGGTTTATAACATTTCTGTCCTTCATCCAGAACTGCTAAATGTAAAATACAGAAGTGGTTTGTGACTGGAATAAGGGCTCAGAGGTGGATATTCCAGTCTCTTGGTCACAGGAGCTTCCTTCTTGAGTGCTATGTTATTTTCTGAGTGCTTTTCACCAAAGCAGAGGCAAGCATTATTTAATAGAAGAGTCGCTGCCACTATTTTAGAAAATACCTGGGCATTTTCCCCCCTATCCTGAAAGGGATCTAGTTTTGTTAAATGTCCTCCAAGATTGTCGCAGTGGATTGTCCCCCTCGCCCTGAGCAGGGAGAGGCAGACCTGATTTAGGGGTGAACTCTGCTCGATGAAGACGCTGAAGGGGCAGCTCTGGACGGGGTTCAAGGCACAACTCCAGAGATGTGAGAAATTAGAAGACAAGAAAGGAAAGTTTCCAAGATTTGCATTCTGGTTTTAGTTGCATGAATTTTTTATTGGATCTGGCACTAATTTCAGAACTAGTATCTCTTCAAGTTAGGAATTCAGGTTCATGTGGTTTCATTCAGAAGACTGGAATTCAAGGTAAAGCATCCCAAATTCCAAGCTGTTTAGTCTGGGCCTTGGATTGGATATAATATGTGATATTCTTGAGGAAATTTAACATTTTTTTTTCTTTTCTGGAGAGAAGAAATGAAATGTAATCATGGGATCTAGCTACTGAAGCATTAGCAGGAATGTCAAACAAATCATTTAGCTGTTGTCTTACAAACAAGAAATGCGAAATCATACCGAGCAATGTTTTTGCCCGTCACTTTGTACACATGGTCCTCTACATTGCCACTCTGTTGGTTCCTGTCATATACAAAGATGGTGCCTAGTTTAGCACAGATCTTATGCACTGCTTTGGCCTTTAAGAACAAAACAAAAGACTTTCATGGTTGTGGATGGACACAAATTCCAATTCAACCTCCTTGCCATTGATCTATTTCTTCCTCTTGTGTTTGATACTTGTTGACTCTAAAGCTTTGTGGGCCAGAAGCTCATCTTTATTATACCTTTTTGCAGTACAACAAGGTCTTTAGATTTTATGACAGTAGTTATTCTATACTTAAGCTTTTTCAGAATTGCTTTCAACATGATCATGAAGGAGAAATTTATTTTTCTGCCATACAGTCTCCCTCCTACAACATTAGGCGTAGTAACTATATATCCAAAAGGAAAAGAGCTTTCCATTGCATGCCCAGAAGCGAAATTACAGCTTATGCCAAATGTTAGCACTACCCACATTGTGTCTTCCAGGAAGTAAGAATTGGCATGAAAATTACCAAAAAGTTACTAGGCTGACTTAAAAACTGTGCTTCTTTCCTCTTCTTCCCCTTTCTTTCCTCTTCCTCCACTGTTTGCTCACATAGTCTCATGTTACTAGCAGCAATTGTTAAAGTTATCATATTACCTCATAAAAATCAGAGCTCATAATGTCATTAAAAATTGGGTACTGGAAAAGGGGGCTAGCTGTCCCAGACTTTTTTCCAACTATGTCTGCAAGCCTAATAAGAGATGTTTTGTGCATCTCTTATTTCAACCCCTCTTAGGGGGTGTTGAACACTGAGGGGTACAGATGCACACACACAAGAGAGGGAAAGAAGCCAAGGGAAACGGTCTAAAAAATGTAGGAGTTGTTTAGTTTATTGAGTGCAGTGAAGCTCTGATCTCTTTGTGTAAGATTGTCTGCAGACACAGCATGAAGTCCCTGTAGATGCCAAAGGGGGACTTGCTATTGACCACAGTTAGATCAATAGGCCTGGGGCTCTACCTGTGCCCTGGAGCAGGATGTTCTGCTAGCCACTTGTGCAGGAAATAAAAGGTCTTCTGAGACACCCATCTTCCTCCAAGATGTACACACATTTCTCCTACCTGACTTTTTTCCAGAAGAATTGTGCACATGGAGAATTTTCTATCTGTTTATTCTCCTTCCTCTGAGAAAGGAAGATTTGTGTCTGGCAACTCCAGTGACATAAGCCATGCAGGTCTAGAGCATTTGGAAACAATTTATGTTAATGTTCCAAAGGTTAAAATGCAGAGATTTATGATATCCTTTGCAACTATGAACTAGCAGTTCAAACTATGCTGGTCTTTCTGGCAAGAGGTGATTATTTTCCTGTAACTTAGCAGCTATTGCCACATTTGTTATCTATCATCTTGCTGCAGCAACTGCAAACTGCTCTTCTAAGAGCTAGACACTTTTCCAAACCGGTCCCTAATGCCATGCAAGGGGAAAAGGGGGAAAGCTACTTTTATTTCTTTTTGATTTACATTAGGAAAAGAAGAAACGACCATTTGCCAGTAGCACTGACAAGAAGAATAAACAAGTAACATACAGTCAGACTCCACCTGAACTTCAAAAGTCAGCTGCAGTAGGTGCCCACCACAAACACCCAAAGCATATACCCTGTGTGTATAGATTTACTAAAACACACTAAGAGGCAGTAGCCCTCTTTCTTTGTCCAGGCAGGTATAGCTTATGCTTTTCTTCATGGGATGAGTGCCCAGAAATACCATGACAGGGCAAAGGGAGAGCAAAGGGAACTTGAGTGCTTGGAGGTCTACCGGCCTTAGGGCATGTGTTGCTTGGATCCCTGACCCTCCAGCAGCAGGCTCCAAGCCAGCTGACAGAGAGCAGCGAAGCCTCCCTCCATGGGCTGCAGAAGGACATTTGCCTCCTTACCCGAAAGATGTCCAATGCAAAAGCTAACCGGGTGCTGAGAGGCAGGTGATGCACAGCTCATCCTGCAGGAAGCCCAGACAGCTGCTTCTCCTTCCACAGGCCCTCTGTCCCTGCTAGTGGCTATGAGGTTACTGCTGTGTGAAGGTGCATTTCTTGATTAAAGAGAAGAAAAGGAAAACATGTTTACAAGGTTATTGCTGCACTCATTAATTTTTGAAGTTGAGAAGGAAGTGGAAGCCTTTTCTCTTGCTGCTGCTATGGAAAAACATAGCAGGCATTTCCAACCCAAACTAACTATGATTCTGTGAACAATCCTGTAGCAAGCCCATGAAAAGAATTTGGCACCCTTTCTTCAAGAAATCAAGGCCTTATGACACAATATGCCATTGCTCTTGCAGAACAGCCCTGTTAAAAAGTCCGGACTACTTTATCAGTGTCCACATCAAGGTTAGGGTATTAGAAATATCTAATTACAGAGGTGTTCATTGCTGCTTCTGAAGATTTTAAGCTCAGAGTAGATATTCATAGATCTCATAGAAGCTCCTTGGCAAAACCCAGGAAAATCTGATTTGATATTTGAACATAATAGTAATAATAAAAACCAAAAATCAAACCCAAATAAAGAAACTTCTTCCTAAATATCGCAGTCAGACCTTTCTATATACATGCTAAATATTAAAAGCTGTTTTAAAAATGCTTAATTTTTAATTGACTTTCTACAGTTACCTTAAAACATTCTTCAGAATCACAGTTAGTTTTTCCAGCGACTCAGCTTCCTTGTGCATGGCTGACTTGTTTTGCCTATGGTATAACATTCCAATGTCTCTTTTTAAGTACTTTAGAACAATTTTCTGAGCAGATGGACTACATTAACATGTGCAGATAACCAAAGCATACCTGGTTCTTGTCTGGATTGCACAGTCAGCCTATCATGAACTGGAAAGTGGGTAGTCTGCTATTTAAGATCATTTAACATAATATCAATAATAATAATAATTAAGAAAACAAACATAAAAAGTTTATCATGCGGCAAGGTTCCTCATGCGCCTGGCTGAAGTAATCCCAGATACAGTAGTGGAGAAGGAACACTCCAGTTGCGGTTTGTTGTGTGGTTTGTTGTGTTTGGCAGTCGGTAAGGATTTGCTCCGCTTTACAGCCACTCCAGCAGTGGTAGAGTAAGCACCAGTGGTAGTAATTACAGAGGCCACAGAAGAACTCAGCACCTACACTTTGAAAGCATACCCCACACAATTTACACCATGATTACCTGAGGCTGATATTGAAATGACTGGAGGATGTATGGTCTTACCAACATTCCTGCATACATTTCAATTACAAAAGGAGCCTATTGAAATAACATGGAGCGTGACTCTTAAATCTACCATAGCAAGGAAGTGCACAGTTCAAGCGGAAAGGCTTGCTCTTATTTTCTCTTTTAAAGCCTTTTGAAACGGCTGTCTTCCTTCCGTCTCTTGCAGAATAAGCAAAGGCTTACTCAAAGAGAAAGATCAATTACTTGATATTTCTTAAGCATAGAAATTCATATTTCTAATAAGAACATTTAAGCAGATAACAGAAAATGATAGAGGAGAAAAATATAAGATTAATAAAACCGATTGTTATCTCTGGCTCTACCCTACAGAAATAATGTATGAGCTAAACTACTACAGACACTAAACTCCAATAGAGGTTTGTTTTTTCCAGAAAAGCATTGCTTTATCTTATTGACAGGAACACTGCTAATCCCAGCGAAATGAGACCCTAAGGTAAAAGTATCCAGAAAATGCCATGTGCTACCATGCAGTGCCATTTCTGAATTCCTACATTTTTGAAATCCTGGGTACTACTATCCAGGGCACAAAACCAGAGCAGTGTCTCAAATATTCCATGTTTCCTTCTTTCTAGAAAGGATAGAAGCAAAAGTGGGAGGACCCTGTGGAGGAAGAACGCTTTGTTATTTGTCCTGGTGTCCGGCAGAACAGCTCTGGGTCTCTCTGTCTAGTTCTGTTTACAGAGGCAAGACCATGAAACTCCTTTCTGTCTAAGATAATCGGCATGTGTGGCGATTTGGACGATCAGTTAACGNGTGTCTCAAATATTCCATGTTTCCTTCTTTCTAGAAAGGATAGAAGCAAAAGTGGGAGGACCCTGTGGAGGAAGAACGCTTTGTTATTTGTCCTGGTGTCCGGCAGAACAGCTCTGGGTCTCTCTGTCTAGTTCTGTTTACAGAGGCAAGACCATGAAACTCCTTTCTGTCTAAGATAACCGGCACGTGTGGCGATTTGGACGATCAGTTAACACACATATTTCATCTGCCACATAAAACTACTGTAGTAGTGAACGTCTCAGGGCTGTGAGGCATCCATACTTCTCTGCTCAGCTGCTCTGCTGTTGGCTTTCCAAAACATGGCAAGGGAGGCCATGTAAACCTCAGAGGTACCTGTTCAGCTGGGTGCATCTTAGCAAAATGGATGGATTGCACCTGGGTGAAACCAGTTTGGTCCAATTTGTCTGCTGGAGTTTGGGGCTGGAGACTGGACACAGAGAGCAAAGAGATCAGCTCTTAACATTGACCCGAAGCATCTGCAGTGCGTGAGAGACTTAGGAAGATGCACAGAAAGACACAGGCAGCCTGAGGACCCGGACACAGGCAATCTTTTTGTGAGCGAAATCTTTTCTATCTCAAGAAGGAGGATGTTGTGTCTTCCATGGAGAGATGCACAGCGTAGTACGGAGGAGAAGGAATTCATCAGAGGTGGGGTCCTGGTCTCTGAAGATACTTTTGGTCTAAATCTCGAGAGTGCTTCAGAGCAATGACAAAACAGGGGTAGGGAAATGCTTACAGATATTTTACGGTTTTATGCAACTTGCTATTTTTATTATGTAAGATGAAATAGTGGTGGGTTTTGAGCCCTTGTGCCTGTGCTTGCCAGGGGTCTAGAACTACCTCCCACCACCAAAAGTTCAACCTTAGGGCTTGCTCTGCTGTTGCAACTTTGAAGTTGAAAATTTGCCATGAAAGGGAGAGATGAATATTCTTATATCAGTGTTACGCTCGCCAACATTCCTCTTACAGTGTATTACTATATGTACAGTAGCCGTTTAATATTATCCAATTTAATATAGAAGGGTATGTGAAAGGAACAAAATGAGGACTGTAACTTTTTCACCTATGGCATGAGTGTTATGGTGTTCAGCCTTAAAAGAAGCCTTTAATGGTTTTTAATCAAACTCTTTCTATATATACAGCTAATTAGTATTGTTGAAATGTTAATGCTTCAGTGGCTGTCAATGTGTCCAAGATTTATTTCCATGAAACCTGTCATTACCCTGTCATTTCACACCCTCACTTTGGGTGAATCAGTATCACAAATAACTGTGCATATGTAAATGAAACTTTAAGATTGCACAATTAGAATTAATCAGTCTAAAAATGCAAATTATGAGATTCCCAACCTCTGAAGCCCATACCCAAGTGAGGAAAGATGACTGCCTACAACACTAGACTATCCAGAGTTTCTCTGAAGATGCTCAGGACCGATTTATCCATTAGAGAAACATGAATGAGCCTCAGACATACTTTTAAGTACTTTCTGGGGACCTTGAAAGTGTGGGAGGGAGCTGGCCAGCAGCAACAGGCGTTACTTCAGTCTTCAGCTTGATTTTCGTGCAGAAGAAGCCATTTCCTCTGATGATGGTGTTAACATTTATCTGTCCCTCCATTAATTCTGAATGTCCTGACCCCTGTGAGGCAAGGGAAGGAGGTGAGGGTAACATGTAAGACTTGTCTCTCAGGCGCAGGGCTCAATGCCACAGAGAACCGAGCCAGGAGTCATTCATGTGAATATAGGTCTTTACAGTCCTCCTTATCCCTTTCTTTGGGGATGAAAGCTTGAATTTGCAGCGCAGTGCAGCAGAAACTCTCACCAGCCCTTTCAATTGCAACAACCGTACTTTCTCAGCAACCTTTTTTTTTTTGTTGTGTTTTTGGCTCCTGATGTTTAAAGCACGATGGGATCCTGGAGGACCGTGTTGTGTGTGATTGAAGGAGTTGTCTATTGTTTTTTCTAATGCAAACTGTGACATCTGGGAGTGCTGGTGTCTGTATGGACAGGATAGATGTGATTTCAGGGAAAGGATTTCCATAGACTTCTTTGAGAAACCATATAATTGTAGCAATGAAATAGAGTCTTATCTGTACCTGAGTACTTTAGTTGGGAATCACCATTGCATGCTCTTCGCAGCAGAAGCTTTACACATGCAAACAATCTGACACAGAACAGCCACTGCTATGTGGTAACAGTGATTTCACAAAAATTAGGAATATTTTGCTATAAAACCCAACCACATGAAAGTGACTACTTAGTGCTGGCACTGCTGATTCCCATGGGAGCACATTTGGCAGAATGGTGAGAACCAAAAATAAACATATTCTACCCCAGCCCTTCTGCCATCTTGAGATCTTCTAAGCTTTCTCAACAGACCTCAAGAACTGGTCCATTCCCCAGCCTCAGGCCTGCTAGTCAGATGGAGATGTCAGGTGGGAACCCCAGGTAACTTTCACAGACACATTTTCTCAGCAATACCAGTTGGCGTTCTTTCAGCTGCCCCTCTCACCTCAACCACATGTTGGCTCAGAAGCCAAAGATCATGATCTATGTTACGGCTAGGATAAAAGATAGCTTTATGGGTGCTCTGGTCACATTTTGGATACAGTAGTGCCTCTATGTCATTGTTACGAAACGAGTTTTCAATAAATATAGTACTTCATAGCCTTTTTTTTTAATTTCCTCCAAATGTGGTCAAGAATATACACAGGCTATATTGACAGAGTAGCCTTTAGAGTGCATCTTTTCCCAGATATATGTACAGGGGCAGAAACCAGAAATTTTTATAAAATTAAAAAAAAACCCCTATTTTTCTGCCTTCCAACTCCAAATTCTGGAAGCAATCATTTTCAAAGTTTGCTATCTGGCTGATAAAAGGCACAGAAGATTTTATCCAGAAAGCAGGGAGTCCCATAAATTTATGAACTGATGAAAATAGGGTTCATAGCAGAAACCAAATGGCAACCTGAGTTATAGCATTCCTTCACATTCGGATGCATGCGCGTATCTAATAACACACAGCCTTCTGTTCATCCCTGCTAGGACAATTCCTATTTAAGACAGTGTAGAAATATGTATAGTCAACAATAAATGTTATAGCTACTGACCGTGGCAATCTCAGTGTCAATCAGCAACCAGCAATCTTAGTTAATAAACCTCTGGGTAGGTAGGAGTCAGGGGAGTAACAATCACAGACTGACTGACTGCTGCCGGTACATAGATTTTATAAGGTTTGCTTTCTTGTGAGTATGTGTGTGTGTCTGTACACAGCAAAGCTGAAATACGCAGGTATCTGGTGAACTAAATAAAAGCCGTATCCCTTTAGGGAAGTAGAAAGTTTAGAACAGCCATTAACGTAGACAATGAAAGTTAGTATTTCCTTTATTATGTACACAGAGAAACCCATGTTAAGCAGCATATATTAAGGACCTGGTGATTGTGGCTGCACACACATGCAGGCAGAGAGAAGCATGAGAAGAAGGAGTTCAGAACTGTTAATTGGGATTTGCATTCTAATTTATTATCTCCACACAAAAAACCCCAAGCAATACGATGCTGATGGCTCCCCATTTCCCCGATACACAATCTGTCCACAGTGTTTGCCTGTAGAGAGGAAAGGCTACCTTTGTTTCATGTGCATCTGCTCTTGCTACAGTGCAAAAATGCTCCTTTGTTGAGCTCGGCAGCAGGAGTTTGCACAGAGGTGTAAGGAATCTAAGACCCCAGCTTCTACTTTTTATCACCCCCCCAGTGGATTACACATGCAGCACAATACAGTCATTAAAAATAGTTACACGTGAAATGACCCAGCGCCTCATCAGCTCGCTGATGTGTCGCTTTACAGACGGACACGCAGCAGTAATTGCTCTGATAAGAAATTTGTCTTTTTCTCCTCTTACATCCCTTGTTGCGTGCTCAGGAGAAAGAGGGACCGGCAATCTGTCTCCTCGCATTCCTACCCAACAGCTCACTGGGGCATTAAACAGCCCTCTCCTCCTCTCTGCACCCTTTGTTTAAAGCGACACCTTCAAAGATATAGTCTGTGGGTAGTGGGGAGGGAGGGGGGGAAAAAAGGCATATTTACTTACAGAGCAGTAGCGGGCAGTTAATGGCACCTCCTGGACCAGGGACAGGGGGTCACATCCATTAACAAACGTGTAAAGAGCACACCGGCCTGCTTGCAGAGGAGAGCTGTACAGCTAGCCGGGGCTTCCTACCGCCTGCGAAGAGCGGCTCTTCCCATTTCAGCTCGGCAGTCAGCGTTGTGTGGAAAGAGGCTGCTGCCTTCCCCAGCCCAGCGAAACCCCTCGCTATCATTTTACCATATAAGGAGACAAAAGCATCGGAGACACTCATTCTTTTAGGCGCTCTGCAGCTGGCATTCGACACTTTCTCTATTCCAAGGGTGTCGGATACTTCCCCCTCCTAAACATCTTGTCTTTCTTGGCCCCCTTCCTAAAATAAGGCTCCCCTCCCCTCCTCCAGCCTTTGTTTCTCTAAACCCCTGATGCTCATTAATAACGTCGCTTCGCTGAGCCCGAGGGACCGCGCTTCGCAGGAGGAAAGGTTTTACAGCAGCTCAGCCCCAAACATTTGTAAGGCTCTTCACCTGGCTGAGAGAATAAAGTATTTCGTTAAAATTGGTGGGCGGCTTTATTAGCTTTGGCTGTTTTGCCTGCTGCGACTCGGTGCCTTGCCCAGAGAAGAGGGAAACAGGCTGTCTCTGTTCTCCTTCGTGGAGAGGTGCACATTTTTCTGAGGAGCAAGTGTGCAGGCGTTTCTTTATGAGCGTTCAGAGGCCTTTCTTGTTTCTCTCCACCTCTCCTTCTTTCCAAGTTCCCCCATAGCGAGGAGGAAAAAGAAGAAAAACAGGGGAAATTAATGAAACCGAAAAGAAACCCTTCTGCAAGAGAAAGCCAAAGGAACAGATTGTCTCAGCACATGCTCAGGACCCAGCGGAGAGCCCTGCCAGTGGGCACGTGTTAAAGAGAGGGGGAACCATTAATCCTCCTATAACCGGGAACTGATTTTTCTGCTACAAAATCCAGTTTCGTCTATCAGCGATTCTAGCAGAAGCACATTCTGTTAATCAAAACAGTGAGGGTCCTGGGAAACATCCCAGAGGGAAGAATTTGGATCAGAAGCGTGTGGGAGACGTCTGCCCTCTGCCATTTGAGGAGTAGGGTTGGGAGGCAATTCAGGGTAATGCTTCGGTAATGACGGGTGCTTGCCAAAGGGGGGTGCTTGCCAAAGGGAGGTGCTTTAATTTGAGTGCTTTCAACCTTAAGAGAAACTAGTAGGGTAAAAATGTAAAGCCCTTTAGCTGGAGACAGTGTTGCTGTTGTTTTCCATCCACATGGCGCAAGCTAGTTCAATGTCCTTTTGAACTGGACACTGGGTGATGGTGTTTGGGCAGTGGTGCAGGTGTGCGTATGGGTTGGCTAAGGGTTTCTCCTGCAAAACAAACTTATGCCGGAACTCTGACCTGTACTTACCGTCCTCTTGTGCACCCGAAGGGTAATCAGATTTGGAATGGGAATGAAATGCCAGTCTCAGCTCTACTTAAAATCTACAAAAGCGCAGAATAAAATGGCGGGAATGGGGCTTTCCTAGTTCCTCCATAAGGAGCAGAACCTCCTTTAAAGATGTGAGTTATTTTGATGACCAGCAATGCCCATGGGTCAATCCGTCTGTTGCTGCAGCCTTTGCAATTGCATTTTCAAAACACAGGCACTGTGCCCCGGAAGACTGTCCATGGACATATGGGACAAGGAGTTTGATTCTGAGGCAATTAAAGCTTATTTAAATCAAAGCTGCTGCACTCCCCAGCCACGTGTCCCTGGCTCCTCCCTTGCATTTACGCTGGCACTGGAAGGTGAGTTAAACCAGACAACGAGCAATTTTCAGTGAGCCCTTGAGCTACCACGGAGCTGGACCTATGTCTTGGGAGAGCTGCTGGTTGGATTTCCAGCCCCACCACTATCTTGCTGGATGCCCTCAGACAAGACGCTGCATGTTTCTGTTCTTTCGTTTCACTATCCGTAAATATAGAGCTCAGGACAGCCAAACTTTTGTGTGAGCTATTGGCAAATTTACAAATGACTAATTAGTGCATAATAATAATAATAATTCTTTCTTTTAGATGAAACTATTGCACAGTGACAACAATCATCACTAATTTCCAGCTTAGTTACAGTTCTTACCTCAGCTCTGATTTAGAAGCACATGTAAAGAACAGAAATGGGCCCTAAAAGTGATAAGATTTGGGCTGTTTGACTCAGTTTATTTCCAAACCTTTCTAAAACAAATTAAATATTCCGAACAAGTTAATTGATTTTTTTCAGTTTCCATGATATTTTCGTTTCCCTGTCTGTCCTTTGACAGCCACTGCAGCAGCTCTGCCAGAGATTTTTTGAAGTGACCTGCTGGAATACAAGTGTTTTCCACAATTACAAGTTGAAATATATACTGACTCCAGTTGAAAAACTTTAGTTTAACAGTTGCAGGTCATGGGTTGACTTTAGGAAATAAAATCATTTTCGTCTGATTTAATCTAACATCTCTGACTCCTTGATGGCAGAAGAACCTTGGCCATTTTAAAGCCTGTGGGCTTGCTATGGGACTTGAAGCTTAGCAGCCACATCAAGACTGCATGGACCTGTGAAAGGGATGAGGGAGAGTTACCACGCAGCTCCTTCCCTCGTCCCATGATGTGGTGTATGCACTCCATCAAACACTACTAGGGAAGACAGGGGGAACCGCTGACCTCTTCTCCTCCTTCAGTGTGTCCACCTCTGCTCACTTCACCTTTTTATCTGACAAGTGAGTGTTTCACCAGTGATTGGCAAAACTCCACACACCCTCTTTCCCACCAGCATCAAATCCTGCAGGGGTGGCTGGGTGGGAAAAAAACAAATTTCCTTAACTGTCACGGAAATGGAGGGGAAAAGGCAGGGGCTTTTTTTCACTGGCAAATTTAATGTTTAAGTAAGTAAGTAAGTAAGTGACCCACTTTTTTTTTTTTTTTTTACTTCATTGATTCTCTGATTAAACCAGCACAGATCAGCTATCTTCAAGGCTTAAGAGAAGCCAATACAATGAAAACAGAAGGCAATGTTTCTAATTGAGTGTCTAAATCTACATTTGAAAATACAACTACCATTCAGTGCCATCCTGTGATTTAGAAACATACCCTATGGCTTATATATTCCTCATATATGCAGCGTTTACGTAGCATATATTGCTTGTTCTTCAGTGGCCTATGTATTTGATAGGTTTAAGTCTATGTGGAGAAGGCCATATCTATCTCATATATGGGAAACAAGATGGAAAAAGGGCCGTTTTCATAGCAGGACTTCTCAATGATTTTACTATCACTTGACAAATCTCCCTCCAGCTACTGGGTTGATGCCAATTCATGAGAATGGCATCATATGGCAGAATAACTGCCATTTCAGTATTTATCTCATTTTCTGGCTGAAAAGAATGAACAAAGAAAAATGGTGGAAAGAGACAGCTGTAAGTGGAATATTTCTGTATTTCCCCCAATCTGAGTCACAGAGAAATTTAACGTCTCTGAGAGGGCAGAAGAGGTGGAAAGCTACTCTTTACAGTTTGAGCTACTGACTGATTCCTTCCAAGACTATTTTATCACAGAAATTGTTAAATTATTTTATCAGAATTGAACAAATCCCTTTCTGATGCTGGAACCTGTGTAACACAAGCTTCCATTGAATACGAGAGGGTGCGTTTATGAGAACTGCTATTTTTGGCACTGCTGCTTAGGAAGTAGAATAGACTCATGCAGACATTGCGTTTTAGTTCATTAAAGATAAAATAACAGCCAGGAAATATTAAATCTTCCTGAAATTTCATTCTCATGAGGTGTTCTCAGATACGTGGTTTTCTCCAAGCATATGAGGAATATGCGAAGGATAAACAGATTATTTTTTGTTTAGTGTCTATTTTCTCTCTCCAGTCTCTGAGTTACAAGGCTCTTTCTTTGCAATATTCTGATCTTCCTTTCTTCTCCTAGGTGTCTCGATCCTCAAGTAGAAATGCTTAGCAAGTAAGAAATACCAGAATTTCACAGATTCTGAAGAAGAAATTACAGATACCTCTGGACGATCTGTTAAAACCACCACAGCCAAGGCAGATAGAGAACTTAACATGAAGTTACAGTCTGTCTGCTTTAGGTTGATGCAAGACTTCTTTTATTTTTTGAGGGTGTTTAGCCTAACTCAATGTGAACAGCTCAGTGTTTTAGAAACTCCAATCTAATCTGAAAAAAAAATGTTTTCATGTTTGCTTTTTTAATGTGTTTGAATAGTTTTCATATACAGTCTTAATAATTTTCTTCAGTGAATTTAGAGAAAGATGCCATGGCTCAGTAGCACTTAAGAACTTCTGGTTTTGCATAGGAAAAGTTATCTTCAGAAGGCTCATATATTGCTATGTGATAAGATAGATGATACTGACTCAAATTCAAGGGTGTTTCTGTGGCAGCACGGTCTGGGATGGAGCTGAAAGAAGTTTAGACCATTATGGTCAGTTTGGACAAAGATTTTGTTCAGTTTTTAAAGTTAGTCAGGACCTCCTTTTCTGTCCAGTTAGCTCCAGGTTCATCCAGAGAAATCTATCTCCCGAAAAAGATGCCTCAAAGTGAATGTGACAGTGAGACACTGGTCAGCATGTAGTCTGCCACTGTCTGTGTAATTGCTCCTGTGCCCCTTTCTCCATGGACGATTGAGATGTAGATATGGTTTGCAACGGATGGCTGAGGCAGAAAGATGGCTACGTCCCTGTTGCTGCGGCTCTGCTCTCTCTCAGCTGGGCGAACAGCTCTTGACACTGATGAGCAGTGGAGCATGAATTGAAGGGATCACAGGGGAGAAGAGTAGTGGCACTCGAGGAGGGAGCAGACAGCACGCCAGAGAAAGCTTCAAGGAACAACCCAGAGTTTCAAGGAACTGGTATCTGCTAAGGAAAATCCTTCTTGGTGACAGTTGCATTTTCATCAGCTTGGAAAGCTGAGGCACCATATTACAGGGCTGACAGGTCCTTCGCTTGACAAGCAGCATCGTCTGAAGAGCCATCTCATGTACTCATGGATTAAAAGAAGCTGCAAAAGCCCTTGCAGGACAAAAGCAGCCCATCAAACAATTCTCCAAGCAGCAGGTGTCCATGCTGTGTGGACCAGCCAGCCCAGAGAGCCCTCACCAGGCTGGTAACCAAGGGAAAAAGAAATCATGAAGAGTTGTAATGAAGTGAGTGGAAAGCCACCATTCTCGTTGCGTTTAGTCTCCTTGCCTACTTTCCATACCATTCTTTCTCCTTCTTTCCTCTCACTAGGGAACAGATGGTACTTCTACTTTTAAGGAAACCAGACCGAAACTCTTTGATCTTTGCAATCCTCATGCCTCTTTGGACTCTATGCATTCTCTAAACTCTGCAGCTCCATAGTTTGTTCATTTGTAATGAGGAATAGAGAGCTTGGTGGCACATTTTTGGAAGTGCTTTGGGATCCAGAGACAACCTCTGGCAAAAAGGGAGTGGTCTTTAGGAAAGATGACTCTCAACTAGCATAGTGCAGAGACGTATGCGGAGGAGCTGTTGCTTCTCTCCTTTCCTCTGGATTCAGCTTGATTGCCATGTGGGGCCCTGAGTATGACAGATGGGAAGAGGCTTTTGGGTTTCCTACCACTGCGGGTGGAACCTGGGATGTCAAATTGCTACAGAGTTTGCAGTAATTACTGGTCTTCTGAATTGGCAAATACTACCCTTTAATTTAGGATTCATTCATTTTAGTATAATCACAATTTATTGTTCCCTGTTTCAGACACATGAAACAAGTACACTGTGATTGTTCCAAAGAATTAATCACTCTGTTTCTGATAGCACAAGAGACAAGCGATTCTGTATAAAATAGCTCACATACCTAGTATTCCCCAAAATGTTC
The DNA here is from genome assembly GCA_013398225.1 of Steatornis caripensis. Lineage (NCBI taxonomy): Eukaryota > Metazoa > Chordata > Aves > Caprimulgiformes > Steatornithidae > Steatornis > Steatornis caripensis. The sequence goes on along the minus strand of VZSC01010953.1, from coordinate 107,560 downwards.
TCAGCACACTCCAGTGTTTTTTGGCAAAAAATTCCCTTTACAGAATCCACCCCCCTCCTACTGCCCCACTGCTCATGCCTTCTCCAAAACCTTAATTCTATGTGAATAATTTCCTTCTGCTCTCCTGAATGCTTTTTCTGCCTGCACCCCTAACATATTTTATGACCCTCTAGGAATAGCCAACAGCAATACTGGCATTTCCCCTTATCAGCCAGCCAGAGGCCCTGGGGGCTTCTCAGCAAAGAGAGGTTTGTAAGACTGAGCAGTTGGCAGATGCCTGAAGATTGTATCTAATTCATTCCCAAGGCAGGAGTGACAACGTTTATCTCATTCCTGGCAGATCTTTGTCTAATTTACCCTTAAAGATTAACATTAGGACTCCACAACCTCCAAAGTCAAGTGAGCATAAGTTTTGTTAGTCCAGCACAGCTGTAAAAAGGCAGAAAGAAAGAAAGTGACATTCAGACTAGAGTTTTCAGTCTAACATTCTTGCCTGTAAAGGATGATTAGTGTCAGGAAGAACCTGTAATTTGTAGGTATTCGGATCATGCCATAGCAATACTCTTATACCCTAATACCCTGGATTAGAATGGTTCCTCCAGCTAGTTATCCTGTTCTTGGGTACTAAGAAGTGTCTTGGGAAGAAAGTGAGAATAGCCTGTAATGATATCCCCTCATAATACTCTCCCAGCCTCCAACAAATTTTGACTCGGGGATTTCTCAACCTGGAGGCAGTATCCATACCGAATATCACTTCCATGAACTTGCGCTGCTCCCTCCTCATTCCCTGAAAGGAAATTCACAGTTTCCTATAACAGGTAGCTCTACTCTATATTGTTGAAGAACCATCTCCTTGTGTTCGTTTTGAATGTATTACCCACTAGCTTCATCTGATGCCTCCTAGGTCTTGCATTCTGAGAGACACTGAGCAACTGATCTTTATTCACAGGCCACAGGCTGTTCTTCTCTTTGTCAATCTTTATCATATCTCCCCTCAGCCAGCTCTCTCCTAGGTTGGAGAGTTCAAGGTCACTGTGTGTGCAGGCTAGTCCCCATGTTTTATCATCCTTCCCCAAACTTTTTCCAATATGACAATTTACTTTTTCAGATAAAGTGACCAGAACTTTAACATTCAATGTGCTTTTTGGCTGTTTTTGACCACTGAGCAGTGGGGTTTTTTTGTAAATCCATATAACCACCAAATTTCACACCCAACTGGTCAGCTCAGAACAATTTCTTCATAGCTGAAGTTACAATTTTCCTCATGTGCCCTGTTTTATGCTTATCTACATTCAGTTTAATATGCTGTTCCAGTGCCTACTCATCCAGTTGCCTAAGATCCTTCTCTTTTTCAGTCTTGGTAGAATTTCCGCTAATAATGTCCTATTAATCTCCCTTTACCGTAAGAACTGCCTGTTTGTCTTTTAACCGATTTTACGCAATACATGCAAAAATCTCTCTCTTATCCTGTGGCTGCTTACATGTTTTTAAGGGTGTTTGGTGATGGTCCTTGTTGAATACATCGAAAAGTACAAGTAAGCAGATGCTGCCAAACAAAGATCTCCCATATCTGCATGCTTCTTATCTTACAGCAACGCAATGGGTTTGTAAAGCATGGTTTCCCTATACAGAGCTGTATCGAATTTCTCCCAATGCATCATACTTACCCATCTTCTCTGCCCTTCATAGTAATTTCTACTAAATTTATCAAACTTACCAGGCTCTAATTCCCCCAGTTTCTCTTGGAACCACTTAAAGAGACTAGCACTTTATAAGCTACTTTGAGATGCTCAGTTCTAAGCCTGTTTTAAATAAGAGGCCATGCACTATTATTATTTCAGCTAATTCATCCTTGAGTCCCTTTAGATCTCTTGGGTGAACACCATCTGTTTCTAACCTTTTCTTCCTATTCAATTTGTTTATTTCTTCCATACCTCTTCTACAGACACTTCAGCTTGAAATAGATCCTCTGACGATCCCCATAAGGAAGTGTTCTGCTGTGGGAAGCTCTCCAAGTTCCTCACAGTGAACACAGGAGCAAAAAAAATTCATTTAGTTTTTTTCTGTTACAGGCATCTCTTCCCTGAGGACTTTTTTTGTGCGCCGGTTAGCTATTGGCCCTATCATTCCCAAAAATTGTTCAACTTACCTAGCATTCAAAAAAGAATAGAGTTGCAAATCACTTCCCTGATTCTTTCAGGCTCCTAATGTTTTGATGTAAGTGGAAACCGCCAGCCTCTCCTATCTGAGTATGACTGGGGACATCCTGTTTTTCGGAGACATCCTTCTGTATGGCCACAGTTATTTTTCTGCTGTTTGTATATACCAGACGTAAACTGAGGGAGTTTGAGACGTAGGCTCAGACGTGTATTATGATTGAAAATACGAGCTTAGATTGTGCACTTTGAAGTGGAGTCCTTGCTGTTGATCCTCTTAGGCCTGTGCTTACTTTGAACTGTGTAAGTGCTCAGGCCTTTTAAATAACAGGATTAAAGCAATCGTTTAGTTGCTGATGTGAATTTCATGTCTAACACTTCACATAGAGCTGAAAAAATATATCATCCATTGTCAGGCTGATAGACATATGGATTGTGTTTGTCCCTGCCAAGTTTATATTCACATGGCTGTCGAGTGGAGTTGCTGTCTTAATGTGAACGAAACTCAAATGTTGTGAGTGAAATGAAATACAGGCTTGTAACAATGTCTTGTGTTGAAGATAATGTGTCTCATGCTGGAAGATAAGTAATTTTTTTTAATCATTAGAGAGGAGTCAGAAATCACATTATGAAGCAGCGCCAGTCCTTTCATTTATTCCTAATGGCTAACCATAAAGTCTAGCAAGTCCTTACTGGGTTGCTAAAATACAAATGCTTTACATGACTGAGCATGGCCTGTCTGGCTGCTTGCTCCCTGAAAAGCACCCGGACTATAGTGATGCTGGCTCTTCCTTATGCCCAGAAGGATATTCGGGAATTCAGACCCCTCATTTGCAGGGAAGAGTTCCCAACACTTGAATGTCCAGAAAAAAAATGCAGGGAAGGGGCTGGCTTGTCTGGCAGCAGACATAGCACTGACAGGCAGCAGAAACTTCACTTGCAGGAGAGGGCAGAGGAAGGGAGGCTGCTCTGCTTCAGCACCCACAGCTCTTCTACAGTTACGTCCACGCTGCTTCTCCTGCCAGCTTTGTATAAGAGTACCTCAGATCCAGAGCTGTTTGCTATTATTTCCTTTACTAAGCTGCATAGCCACCCAACATTTGCATTTCTAAAGACAGGGGGAAAGGCAGAAAGGAGACATGGCTGTAGGTACTTGGGTGGGAATCCAGGCTAAGAGTCTGGTCACAAATCCTCTCCCAGCAGCTAGCACAACCACCTGTGTAACCAAACCCTAGCCCATTCCAGGCACAATGAACCGGATTTCCCCATGCCCTTCATGTGCTAGGTCTCTGCTAACTCAGCTGCTCTCATTCAGCAGATGAGGAAACCATTACCAAAAGCAAGAAATAGGGAGGAGTGGCAGTGCTTCCTACTCAAGTAGGAAGGAAGATAAGAGGAGGAGGAATGGCTAGGACAAACGGAAGACCATGCATGGACCCAAATGATCTCCAGCATGCAAGCTGGGTGCTCCTGCTCATGGTGGTGGGAGAGGGTGGCCAGAACACGTCACCCCTGTGTGTACATTTTGCCACTGGAAATAAAGCGAGGGCTACCGAGAAGAAAAGGATGGAGGAGCAAACTGCCATCGCTTACTGCAACCTCCTTGCAACCTTCTTGTGCCAAGGACTGGGAGATCTTCTCAGGGTGACCACATTGCCCATTCCTCTGGTCCCTCTGCCTTCCTTGCCTATATCTATACCAGTAGCTTGTGTTGGCCTAAGCACAGCAGAGGATTGTCCACACTGTTCAACTGTAAGAGTAACCCTTGGCCTGGTTGAGCCCAAAGCCCCCATTGCTCTCCCAAGGGGTCTCTGGCATGGCTCAAGGGCTGGCTTGCTCAAAGGATGGCTCCTGACAGGAGGGTGGATGTGTCCATCTCATTTTGCTTGGTAAGACAGTATAACTGTATGGACATCAGTTGTGCCAATGCTAATTGACCTCAGGGTCAGTATTTTGTTATAAACCAAAATGTTTCTAACTAACTGAGACAAAACTAGCTGACAGAGAAACATGGCAGTAAATCAGATCTACCTATTTTCCACAAGGATGTCCTTAGAAAACCTGTTCCTGAGATTTCTATGGTTTGGTTGAGGTAGTCTGTTCACCTATCTATCTCACGCACCATTTGTTCCTCAGGGTCACAAGAAAGCCTTTTTGGCCCACTCTAGTCCCTCTTTCTTGAAAACTTTGAAGCTTGGAGTTCTGTGGTCCTTTGGTCTTCAGACCTGATGGGGCATGACTGGAAGATCCTTGAAACGGACAGCTTTGCTGTTGTTTTTCAAGTGTGTGCTGGGGTGCCAACATCTGGAATCACTGCTTTCCTCACTTCCATCTGCCTAAAGATCTTCTTAAGCAGAACAATATGTTATTTTACTGTGCACATCATATACTGTGTTCATGTAATCGAGTCTGTATAATTATACACTCTGCTTAGCCACTAGTATTCCACAGCAACAAATAACTGTATGCTAAGACACGAGTTAGTTATGCATCCTCCTTAGGTTACGAATCTGCAAGTTTTTGAACTGCAAGACTTAAGTAAGATGACACTACAAATAACACCATGGCTTTATTTAAGGTTGTGGTCTGCAGAGAAATGTGAATATTATTACCATGGAGCTCAGAAATGCTTCTGCAGCTGATCTTGGAGGTCTCAGAGTAAAACTCTTACTCAATTTGATGAGATGAAGGGTGAAACACTTTACAAATTAGTGACCCTGATATCAGTCCTGATAAGAAGTTCCAATTGTCTTTTATAATAGGTTATTCATAATGATTGAATATTTTCCCATTGATTGCCTAACAACTTACATAAGCACCTTCCATTATGGAAAGTTCTGGTTTTTTTCTTATTTTAAATGGTCGGTCTAAAATGAGAAACACCAGTGTCAAAGATGGCTGATTGTCATTGTTACCACAGTCACGCTGGTTTTTTTGTATCAGTTCAGTAAAAATAATCAGGAATTCAAGTCTAACTCATAGCATCACATCAAGAAAGGAACAATCTCATGCAAAACCTCTGCTTTCCATTCAAGATTTCTACACAGGACTGTTAATGTTTCCATTGCAATCTCCAATTTTTCAGAGACCTTCAACTTTGCATAAAAATCTGCATTGCATTGGAAGTTTTTCAGGTAGTGTTGACTGAAAAGACCCTTGCCATTACAAATTTTCAAATAGGTTTGTGTCATTTTCTCCCTGCAGATGAGAACGGATGGTCTAGAAAACCATTGTTACTCAGTCCCTCCTCCTAAGTTTCTGTGCTCTTTGGTAACTCTTCATTCCCAAATAAACTCTTTCAGACCCTCATGTTTTGAGAGGCAAAGCTATTTCTGCAGTCTGTTGCTCTCTGTTACAGCCCCATCAAGCAACGAAAAATTCCTAACAAAATATTTCCATTTCCTACATGGGTTCTTGTTTCCATCAGAAGCACCTCCCACTCATCTGATGTGCTCTTTCTGTGCTGTGGGTCCCACTTTGCACCTAGAAGCAGACTTCCAAGTGTTCCTACAGCACCAGCATAGCCTTGGTTCACATCATGAATCTCCAGAGAATGCCCCAGAACATGTCAATATGCGGGAAAACCAATACAAGAAATAAAAATGACTGAGGAGAAGGATGAGAAGTGAGCACAACCCAGTTCCTATTACAGAGAGAGTCTACATTAATAAAGCGCCCTGGTTCATAAAAGTAGAAAGGAGGGGAGAGCTTGCAGGTAGTAGTCAGGGACTTGTGATAATAAAGTCTGTTCCTGGATCGACGAAATGCTTCGTGTAATCTTTGCAAACAACCTATAGAAGCATCCATCTCACCTCGTTTTAACTGAGCGAATGTTAGCTGACCCAAACAAGCCATCCATGATCCTGCTCTAGTCAATGGAAAGAGAGGTGCTTGTGAGGGGTGATTTGTTAGACATCTATTGAGGATGAAACGAATTGCCCTGTAGATGTGCTTTTCTGTCCACATTGAGTCTAGAGGGAATCCAGCTGTCTAGTTCAGACAGACACCTGACCTTGGATAGCTAAAGTGGGGCAGGTATGTCCAGGCAGAATTCACACACCTGAATTCAGCCACTATATTCTCCCCTGCTTAATTGAGCAGAACTGGACACAATGCTGCTCACGTTGGCTAGAGGATTTTTAAGGCAGATGAAAGGAAGAGACTTTCTCCCCAAGAATTACTTCTTGGAGCCCTGGGTCACTGCAGCCCTGAGCTGGGTCTCACAGCCTGCCAATCCTTGCTGCACTTCAGCACTTGAGTCTGCCCGCAAATCTGGCCCTTACTTCTCCTTTCTGAATTAGGAAAAAGTGCTGCTTTTCTCCCCTAAAAGGATGTTGAGAGAAGAAATATTCGACAATATGAAATGCAGGCCATACGAGTACATAATACACAATGTGTTTAACCTGTGCTCATGTGAATTCCTGAGCTGGGGCTTACACAGAGAAGTTGAAAACCGCAACAAATATAGTTTATTCTGGTAGCTTCTTCTCTTTTATTGTTCTGTACCAGGAATGCCATGCTATAAATTGTTGGCACATATCTCTCTATTATAAGCTGTGTTCTAACCTCTTGAGTGTCCTGCTGCCTTCTGCACCCAACACCGGAAGCTGTGGTGTATGTTGTAGTCAATGGACTCCATGCACAGGAAATTAGGACACTCAGCATTTGAAAAATGGGATAAATGACAGAATAATGGCCTTCTGTGTGGTGGTAACTGTGGATTGTAGGTATTTCTATTTTCATATGGTAATCTCTAGGCATGATGGGGTTTGCCTCCCTAGCTGCAGACTACCAAAAAAGAGCATTAGTCAATGTTACCTACTTCCCTCCAACAGTAAGCATGCAAATTTCTAGTGAGATTTTGGTGAAAAATCCATTAAGCTTGACAGGTAATATGCTGATCTGAAAGCCCACTGGCTTTGTTTATGAAGTATGTGAAACAATTTCTGTCACCATCTCTGTGCCCATTTTACTCCCCTGGTAACGTGGTTTGATAGTGTACTTCTTTTCCTTTTAAAAAAGGAGAGTTTTCCTCTCATTTGTTGCGATATGGAAGTTTCACAGGGAGAGCAGGAAAAAAATATTATAAAAGAGAACCTGTGCAACTGGCTTCACACAAAATGTTACTGAAAATACAAAGTCAAATTGGGGGAAAATGTTTTTTAATTCCAGCTCTTTCAGTTTCATTAGTCCTTGGTGGCATGTGTTAACAGTAGCCAGCAAATCAACCTGCAAGAGAAACATTTTGAGTTTTAAGAAGTTGATGAATCCTTTTAAAATGTGTATGGCAGCACTCCTTCCATGTTTGGGTCAGAGCGAGCTGAGCAAAACCAGGCAGAATTGCTCCAACTGTTTTCAGAAAAACTGGGGCTCTGTCTAATATGACCTCTGCTTCTCAAAGCTAATCAGCATTAGATGACGAACACTGTTGAAACGGCCTGAGATTTATCAGCATGAAACTGTACGCACTGTGATATAAAGCCAAAGACAAAATATTGCAGCCAGTAATAATTCATCTCACTGAAAACCAACCGTGTCAGAGTGCCTGTGCTCTGGTTAGGCAATACACAGCTAGAAGAAAGGAAAACTGGTAAGGTAAAATGTGAAAATGCACTGTAGTGGTGCAAATCTACACAAGTTTGGCGCTATTAAAACTAGAAGGGAGGAGATCTGAGCTTAACTAAAATCTGTGGATGTTTCTGAGAAAACTCCCATTGATTTCAGTGCGGCCAGGATTTCACCCCCAAGTCAGTCTTCACATTCCCTGCATTTGGTTTTCTTCCTTGTAAAACGTCCTTTCACATTTTCTGTATTAAAGAAGCATTTGAATGAGTCTGCCCCCTCCCCGCCTCTTGCCAGCTGCAATCAAAGCTCTGCCTTGTTCTGAGGGGTTGCTACTTGGAAGGGAAAAAGTAAAGTTATTCATCCATTAATCATATTTTCAAATGCTAGGTAAGAACAAAGTATTATTGTTGGAAGACTGCCTTTAGAATGGGTTCACTTTGGGAACAGGCTTTGGGTCTTTTTGTTTTATTTCACTTTTAAATTCAAATTCAGTAAAAATCACTGCATTAGTATGTATGTTCCTGCATTTTTTTCAAGCTAAAGATCTTTGGCCAACATATTTTAAAAAAACCAGCCCTAATCTTTTGCTGCACATGATTGGAATGCTGCTTCTGCTTCTTGTTTTTAAGAGGGAATACTGTCAATACACCACCAGTGGCAACACTTTAACAGTAAGCGCCCAACCAGAATGATTTTGTTATTTTTATTGTTTTAGCCTGAGGCTTGGACGATAGACAAAAAAATTGAGGACATGAGAAAATTTCTAGTATAGGAGAAATGAGACTACTCTATAAAAAAATACTAGTTTTGTACATGATTTCTTCATTGCACAATTTTCTGTGGAGGCACATCAGTTTAGCTTAATAGCAAGATTTTGGGAAAAACAGACCAAGTGGAGCAGCGGGTCCACCCAAGGCAGCTGGCAGCTCCTGCTAGTGGCCTGCTAAGAGTCAACGCTGAGCTCTCTGATGGGACGTGCTACCTTTAGGCTCCAGCCAGCTGAGAATACTCATCCCACCAGTGCTGGGGAGCAGAAAAGCAGAGCTCTGTGCGGATCTGAACAGAGCAGGCCATGGTCTAGCAGCAAGACTGTTACTGCTGGAGAATAGAGGGATGTGTCAAAGCGCTGGCTGTGGTGTCTAAAGACATTAAGCCTTCCAAGGCATCCGTGCAGGGACAGTAAGCCTCGAGATAAGATATGCATGTCTGCAGACAATTTGGTATTTTGCATTCCTTTTTTCTTCTGCTTAAGTTATGTGCTGTTCTTCACATAAAAAGTGGAGCAAACTTGTTCCTAAGTGTGCTGTCTCGACGATATCTACACTGACAGTCACGGGCCCCCGCCAGCTTAAGCCTGGGCAGCTGAGCTGGACGAGACATGTTAACTGAGGACATCCACCATGGGAGTGGGTTGCCATTCCAGGTGAGGCTGAACATGTGGAGGCACCCTCAGAGGCTGCGTCCGCACTCGAACAGGACCACAGGATGCTCCTAGGCACTGAGACTGTGTCAACCACTGGTTGTATAGATGCCAGCTAGGGCTCTCCCACCTGGGCATGGCTTGGGAGCAAACCCTGTCCCTAGGACATGTTTTGGATGTGGCTACTTGGTTTCAGAGGCCAGGAGTGCGTAATGGCCTAAGGGCGAACACATGGCCGCCTCTCCTAGTGGAAGCATTGCCGGGCACATTGCACTCACTGCTGTGACAGCCCAAGAGACAGTCCTGGGACCGGACCGAGCTTCTCCACATCCACCGGCCCAATCAGCCCCTGATGTAAACGTCCACCTCCCAGCTGAAGTTGGTGGATCTCCAACACCTTTGGAGCGACTAAGGACCTGCCCTTTTGCCTTTGAAGACCTCACGTAGGGCTTGAGCCCAATCCCAAACACTTTGAAGTGAGCTGACCGTTCCTACAAGCTTGGGCTTGGGTCAGGTCTCAGAAGCCTTGCTCCCCAGGGGTGCCAGGGACCCGCCATCCTGTCAAAGCCCATGAAGCACTGCTCAGCATTTTGAAAAAAAGCCTTATTTCATTTAGTTTCCTAAATAATGGAATAGTAAACAAACTCTAGTGTCAAATGTGATAGCTTTATTTCTTGGGCTAAAAGTAAATTGGTATTTCTTACCTTCACGTCATGCTTTGTGATCCTTGGATGAAAGAGCCTTTCAATATAAGAATGTTTACATTAAAAATGCATGTGTAAATGCATCCAAACAAATGCACACATATGCACAAACAATCTTATTTTTCAAAACAGATCTTCTTTTATTGGTTTCATTTGAAAATTAATGCTCTCATAAGATGAGGTTAAAAGTAATTTAATGTAACAACAGCCTGATAATTGGCATTTGGCAGTTATTGCTAATGCCGTTGCATAGGCTGGTTCTGACAAACTCCTGCTTTGACACCCAGTTATGTTTCAGTGCTTCGCTTTCTTTTCTCTTTCCCCACAGCTGCTGTAATCCGTAATAAGTAATTGTTTAAACATAAAATCAGAAAGCATCGTCTGTAATTTGCCTTTCTTTCTTTCACGGCCATTAGTAAGTGGTCTGAAAGATGGGAAAAAAGTAAAATGTTCCTTCTATCCTCTTTTTTTTTTCCCCACTATCTATTCATTTTCCAAATATTCATCATAAAGAAGAAAATGCTGATACGGGGGAAAAAACCACAACCCTAATCAAAAGCTTTCTGCCTGAAGTCATTCAGTTTGCTATTCAAACCAGGGAAGTGTCTGTAGTTAGACATGGTTGTGTTCCTTGAGAACATGAAAACACGACAGCGTATTATTAGCGCAGAAACTAAAGAGCAGCTGTTAGTCAGCACCTGGTTCCCAACAGCAGACTGGAAATACAAAGAGAGACGCTCTGTGTGTGCCCTGGCAGCAAGAAGGGAACAAAACATGTTAAAATCCACTCTTTCCATAAGAAAGCAGCTCTCCCCTCATGATGTCTACACAGAGCCCTGAGAAATTGTTGCAAAGGAAAGGTGAAAGGAGAAAAGGGCCCAAAGGACAGTGAAAACCAAAATAAGTCACTGCCTTACCTTTCTGCAGCTTGGTGCTGCCTCTGCTTGTGAGTCTGAGAGCGAGAGAGGACGAGGACAGACTCCCTGCTTTATCGGATTGCCCAGACTATGTGTTTAGTAATTAGGCAGTTAGGCATTCGTGCTTCAGATGAGCTATAAATATAGTATCTCCAAAGTACCAGCCATCTGCGGGAGATAAGGACTGCAGCACCTCTGTGCTACCAGCCTTTTAAGGCATCATAGCCAGAGTGGCACCCCACGGAACGGGCTGCCGTGCTCCTGAGCCACCCAGGCCCTTCTCCCTGCTCCGTTTGGGAGTACTTGACCTTAAAATACACTCACCTGCTGTAGGGAGGTCCTGCGAGGGACCTCAAGGAGCCGGCATTATTTCAGGGTGTGATGTTCTGGCTGAGCTATAAGCAACTCTTAAATTCTCGGTCAGATTATCTGTCAGGGCTCTGGGGTTGACAGAAACATCCTAGGAAATGCCGACTGCTCTGCAGCTGTAACAAACTCCAATTGCCCTTTGTCTGTCTGTCTGTCTGTCTGTCTGTCCCACGTGTGCAGCCTCATTGCAGGAAGTCTATGCCTCTTGTCCTGCCTTGTTTTACACCTGCACTGGCTCGTGTGGAGGGAGGTAGTGCCAGTGCTACCATTTCACAGCAAAAAAAGACAGTAACTTTAAAGATTAGCCTGGGGTCACGAAATAAATCTGTGTGGGCAGCGGGGCCATAGCTCGGGAGCGAGCTCTCTGCTCGGGGCCCCCTTCCTGCTGCAACACAGATGTGATGCTGGGGGAAAGGGGCACTTGTACGTCTAAGGAGAGAGAGATTAAAGGTGGAAAAAAGCTCTTCCAGCAGCTCCCGTGGGCAGCGTCTCACTGGCTCTGGAGGAAAACCTGCCTGAGCAAGGCTCGGTGTAGATGTGGGGTTACAACCTGCCTACCTCCTCACCAATGCTGGGCTCCGCTCTTCATTTCAGTGTACTTCTGCAGAGAACTTTGCAGCAGAGACACGGCCCTTGATACGAAGTTGAACTATTTTAAGGTGGGGTTTTTTTAAGAGAAGGAAAAGGAAAAGCTCTCTTTAAGACAAGGAGGTGAAGAAATACCGTTGGGCAGCCTCCACGTGCAGGCAAATGACTCGTTTACACAGCAGCATACCTCTCTGAAGAAGTACTGTGCTGTTGAACTGAGATTGCCTGTTGTTGTTCCTCCTGGCTGAAACGGGAGAGTTTGTTGAGGGATTTGATTTCTTTGCTGGATTTATTTATTACTTCCACAGTTCTGAAGAACACCCCATTCTCTTCACCTCCCTCTTCTCTCTCTTCTCTTCAGAGTGCTGGTGGAGGCATAGACTTTAGGGGACAGTGTCACCTCCCAGCTTGTCTCTGAGCAGTTTGTTTGGATAGCAAGCATGGGTCAAGCCATGGAGACTAGATACTTACACAAACCGTGTGCCAGGTTTTCTGACATGACAAACTGATTTATAGTTTGACATGGAGCCCAGTCAGGTTTTACGGTTTTAACTCCAAGCCAATGAGAAATTGGCATCTGGAGGGTTCATCCTAACACAAAAAACCTCATAACAACACGTCCTTGGCCCCTGCCAAGCAACATCATTTGACAGCCTGAGTGAAGTCTCCTGGAACAAGTGACTTTCACCCATCTCCTTTTGTCCCTACAGAAATGCCCAGCTTCCAAGAGCCACGGGTGAGGAGCGTGGTCTAGAAACTTAGGTTAGGGAGATAAGAGAAATGTCCCACAGATTCCTGATGAAAATATTGTTTGTCCTAGAGCTAGTGGCCTTTTGCCACACGTTCTTTTAGCTACCGTGCAAACAGCCCTTTCTCATTTCCCAGAACAATAAACAGTTATGAAAAGCTGTATAAGCAGCAAAAATGTGATAGTTAGGACATACGTTTGGACAGCTCTGGAAAGCCTCAACATTTTCATGCTAGCCAATTTTTTTTGTTTGCATGATTCAAAGGTCTGAGTGATGTTGTAGAAACAACCTGGATAAAAGTTTGTTGTCCCAGCCCCAGTCCAGGCCATTCTGGGCACTAACATCATGTTTAATCCCTAGGTGTCGGCCGGATTACAGAGCATGTTTGGATCTGGTGTAAACATTGAGCAACTGGGGAACAGCTTGGAGTAAACGTGGCCTCCCAACACGCTTCATCTAACTACTTGAGAAGGTGGATTACGGGTTGGTTAACACAAACATTACTGCTTTTGTCTCTGAAAAAGGCAAATGTCCTGTAAGGCTAGTTGCCCCACACTGTCCCTCTAATTAACCCGTCTCAGTTTCATTTTGGGTATTGCGTTACTCTTGGATGAGGCTCACCAGGGAAAGGACGACTCCTTGAAAAAGGATGTCGTCAGAAAAGCATCAGCAAGTCAGGCTGCTAGGCCTGATCCTGTGCTCCCTGCAGCAGGTAACAGCCAAGCCGCTCCCCTGAGCTGGGCAGGGAAATGTCCCCATGAACAGGGCGCCAGCACTTCTGACATACAGCAGGGTGACAGGCTGATGATGGAGAAGAAGCATTCCTGTGGATATTGTCAGGCTTCTTAGCTTTATAGCAGCATTGGAATTTGGCCTTTTAAAAAGAGGGTTGGGGCTGAAGCTCTGTGGCCCAAAGTACTGGTGGCACAGTGGGCTTCTGTGCCACATCCATGGGTCTGCAACACCAGAGCCAGCCCTGCTGTTCCCGTGATTAAGGCACGGGGAGGAAGCAAAGCAAGAATTTCAGCCAATTCTCTACTGCAAGGGTGGTGCTGGTGCTAGAGAATCTGCTTTAGAATCNGTCGTCAGAAAAGCATCAGCAAGTCAGGCTGCTAGGCCTGATCCTGTGCTCCCCGCAGCAGGTAACAGCCAAGCCGCTCCCCTGAGCTGGGCAGGGAAATGTCCCCATGAACAGGGCGCCAGCACTTCTGACATACAGCAGGGTGACAGGCTGATGATGGAGGAGAAGCATTCCTGTGGATATTGTCAGGCTTCTTAGCTTTATAGCAGCATTGGAATTTGGCCTTTTAAAAAGAGGGTCGGGGCTGAAGCTCTGTGGCCCGAAGTACTGGTGGCACAGTGGGCTTCTGTGCCACATCCATGGGTCTGCAATACCAGAGCCAGCCCTGCTGTTCCTGTGATTAAGGCATNAGAAGAAGCATTCCTGTGGATATTGTCAGGCTTCTTAGCTTTATAGCAGCATTGGAATTTGGCCTTTTAAAAAGAGGGTTGGGGCTGAAGCTCTGTGGCCCAAAGTACTGGTGGCACAGTGGGCTTCTGTGCCACATCCATGGGTCTGCAACACCAGAGCCAGCCCTGCTGTTCCCGTGATTAAGGCACGGGGAGGAAGCAAAGCAAGAATTTCAGCCAATTCTCTACTGCAAGGGTGGTGCTGGTGCTAGAGAATCTGCTTTAGAATCATAGAATCATTAAGGTTGGAAAAGACTTTTAAGATCATCGAGGCCAACTGTACTTTTGAAATGCAAAGGAACTGATGCAAGCTTTAAAGCACAGCCTCCTGTGGAAACCCTCCCAAGATCCTGTTACCCATCTGTTACACTGAGGTTAGAGGTTTTGCCACTGATCCTTCACAATCAGGATTAGCCCTGCCATTCTCTGTGAGTTACAGAAAATGTCAGGGTGTGGGCATCTGAGAAGGATCACAGAATCACAGAATCACAGAACGCAGGGGTTGGAAGGGCCCTCTGGAGACCATCCAGTCCAACCCCCCTGCTAAAGCAGGTGACCCCAGAGCAGGGTGCAGAGGAACGCAGCCAGGCGGGTTTTGAATATCTCCAGAGGAGGAGACTCCACAGCCTCCCTGGGCAGCCTGTGCCAGGGCTCTGGCACCCTCACAGTAAAGAAGTTCCTCCTCATGTTCAGGTGGAACTGCCTGTGCTCCAGTTTGTGCCCGTTGCCCCTTGTCCTGTCGCTGGGCACCATGGAAAAGAGTTTGGCCTCATCCTCTTGACACCCGTCATTTAGATATTTATAGGACGTAAATCTTCAGGATAGCTTTAACAAACAAAAGCTCACCAGCTTGCACTGATACTGCCTTTTCTAACAGAAAAGCTCTACTGACAGATATTCATGGGAATCTGACCTCGCTGTCCTGACATTTGTGTTCATGGTAGGTAGCACAGGGATTAAAACTGTGTTATGATGTTGTCGAGCCTTTAATCTAATTTGGAGGATTTAGAGGTAGGTTCTGTACATATGATATTGACTGCCAGAGACTTAGAAGTAGAGCCAGAGGGGAAGAGGGATCCCGTGGATATTTTGCTGGTAGTCAATATTTTGCAAACACTTTACACTCAGGCCCTCGCAGTGAAGAAGATGGGATGATTGTTTGCTGCTATGAACTAGGGATTCAGCTGTGCTAGCAAGCCATCAGCCTGTCTGCTTCTTCTTGCCCTTTGCAGCCGCAGGTCACACCAGCAGCTTCCAAATAAGACATTTGCACATGAAACACCAAACCCGGCTGCCCCACGCCTGGAGGAAGAGCATGCAGAAATATTGACCCCCATGCACACCTGCGGGTCACACAGCCTTTTGCCAGGAGGCACACAGGGTATCAGGAGCATTGCACAGCTTCAGGCCTTCCCACGCCTGTGATAATGCTTGTAGCAGGCAGCGTTTGGGCTCTGGCAGCAGTCGCCTCAGGGATGCCAGTGACCTCCAGGCCTCTGGGGATGGAGGAGAACCTTGAGGACCCCAGCCCCAGCTCCGTTCTGGCAGGTGTCTGTCCGCGCTGCCACCACCATGCCCAGGCTCTGAGCACGGATGAGGTGGAGACAGCTTCATATGAAGCAGCAAAGCACGTGTGAGTTCCAAGGGCTTCATCTCTTCTCTGCCCTGCAACCTCTCCTGCCCTGTCTTTTGAGCCAAGGCTCCAAGAAGATGTCATCGCTGCAAAGCTATGCACAGGCTTGAGAGCAGGCTGAAACGCTTGGACCCCTGTGACCTCTGTTTTCTGTGGTCGCTGTCATCAGCAGTTCACCTCACCTACTTTTTGCCATCAAAAGCTGGCATCTAGTGTAAGCTGTTTATCTGCGTGCTTTCTTTGGTGGGTGGAGGTGCCTATCTCCTGCTGCTGACCACAGGGGGAGAGGAGACGACTCACACCAGACAGCTAAATTCTGGTGGCTGAAGTTGTGTGAAACGTGCCTCACTCAGCTGAGATGCCTTTGCTGTGTGTAGTGTGTCACAAAAATGCTTGTCTTGGGCCAGATGAAGGTTAGCCTAGCCCATTTTCTTGCCTCCAACGATAGCATGTTCATGCTTGGGGATATATATTCCCCAGAACAATTTCCTGAATTCCCACAGGTGTTGGTTTAGGGCCTCTCTGAGACAGAAGCAAACTGTATTTAATGACCTTCATGGATTTTTTTTTCTTTCTATAAATTTCTTCAGCTGTTTCTGAACCCAAGCACTCAAGGTGTTTGGTCCATCCTATGCCCAGTCTCTGCATCTTGCACCCCCAGGCCTGGGGGCTGGCAGAGGCTCAGAGGCTCTCCCTCCAGCAAAAACAACACCGCGTGAGGGCAAATGATGCAGATGAGTCTTAGTTTGAAAGCTCAGACACCCAACCCTCCAAGACCTCTAAAACCAAACTTTGTATGGAAAACCTAGGGAGTTTTCCCCTTTCTCCCCCTCTCCATTCCCTGTCCCACTCACACTGAGGGATATGAATCCAGTCCCCAGTCTGCACTGCTGCCTTTCTGCCCCTACTTAATGGCTTCACATCAGAGGGTTCACTTTGAAAATCTAGTGACACAGGACTGACAAATGCCCTGAGTGAAGAGAGGACTGGATGGTGCCTTTTTAGCCAGAGGGAGCTCTGGATGTATTTTCAGAGTGCAAACAAGGTTGGAAAAGCAGGAATCATTTCTTCTTCACTCCTCCATTTATCTACCGGGCAAATGTTACAGCTCGCAAAAGGCCACTGCTCTTAGCAGCTGTTTCACGGCCCCACCTCTGCCCTTTCCCGTTTTGGCTGAAATACTTGTTCACTCCACTGTAGCTGCTGTTTTTGGACCATGCTAAGACTTCTTCAGTCCAAAACTAAATCTACCCTCATAATCCACCAAACTAAGTCCTGATAAAGCTAAGCAGACTTCACTTAACAACAAACAGAGATATGACTATTTATGGGTTGCAGTGACAATGGGATCCAAGTGATGGCCTAAGTTCAAAGCAGATGAGAGAAGCAATCCCAGTAACAACAAGTTTTGGTGCCCCATTTACACACTTACCTGCCTGTTTGAATTAATGTCCTTACCACACAGTACCTAACTCAGCCAGTGAGTATGGGTGCACGTGCAGAAGAAACTTTCAGGACTCCTTTTAGAAGAGAGGTATTTTTTCATGAGATAAGTGTTATCTGAGAGAAGAACGGTGCTGTGAATCCAGCAGCGAGAGTCAGGAATTGCCACCAGCAGAATTAAGCAAGCAAGAGCCCAGTCTGCTTCGCTTGCCTGCAGTACAAGGGTGCTTGTGCGGATAAGGAATTTCAGTCTAAGCAGGTTTATTTCGGCATGCATAAGAGACTAAAGCAGACTTTTGTAATAGAAGCTGTATATTGCCTTAAGCACAGGTATAATCGCCAGCCCGCCTATAATAAATAATAATAATCCCAGCTCTGGCACTAATTCATTGTGTGACCTTGGACATGACACTCACATTCACGTTATCGAACCTGGCAAGTGCGTGCAAGTCCCACTGAAGGACAGAGGAGCTGCCAAGCACTTTAAAAAAAAATAATTACACTACCTAGGGCTCAGGTTTCCCAGTTACAGGGGAAACTATGGGAGAGAGCATTGCTGAGAACAAGATTTGAAAAATACACCGAGATCATAAAAACCCCTCAACCCTTAGACGACTAAGAATTTCCCAGACATCCGTAGCCATAAGAAGGATCCTTCTAGCAGAAGCACATTTCCCAGCAAAAAGCCCCAAGATGGGCTGTGATAGCCCTTTCCCTACACCTTCTGCCTCAGGGTTCATGCTGGGTGGGGGGGACATGGTCTCAAGCAGAGGTGCCCTGGCACCCCAAAATTGTCCTGTCTGCACACACTGCATTGCAATTGCTAGGCTGTTCTTAGGACATATGAAGTAGGACTTCAGTCTTCAGTTGTAAAACTGGTATGATGTTATACTACCTTCAAAGGCACTTCCCGAAACAGCACAGAAATTGAAACTAGGATAATGCAACTGGAACCTTCCACAAAATGTTTAAGCCTTGTATTGTCTCTGCACACCGTGGAATAGGACAGTGTCCCCGCTTTTTGGTATTGCCTTGGTGTAAGCCTGGTGGCTCAGGTCAGCCTGCTGAAAGCCATCATGTGCAAATTGAAACAAGCCCAGCAATATTAAATAGTTGTGTTTATAAAGAGCAGCTGTTCACCTTACTGTGTATAGCCTTCCTCTGCAGACCTAATCAGCTGCAAAACTGGTAACTCAGTCTTTGCTAGCAGTTTGTTGCGTTGCTGATAAAAGCGCAGCCCAGGGCTACCCTATACCTTTTAGGCCATTTAGCATAATGCAAAAAATTTCACTGGAGAGCCTAGATTAGCCTGGACACAAGTGCCAAAATTAATGTTGAACCTGACACCTGCCTTTTCTCCTTACCCAGATCCTGTGTGTGACTCTGATGATCCTCAAGTGCTTGTTTTCTCCCTTCGTTTAGTCACCGATTTGCCTCTATTCTCATCCATAACATAAAAAGTCTTCACATGATTATCTTAATATTCTATCTGTTTCAGTGATGCCTTTTGTGAGAGCTCACCGTGATTTTGCTGGTGGCTGGAAAAAGCTATGTGTATTAAACCCCTAAATTTATGGCCAAATTTGACAGAGAAGATGACGTTTACCAGGAAGACAGCTCTTTATGGTACCTCAGTTAAACAACAGGGCTGCTTCTGTCATCATCAGAGCTGCTCACGTTTTTTGAAAATGATTCAAAGACAAATCATCGGTTCTATGGCCACGCATCAATTTAAGTGTCTGGACAGACGTGTTTAGCTGTTAAGATGTTGGAGCGCAGAAACCAAAACCAAAGCATACTGAACAAGGAAGCAACAGGTCTTTGCTATGTGTGTCGCACTAAGTTGTTAGTTATAGACTGATCAAAATACACAATCTGATTTTCGGATTGTTAGGAAAAAACTGACAGTACCTTTTTTATGCTTTAAAAAGATACACTTGCACAGAATATAACTGGAGGATAGCGAGATCTTCTCTATCATGCAAAACCTGCACTCTGTTTTTGCACGTATCTTGACTATGAACTTGCTGATCTTTTTCAAATTGCGACCTGTATGGCTCATAAACCCATCATCCAATGTAATACTAGACCACCACCTTAGCATTACCATCATTTTCTTTTCAGTTTTTCCACGTTCTGCCATCTCTTCTCTCGGCTGTTATGGTTGGCATGTTGCAGCTCTCTCCTGCTTCATTTCTGCCCCGGGCATCTGCAGTGTCAGTGCCTGGTCTGCCAACTCCCCGTCTCCACTCAAGCCACAAAACCTGCAAGCTCATCCCCTCAATCTCCACCTCCTTAGCATCCTTGCCACCACTTCTTTCCCCTCTAGGATTAGCAGGCGTTTCATCCGAACACCTGCAGTTTTCCCCCTTCCCATCATTCCCAGTATCTCCCTGCTTAACTTTATGTCCCTACAGCACATTAGTCCTCTTCATTTTTGGTTGACAAGAGTTCTCGCGTTATTCCTCGTTCATCAAGCCGCTCACAAGCATGCGAGCCTGGCACTGTTTTGGCAGGGTGCGACAAACCAAGACGGAGCTGAAGCCATCTGTTGCAGCTGTTGTTTTACAGCTCCTCTGCCATGCTGGAGCACGCCCCTGCCTCGCAAGCAGGAGTCTTGCAGAAAGCAGTTCAAATCGATAAATCACCCAGACGCGCAAGCTATGCCCAGTACCAGCGATAGGGGCAGCTGCGGAGTGTAGCCCAAGCATCTCTTGGAAAACACTTCTGTAAACAAATCTGCCATTTAATTTTTGGGCAAAAGCATTAAATATTCTGGAGAGCACCCCGCCAAGATGGAGACGAGAGGTTCACACCTCTCTTTGATCTGTGATTGCACTAAACTTGGCTCCTGCTCAGCAGACAGCAGCACTTCTTTCTGTCTTTTAGGAATAATGTGCTCCTTTGCAAGAACGTATAGAGAAGGTGATGCTTTTGGGAGTCCCTGCATGAGCCGTGGGCATCACCCATGATTTGTGGTTGAGCCCTGAAGAGGTTTGATAGCTGCTGAACCTAAAGGAGTACAAAAGGAAAGGCCTCCTGGCACTGAAGAGTCTAGAACAAAGGGAGATGAACAAGTTGAAAGAAAGAAAAGCTGTTATCTCTGCATTGCACGCTGAAACGTTTTTAGAGCATTCAGCTCTGTACATCATCATAACAAATCTTAAAATGACACCAGATCCAGGACCTGTGAACTCTCTGACTCTGATCCTGCTTTGGTCCTGATCTGTCCTTGTGTACAGGAAGGTCTCTGGAGACAACTTTGCCTTCTAGAGATCAAATTTTTAGGAAAACAAATATTTAATTATATGTACAGTAATGTAATTAACAGAATCTAATAAGTTGGGGTTATATCTTTAGGGAGTATATCTTTAGGAGGTTATATCTTTAAAAGAAGAAACATCTGAGTGCTGCAGAAGAGGTGTGAATCTCCATTTAGTCTACAGCTGGGTAGCAAAACAGAGCAGAGGGTGCCTGCTCCCCTGCAAAGCTGCAGGGTGTTTCCAGGATGGCTTGTTCAGAGCCATGGGAGAGCATTGGTAGGAGCTCACCTGGGCACTTAACCAGCTCAGCTGCTCTTTTCATTCCTCCAGTTTATGGCATCCAGACCTGACCTGAGAAGATTAAAGACCCAAAGCTAAGCTCTGTGATAAGCCTCTCTAAACGTTCTTCCCATGGAACATCCCACTGTGCCACCCTCAGCAGGAGAAACCCCTCATTCTCCAACCTCTGCTGAAGCTTCAACCCAGGGCCAGGGCCAGCATCTTCAGGGCTGCTGGCAGCCCAGGAGGAGCTACCCTGCAGTCATGGCCATCTGTCACCAAACGTGATGTAAAGTCACTTCCCTGTCTATAAAAGAGGGTTACACCACCTCCATTACACACCCTGCAGGGCACTGTGGAGGAGAAGGAGGAAAGCGTGGTAGGGGAGACCTAGGGGATCTCAGAAACACAGCTTCCAAAGTCCCCTTTCTGGCACAGTTGCATTAAAGGACTGAGTAGAGAAGCCTTTCAAATTTGTGACCTATTGCTGCTATGATGGAAAATTGTTTGCATCATCTCTCTGTGTGACTGTGAGTAACAGAGCATTTCTGCTCCTTTTCAAACACGGTATTGTGCTAGCAGCTCAAATTGCTCAGTTTTTTCTTGGTAGCTTGGTAGATTTAAATGCCACAATCTTATCAAGGACAACCTTCCTGCATAAGATCAGCCAGCCAGCAGTGCTTGTGCAAAGCAAAATAACCTGTAGGTCAAAATCATTCTTCACAGCAGTGAGATCAGGTTAATGCCAAACAACCCAAGATCATTCCTCCTGATGTTAATGTGACAGTGGCAGGTATGTCTACAGTCCTTGCAGAAGCAGCAAAACCTTTCATATGCTTGCCATCAGTTTGCGAGTGAGGATGGGGACTAGTGTCACATATGAAATCTAAACACAGGGACTGCTTGACACAAAGCATTGGCTAACATGGATCCTGGATTTGGGAGAACAGATGGAAAATAAAACTGTGTTAACAGAATGTGGAGTACGATAAATGACCTTTGGTTTTAACGTTTTACAAAAATCTCTCATTCAGTACATCCATACCTTCAAAGGAAGAGAAAGCCCTCACAGGGTATTGCAGGGGTGTTGTTCGTGCCAAGCATGTTCGTGTCACTGTCATCCTGAAATAATTTCGTTACAATTTGGTTACCATCTTGTCTTGATGCATCCAAGATCTAAATAACTACATGCATTATCACTGTTTATGTTTATATCTACTATGATTGTTAGCTTATGTATATATATGAGCTGGTGTATTGACTGTATAAAGGATTAATGCAAGGAAGCTTGAATCCTGCTCTGCCTTTGAGGAGAAGCTTTCCTTCACAGTCAGCATGCATTAAGGTAAACACCAGGGTGCTGGTATTTTTCCCTGTCTAGGAAGGAGGAGATCCCACCTATTCATCAGGCACCAACAATTCTCAGGTCAGGTGATGGCATGGATGGGAGAGGTGTGAGGGGGACCTGAAACATCCCACAGGAGAAAAGAGATGTGCAAGGACATACATATCCCTGAATCTAGATCCCTTCAATGAAATACATGCTCTGGACCAGATCTTGCTTAAAGATGAGTTTTCAGCTGAAAAACAAGTAAGCATGCTGAGAGTTTTTTAACTGGATAAAACAGAGAACAGTGTTGGAATAATCTGTCTGCAGCTGTAAGTTTTCTTTTATTTCTGCACAGCTGCCTCTAAATAAGGAGATTGTACTGCTGATCTTTGGATTCCTGAATAAATTCATTCCTTACTTTATCTTCAAGCCTGTCTGGTGGTAGGAGTGATTTAAGGATAACTGGCAAACCACCATCATTCCATTCCCAAAGAAGCGATGATTCAGTAACTGGGGCGGTTGGACTGTTCTCCTAGAAAAGATACAAAGCCAGAGGTAGCCAAATGCTTCTCCCTGAGTTTCATGGGACATTTTGAATGTTGATAATGAGGCTTGGAAAGGAAGTCTATCTCTGGAAAGCGAGGGAAGTGCCTCAACATGGAGTCTCCAGCAAGTTCATGGTGTTAGGGGTGGTCGGATCTGGTGAGCTTCAGAATGTAGGTGAAGCTGCTGCAGCTCCACGTTCAGGGTTCCAGCCTGTACACACACACACACACACACACACACACTGCACATCGCTGGTCACATGGATCAGCACAAAGAGGAATCTACTGATCCTGTATCGACACAGCCAGCACTCGCACAAACATGAAGAACACAGCCCCATCCTGTTCCCCTCTCTGGGGAGCCAGGTTTGAATCCACTACTAGGATATACACAAAATGTATGGGTCACTCCAGGAGCTCGTCATAGACACTCTGTCCTCTAGTTGACACCTAGCTTCTGGTCTTCTCCAACTGCTGGCACTTCCACCTGTGAGCCCCAGATGTTCATGGTCCCCCTCTGGGTGCTGGTACTTTCTAATCCTACTAGTCTGGTCGGAACCTTGGTAGTACTCAGACAAAACAACCCAGGACAGAGACTGCACCCTCACAAAAGCCTATTAGAAATACGATTTAGTAAGAGTATAGGATAGGTGGTAGTGATGAAATGCAGGACTCGGTCGGGCAAGTGTACACTCAACTGGGACCTTTTATCTCCTTTTCTGGTCTATTTCCTCATGTTTGTTATCCCCCCAATTCATCTTGATGCCTCCATTTTCCCACCTTTGGTCCTTCCCATAAGCATCCCCTACGGAGACCCACACATTCAAAGGAAACCCTCCTGTAAGAAATTTTATACTACCCTCAAATTCTCCTTTCTGTACATACCACACTAAGTCCTGCAGTATCTCCCTTTCCTGTGCATGGCTGGCTGACCCGTTTGGCTGTCCCATCATGGGGTATTTCACACTGACAATGGTCTAATCCTTCTCCTTTGATAGCCATAGGGAGTTGCTGATTCAGGGGCACCTGTTTTCGCTGCTCAGGTCACTAGGCTGCCTCTGTCTGTCATCAGTCCTTGCTGGTCTTACTGCTTACTGTGGTTGCCCTTTAGTCGCATAACACATAGAAACCTAACGTGCTCTTTGGGTGGCTAGCAAAAGCAGAGGCCAAGCAGAGCTTCCCATAGAGCCCCATGCTGTCTTGGCACGCCTGGCTGCACAGAGGATGTCTAAACCACTTTAATATACTTCTTTAGCACAGAGGAATAGCTGGATCTCCAGCTGTCCTTGTATGTGTAAGACAAAGTTTCCACAAGTGAGCTTGATGGCTTCCATCTTGGAGTGTCCAACTTGAAATGCATGAAAAGAGAATGATTTCTAGGGGATTCAGATGCTAGTGAAATTCAGTCCTCTGAAAGCTTCATCTTCACACAGAACAGAGTCTGTCCCCTTCCCTGAAAGCACAAGTGCCACATTTATCCTCAGCATCTCTGCCTCAGATACTCCTGGAACTGAAAAAAACCCAATTGCCATAATTTGATTAAACTATCGGTTTGAAATGTCTGAGTGTTTTATTGAGACTGTGTGGAAAATATGAGCAGAGATGATTGCATTAGCTAGGAATAATGAGACAGCTTGCAGTGTAAGACTAGAAAGGCCAATGTTCAGTGCGATCCAAGCTGATAAATCCTGAGATTATGACATTAGGCTAGTCCTGATGTGGACAGCTGAAGAACTGAGACTCTAAATGTTTATTTAAAAATAGGCAACCAAGGGTGTGTCCCGGATCATCTGTTACTCTCTAGTGTGATTGTGTGTATTCCCTTAATATCCACTATTGATATTAGCCCAGCCAGTGCTTGATACTGCTTGAGCAAAGCCATGTGTAAGAGGGAGAGCCCAAGACCTGGACTTACTATTGGCAACATCTAGATCACAGAGATGCTTAGAGACTGACCACAGCTAAGGAAGCTTTGGCCCCTTTTATTTGTACTCAGATGGCTTTTTTTCTTTACTGGCAGTATGTTTATTGGCACATTGCTCAGACTAAAGAGCTCTCCCATGAGAAAGGGGAGAGCTGTAAGGGAGCATCACGGCAGCTGCACAATGCTCTCCACCGCTGAAAAAGCCCCTGGGGTTCTCAGTCCTCTGTATCCTGGGTGGGGGACTATGCTTCATGGTTTCCTCTGGGCTTTGGACTTTACTTTAGCAGCAGCAAAGCCTGTGACAGGGTTATAGTGATAGCCGCCTGTTCCATCCTCCTGGCCACTTCGGCCCAACTGAGGGACCTCTTGGCAACCCTTGCCCAGGCAAGTGGGTGATGGAGCAGGTCTGATGTTTGCAGTCAGACAGCTGGAGGTGGCCACTAGCGGGGAGAAAGCAGCGCTGTTATGCTTGTTTATCCCTTATTGACATACTTCAAATAAAAACCCCATGATGCTTAGTGGTTTTATTGACGTGCATTAAAAAGAGCCTCTGCCAAGTGATTGCGAAGTTACGGCAGCTAATTAGTGGGAAAAGCTGATAAGAGGCATTTTATCTCAAATGTAGCAAGGTGTGAAAACAGTTTTTGTTTGGAAGGCTGATTGATTATGCATTGTCAGTTCCAAGGCCAGAGTATAAAGCAGGGCTGCTTAAGATAATAATCAAAAAGTAAAAATCTTAATTTTCTGATGATTCTGAAAATGTTCTTTTTAGGGTGTGTGTTCCTGTTAAATGTATCTATGTGCTTCTAAACCAAAAAGATGTGAAAGGAAACAAATACAAGACATTCATTTCACATCAGCAGCTTGGCTGATAGGGCTTTCACACCGGGAGTCTGCTCTCTGGGCTCTCTCAAAAATGGAAAAGCGAAGTTTAGTTCAGCCAGGACACAAACCAGAGCATTAAGACTGACTTGGACCAGGCCCAGACTAAACAAGATCATGGTTCACGTTATCCCGGACGAAACCCCTATCTTTCTCAGAGCTTGCTCACAAGCCCCTGGGGTAGTCACAAGGACTGCGATGGTCTTGTAAACTCTATTGTCAAATCTACGGGCTCGGGGGTCACCCCATTACCTGGGGCTGCTGCACCAGCTGTCGGTCACCTTCTGCCCCCCACGGCGGTATCTGCCCAGCACAGCACTGGGGTGAGGACATCCGAGCGTGGTTCTCCAACCTCATCCTGCCCCAGTGCCCCCCACCTCCCCACCCCACCACCTCCTCATTTCCCCACCCCTTCGGGAGCCATGGCTGCCAGCTGGGTTGGGGACTGCGTTTCTCTGAAGGAGCTCCTACTGCTCCGTTTCAGCTGCCTGCCAGGTCCTGCGGCCAAAGGCCCTGCAGGCTGTTCTCCTTAGAAATCTCAGCGAGAAGAAGAATGTAATATTAAAAGTAATCCAGGTATTAGATTATAAGCTAAGCCCAATTTATGAGAAAAGCCCAACTAAACAAAAACAAAAAAACCCCAATTGAAATCAAGGCACCAAAGTATCCTACTTCTCTCTGCCTGAACTATTTTCCTGGGTCTTTCCAGGGGAAAAAGTCAGTTTATCTTTTCCCCCTTCCAAGCTATTGGGTAGCTTTCAGGCATGATGCAAACTTCGCTAAAGTCAATGGAAAGTTTTCAAGGTCTCTGCTCAGGCCCTGAATGAAGGATGGTAAAAAGTCACCAAAAGGTCCATTTGGCCCAGGCCATCTGTATTTTAAACTGTCAACCTTTAGATTTTATTCTCTGATGTGGAAACAACCTTAGATAGCAAAAGTTAACTTTTCAGAGTCAGACTAATAGACAAGACTTTGCCTGATGCCACAGATGGATAAACTACAGACTTGAGTGCCTACTGATGTGAGCCCTTTCACCAAGGCTATTAAAGAGGCCAGATGAGGATTTGGCCACAAAAGCAGTCCCATATGCAGACAGACACAGTGATGATGATGAGAACTGTTTTAAATCCTCTGATTCATTCGAACTCCTATGAGTTACGCCAGCTCTGCTTCCCAGAGCTTACTTTTGCAAATAGCCAAGATGAAGGCTAAAGACTTACTAGTGACTACATAAGCTCTGTTCGGTGCAGCTTTTGTCAGGCAAAGCTGAGGATAAGGTTTACCAAAGCCTCTCATCAGGCCCTTTCATAAAGGCATTGAATCTTGTAGCAAAAACCACCGCTCGTGTCCTCGCTCAGCACCATTTCCTATGGAAAATGAACATCTCATAGCTGTAAGGAAAACCCCACATCAAGTACTTGTTAGAGCGTCTTGACTTTTCTAGAAAGGATGCCTCAGGCAAGTTTCAAAATTTAAATTTCTGATACTCTTTGCATTTCCCCAAAGCTGTTTTTTCGTTAACGTTTTTTCCTAAGCTGTGACAGCTTCCTGAGAAATTCAGGGTCTCTGTGGCTTCCTTCGTCTTTCCTCCTCCTCACCATGGGACTCACTGAATACCACAGAGCCACAGAAATGCAGGGCTAAATCCTCTGCCCTTGGGCACAATCAGCTGCATATTTCTGACAGAGGTCCTAACAAAATGTTAGCTTGTTCTTAAACACCCATAGCGCCTGGGTGATAGTCAGCAGCCTTCCTGAAGAGTTTCAGCTTTTTCACTCACTACTGACTCAAGCCTTTAGCTAAACCCATCAATAAAAACTCATGAGTCCTCCTGTGGTCGGTGGAAGCCATGGAGGGTGTGGACCAGAGGTGGCTGAGGTAGGGGTGCGTGTGCCCTGGGCAGGTTAAGTTGGGCAGCCTGAATACCCCGCTGTGTGCATTTCTGCATTGTACCAAACTGATCTGCAATAAAACTCTTCTAAGGGTCTTCTCCCAGCTCCCACAGTGTGTAAAGGCAAAGGGGGTGAAGCAAATCTGGACAGCTGTGCAGTGGGCACTCAGAGAGGGTGACCAGTGACAGCATTGCAGGTGAAGACATGCAAAGATAAGGAAGAAGATTTTTTTTTTACCATGTTTGCCAAAACTCCTCTTCTTGGTACCAGAAAGCTGCCCATACAGCCACAGCACACAAGAAATTGAGAGTCTGACCTAGGGCTAGTCCTCACCCACCTTATGTCTTCCCTTCCCTGCTATCAGAGTCTGGGATGCTTTGACCTCTGCATCATATGTCAGAAGAAGTATTGTCCTTTTCTCACTACGTCATTAATGCTGGGAATTTCAGATGAAGTAATTGTGATTTCTTTGTGGATGGATTAAGTACACCTGCGTCATTGTGGCAGAGGTGAAAAAAAAATAATTTCTTAAGCAAAGATTTTGCAACCTGCTCGCTGGCATCCTGTGATTTCCCAACAAGCTGGCATCATCGTACAGGACCACACTGGGCTAAGTATTTCATAATACCAAATAATTTTGGGTACCTAAACAATCTTCAAAATAAAAACATTATGTCAGCCTATAGGTGTACCCAGACAGGTGAGATAGATAGACAGCTGTGGAAACCTTGGGGAATGGTCTGTTTCTCCATAGTGCCATGGCACAAAAAGCCTCTACCCTAAGCAGTGTCCCTGCCTTTGTTTAGGATCACTGCTGTGTACTCAAGGAAAGGCTCTTGGTTTGGATTCTCTGAGAAGGTTTATTTTTTTCAATTATTGTTTCACTACTTAGACTGTACGTGTTTTCATAGCCTACTCAGACTTTGCAGTGGATCTTAAAAATAAACAGAGCCGGGGATTTTTTCTTTAATATGCAGTCACTTTTGGGGATCCCACACTGTACAGCAAGTAAACGAGCCGGTAAGGCTGTGAGGCAGTGAGCCTGCTGCGGGCAGCTCATCCTGCATTGATTAATTATTGTTATTATCACTGTTGTTATTGCTATTATTATCAATACTTTTAACAACGGCAATAAATATAGCAGCTGTTTTGGGTTAGCTTCTGTCAGCATCTCCCTTTGCAGTGAAGAAAGGTCCTTGCTAAAACTGCTCCTGCTGCAAAAGATTATTCTGAACTGCTTCTTCCATCATGCTCACAATAGATGCTTTCCAGATACTCTAGCTCACCAGACACTCCTTGGAAATGTCAGATAAGTCTTTTGCGAAGAGCTCCTGTTTTTAACAACATATTAATATTTTAAGCAAATACTTGGCAAGTCTTCAGGTTTTGCCAGTGGGTCCTAGCATATTTGGAAAAAAGGGAGATTTATGGGCAGTGCTAGTGGGTGGAGGGATGGACACCAGACGTGTAAAAAGCATACCCTGTGGTGTTATTGATGCATGAATTATAATTGCAGATGGTAGTGGGGTGCTTTCCAGTCACTGTGACAAAGATAAAAGGCAAGGTGAAGATATGCGATACTAATTATTTATGGGAGCCTGGTGTTCAACTATGCAACACTGTTGTGGATAGATTGCCTTTCAGAAAAGTACCGTAACATTAGCTGTCCCACAAAACATCCACTCGGTTATTTTTGCACAGATAATAGGGACACGGCAGACATACCACTTGTTGTGCAGGTGTGACTGGAGTGCAGGGCCCTTGGAAGTTGCTCCCTGTGCTCCCCGGATAAAGTCATGTTTTACCGCAGAGCCTCCACGGACCAGGAACATGTGTAGCTGCCCAAGACAGAGGGTCTCAGCCATTCTGCTCCACCCAGAGTGAAACTCCAGATGGGTGCACGTCCTCTCCTTCCTGCCCTTTCTTTTGCCCCTTCTCTCCTCCTTCTCCCTTCACTCCAGATTACAGTCTGGACTGCTTTAATGTGTCATCTGCCAGGTACCTTTCAGCTTACTATTATCAAATGGCTTGGACACCTATTGCCTCACCCTCACCTTGACTGCTCATTCTTACCCACAAACTACCTCCTCTGCTAGGCTGAAATAAGGTGGATTTTTTCAAAATGTTGTCTGTTTTTTACTTTCTTCATCCAGATGGCGCGACAGCAGCAGCAGAGCTGTGGGAACAGGGAGAGGGGATGACTTTATAAGTCGGGTCTTGCAGAAGGGCTGCCACATGCGGAAAGCATTACCCTGGTCAGGAACATGACAGACTGAGTGGAGCCCTTCGCCCACCCGTCTCTGCTGAGTGAGTGTAAAAGCAGTGTCGTCCCTACGTACGTCGAATACAGAGGGAGCATCACGCTTCTGCTTGAGGTCGTTTCTGAGCTGCCAGACTCAAAAGTGGGGTTTTTGTGGTGTAGGTTTAGTTGTGCAACACAGTCGTTCTGTTTCCTGCTATGTAAAGTCAGAGGTACACATATACAGAAGGGAGGGTAACAGCTGAGGGCAGGTAGATGTTACAGCTTAAATATCTACATCCGAGTGAGTCACCTCAGGCACCACGTATAGCCTCTGGAGCCCAGAGCACCCTTCAGCTTACCCGGAAGTATGAGGACATCCACGCTTGTTTAAACATCCTCACTTGTTTAAACATCCTCACTTGTTTAAACAGTGAGCACTGCTAAAACAAAACAAGACAAAACCCAGCTATTAGCTGAAAAGGCTAGTTCAGAAAAAGAGTTGCTCCAGGTCAACCTCCAGTCGGAAATCAACCCCTGGTGTTCTGAGTTAGCAGAGATTGTCCTCAGAGCTGAGTTCAGAGAGGGAGAAGGGCAGGAGAGCCCTCCGGTGATCCACACGTACCTTTTTTTGATTTTTCCCTTTTGCCACTCAGGGCTTTTCAACAGCTGTAGCAGCTGCAGCAGCACAGCATACCACCAAAGAAACTGCTACGCCACCTCCTAAACTGAAAATAATCCATGCACACGCTCGGCTGGGCTGACACAGGCTTACAGAAGAAGGTTTTAAAGCTGAGAGCTGCTAGCGGGTGGCAGGCTATTTGCATGTCAGAAAACACTCCTGGTAGAGACAAGTAACCATAAACACTGACGGTTTACAAGCCTGCTTTCACGCTCGAAGGAACCTGATGCTCAGCCATGTGGAGGAATTATTTCTTTCCTCTCCGTAGCAGAAAGTTCACTGAAACGGAAAGCAACTCTTACAGCTGAGTGCTCCAACTTGTATTATTAACTGTATTTTAATAGCTGGTAAAATGATGTATTCACTTTATCTGTTATCATGTAAATACTTTGTACTAAATGTACTAAACCACTTTTTGCAAGATTAGATTGGATTAGACATACTATAAAAATTACTCTTAATGAAAATATTTAGGTCTGAAAGAGGATTTAGATTTTATTTTCTATCACTTTAGGACCCTTGTATAAAGGAGAATCTAGTCCTTTATGTTTAAATATTTTAAATCATCTAGCTTAAATTGTATTACTCAGGATTTCCCGCATTGCCATTAATAGCCCACTCTTAATTTGAAGTACAGAGGAAGAATATTAATCAAAACCTGAATTTCCAGGCACCTTCTATTTCAAACCTATCTCACTTTCCTGTGTTAAAAGACGTGATTTACATGCTAAGTTAACAGACTCTTAAAATAAGACACTAATAACAGAGGTTATAATGCATATAGTTTACCTGAGCTGCCTCGAGGAGTCCTTCTATATCACACACTTGCCTGGGCTGAGCCTTTAAGGCTGAGTTAATCAGGATCTAACAGGACAACACTGTCACAAGCTTACCAGACAGGCAGTCACGGCTCCCTGCAAGGACGCCCTCCTTCTCCGTCTGCATCACTGCTGTCCCTGCAGAGGCGGTGGCCTCCTTCTCTAAGTGAGGCTCACCCAGCCCCAGCCAGGTCCCCTGCGGCTCCCCTGCAGTTTCTCCTTCTGCAAGGGTGGCTGAGCCCGATGTCTGGGACAGGAGAAGGCCTTGCCTTTGATGATGGCAGCGCTCAAAACCAGGTCTAGGTGGAAATCAGATGCATTGCCCATGGGAGACCCAGTGAGGCTGATCTGGGTGCCATCCTGCCCAGGGACCTCCGTGAGTGCCTTCCTCTTCTTCAGCTTGTCTCCCTTGAGCTGGAGCTAGGTTTGGTGTTATGCAGCCACATGCAATGGGGGTTTGGTAAATAGCAATGTAGCTGTCAGATGGACAGACTGTACTGGGGACAGATATTTCCCCACAGAGGCCATTGCTTTCATGGGTCTTCCTTCACCTCTGCCCTCTCTCTGAGATTAAACCTGCATCTTTCCCCATTGCAGTGGGCAAGAGGTGCCAGGGGTCAGCCTGGAGGGGTGAGGGAGGTGGGAGGAAACATCTACAGTTTGCAGGACAAGGGGCCCACTATATTCTTGGTATCTGGATCCACACCCGCCCCACTCCCCCTCCGGGATCAGCTTCCAACCCTGGCTTCCGAGCCCCTGACCCCACAGCCCCAGGAAGACACCTAAACCTGCAGTCACCAATGCGAACTGTACGTACTCGTGGCGTGCCTCAGACACTACGGACATTCACACACATCTAAATCTTTTCCTGACACAGGGGTCTTAAGCACGTGCTCAGAGTTTAGGGATCAGTTCCAGGGAAATCGGTTTCATAATTTGGAAGCTGCTTCCCAGCACAACTTGGACATTTGCTCTCAGTGAGTTATTGATGCTCAGCCTGATGAGGACTCTCAGGTACAAGTTTGGGGTGTTCTGAAAGATGTAATTGAGGGGAACCACTGAGATGTTCACGTCTGGCCACAGCCCTGTTCATTTCAGAGCACAGGGAGGTGGCTCTCAGCAGCAAGGTAATGCTCCCGGCAGGAGCTCTTCAGCCCAGCTCTGTATGGGCATGATCCTGCCTCGTCGGTCACAGAAGCACCGCCATGTCTTCCCCTCTCCCGTGGGCACGCGTTGTGGTTAAAGGTGATTTAACAACCCTCAGGCCTCTGCCAAGGGCTTTAGCCTTGGGGAATCTTGGCATCCTTCAGTACATTTTATTCTGAAAGAAACTAAACCACTTCCACCTATATGCTTGGGTTATTTTAAAATGTTTTTTTACATTACCTGAACAGTCAGTTAATACTGTACGAGATTTCATATGCTGGAAAAAAAGTCTGCATTTTTCACCAGCCATTAGCCCTGCGATGACTAGTTCCCTGGAGCTGTAAGCCTGTTTTATAAGCACACAGCAAAGTGTCAAGCCTGGCTCTTGCAGAGGGAGCCGCCTGCACCCCTCTCCTCTGTAACCCCATTAAAGCACGGCAGCATGCAGGCAAGGAATGCACGTTATCACTGGGGACGTCCATGCCAGGTCTGGGTGAATTGACCCCAGTGTTCACATGGGTGATCACACTGTCCCATCTGCTAGGCAGAGAGAGAAGAGGCAGCAGGATTTTCACCCACACTTACAAAAAGTCTGGTGTTCCCCACTTGTTTGCTAGTGAAACACAGGGTAGCATCGGGAATTTCAGCTGTAAGGCAGCCCACGTTTGGAGAATTACGTGGGCTCTCTGTCTCAGCTGTCTATATCTTATTTTTCCTTTTTCCTTCATTTCACAGAAGTTCATTGAGAATACTGGAGTACCTGAGGGATGTTTGGAGATGGCTTTGGATTGTTTTTCAGTCCCTTTTGATCCGGAGACATGTTGTCTATATCGTCAGTCCAAAACAGTGATCCAAAAGACCTCCAGATCTTCTGCTTGGGGACTGCCTTACATACATGTTCTTGATCTACTACTTTCCTGTGCACTGTATAGCTCTGCTCCTGCCTGCAAAGATCTGCTCTTTCACAGGGCTTAAGTCTGGGTGTTAGGATCAGCCACCTACTCCTGACAGCTGAGTCCCTGCCCTTCCAAATCTCTGTGCGGTAGGAGAGCTAACCCTCTGCTCACTGTTCTCCCCTGCTGGAGAAGCTAATTTTGATTCCCTCACCTTACGTCTTCTTATTAAGGGGTGGCACAAGAGAACAGAAAACCTAAGGTGCGTGAGCTGCCCATAGGTCGTGATGGTCACAAATGTGATGGAGAAGTGCCTGCTTCAGAAATAGGAGTTGAGCATGTCTAGTAGCCCATAAATAAATAACTTTGGGGCCCAGGCTTTCAGACATATGTCTGTGTCACAGAAATGCCTGTTACAGATCTTCAGCACTTGAAAACTGAAGTTATAGCTACAGGCACATGATAGGGAACAAGAACGTGAGGGGACCTGAGATGTATAGCAGGTCACTATATGGCATTTGTAAATTACAGTAGAGAAACATCACCCCCACAGACAAAGGAAAGAACTTGCAGAAGGCTACCTTCGACCCCGGTCTAACCTGTCAGGCTACATCTATCTTATTTTGGCCCAACAGGTACTGCCTTTTAAGGTGGCAGCTGTAACCTAGTCTGTCTACAGTAATCTGTCATACTCTCTAGCTGCCTCGGTTACCCTGCCTTCCGCACCCTGAAACGCAGCCTTGAACACTCCCAGTGACCATGTGCCTGCAAGATTGATCGCTTTCCATGACTATGAAATAAAGAAAATGGGGTGGGTTAAATGATCAATTAAAAAATGCAGTGAAGGTGTGATTGTTAGCTCAGTCTGTCTCACGTGGAAATAAGCAGAGTAGGTACAAGGCAACCTGAAAGTTAGATGGACTGCCAATGCATAATTTCTCCAGGGATGTGCTCTAGATGAAGTGTACTCTAAATCACAGTCTCCCTTGCCTCTGTGTAAGAAGATATCTGGGTTAAGCAAGCACAGTTATGCAGGCTCATAAAAGCATCACAGCTTTCCCTTGCATGAAGACAATATGCTCGGTCTCGCTACCTCAAAGGCATGTATATCTTATTTGTGCAAGCCTAGACACCCCTGTTTGGTATATCTTGACTTCCCAAAAAGGAAAGCTTTGAGGACGTTTTCATTTGCCTTTGCCAGGTAATTCATTTGCCTTTTTCCAGTCTCCTAAATCCATTCCTCTGCTCATTCACGGGTTAATTTCTTTTTACAAAGCAACA
The DNA here is from genome assembly GCA_013398225.1 of Steatornis caripensis. Lineage (NCBI taxonomy): Eukaryota > Metazoa > Chordata > Aves > Caprimulgiformes > Steatornithidae > Steatornis > Steatornis caripensis. The sequence continues at coordinate 73,372 of VZSC01010953.1, read as the reverse complement.
ATTGCAGGTAGAAACCTAGCAGACCTCTTCGGTATGGTGTGTGTTTCCATGGATAATTCTCCCCATGGCCATGCTACTGTCAGCAAAACCCACTCCATCTCTCCTCCTGCCAAAGCCCCCAAACCCTCACCCCTGCTACTACAACACAGAGCCCAGCTGGCCCTGCTGGGCTGGTACAGCTTCATCTGAGTCTGACCTGAGAGAATTGAGACACCTAAAAATACTTTTAAAACCAAAAAATAACCCAATCAGTTGCCCTGCTTGGTTCAGCATGTGCTCCCCACAGGGAAATGTAGCAGTGCAAGTGAAGTGGGAACATGGCATTGGAAACTCCTGGTGAAGCACCACAGGAAGCTGCCGTGATCAGAAGATTTCAGGCTAAGGCTCTGTGTTTGCAACCATCCGCTCCCAAGAGAGTAGAAGGAAAAACAGTACGACAGGTTAACGGAGGCAGCCAGAGATTTTGAGTATGACTCATATCTGTGGACTTTTCCCCAAGAAGAGTTTCTTGTCTAGTGTATCTCTAACACCACACAGAGCCCACAACGTAGACCTCAGATCAGCATTATCTGGTGTGGGAAGGTGGACAAATGACTAAAATAAACAGGAGAGCTCAACAGAAGCCTTCTGCTACATATGGGTTGCGGCTTGATCCTTATTTTACCTTTTTTCTCTTGATAAGAGGGCATGCGATATGCCTGAGAGACTCAAATAACACAAACAGTTCAGTCTCATGATTAAGGGGAACAAAATATTGGGAATAATCTGTGTATGGTGAGAAATAGTATTTTGAGCACAGTTTAGGAAAACTGAACAGCCTGTTCAGTTAAGTCAGTCGATGGACAAGCTTCCAGATGGAACTCTGATTTGTTCTTCAGAAGAGAATTAGGAGGTGTGTACAGAAGGAGGAAACCACACACCCCAGAAAAGAATACAGGAATCTTTCCTCTGAAGTCTTTCCCTCAGAATTTTAACTGAGGCATGTGACAGGAGACATTTTTCAAACGAATGCAAACCACAGGATTACGACAGAGGGATGATTTTCCCCAGCTTAAAATGTGGAACAAGCTGGCATTTATCTGTGTGGTGAGATTTTGAGAGCTCCATTTTGCTTTGTTTTTGCATAGCACCCAGAAGAACCGAGCCATTGACCTGGCCAGATCCTGAGTGTTGCATTAATTAAAAATATTTGTTCAAAAATAAATGTGGCTATTGCTTTTAAGATGATTTCTGTTAATATAGATTATTTCAGCGTAGTCTCATGTACCATGGAAAAGCTCCTGAAATATTTTTTTTATGCTGAAGAATAATTATGAAATTTACCAATGAACATGAAACCTTGATTAAAAATTTCCCTGTTAGACAGTTAAAGGACACTAATGCTCCTTATTTACACCTTCAATATCTCATGCTTTCATACACTGGCAGATGTAGAGGGCTACCATTAAACTGTGAAATGGTTTTGTTCAGACCAAGGTCTGCCATTGAGGACCTCTGGCATCAGGGGATTGCCATTCCCTTTCACGTCCTGACCACTTAAGTCCAGGGAAGCACACCACTTTGGGCTCAGCCTATTCCGGTTACCAGCATGGTCTCTGAACAACTGGTTATTACTTATTCTCATGGTCAAGTCTTTTGAAGCCCTCCAAATCATCAAGAAGTCAAGACCTCTCATGGCTAAACATGAAACAAACAAAACATGAGTCCAAAATGGTGAACCTCCTCCTGAAGTGCCTGCAATCCCATGCAAAAGAGCAGGAAAGTAAAGTGATCCCTTTTATCTGAGTTCATCCTGGAGACAGGCTCCGCTGTACTACTCCCTCGTATCTTACAGCTGCTCCCTCAGCGTCACAGCAGGGGACTTTGGCCCCTGAAATGTCTGCCTGGCTGCTGCTGCTGACCTCGGGGCTGCTCGCGCAGAGCCAAACTATGCTGTCTCTCCCCAGGAGCTGAGTTTCTGAGAACACTCTCTGCTGCCTATCAGCCCTTCTTCAGAGGTGTTGAGTTGCTGCTGATAGTCTTCCGCATGTAAGCCAAACCAACCAGGAGGAGCTGTGCAAATCTTTGACATTGATTAAGGTGCACAGTGGCTATCCACCGTCATGTGCCTGTCATTAGCTATTAATTAATCTAAGTGAAAGATAAACATTGGCTTTAGAAGCCATTCCCAGGCATTAAGAGTTTGCTCTTACTGCATATCCATACCCTAGCATCTACAGAAAACAAGTTAAGTAAGTAGCTCTTAATTTCTCGGGCTATATGTGTCAAACAGTATTTGATCTTAATATTAGAGAATGTTATTTTGCTTCTGGCATGGCTGAAATTTTATGCCGTGTTCAACTTTTTGCAACCTGCTTACTGTCAGTCTACACCAATGACGGCAACTAAAGCTGTCTGGGAGTCATCTGGGAGTCCGAAAAGGATTTCCACGAAAACCCTTGATAGGATGATGCAGCAAATTATTTGAGTCGGTGCTGGCTGATCTTCTTGGCTCTGAAGCCAAATGCATATTTTGGCTGGCATGGGGTTTTCCCTATGGCTGCTGCTCCTTACCCCTCCTGCAGCACCTGTGATGGCTTCCAGCAGTCCCTAGGTTGTGGGAACCCATTGGGAACAGGCCGGACATACGCACATGCCCACACGAGCACCTTCCAGCCCAGCTGCCTGTTACTCTGATCCTCACCCATTGTCTCCAGTCCCCAAGCACAGAGGTGCCCAGGGCAGCAGAGACTGAGCCAGGACATGTGGGTGGCAGTGCTAGCACTACGTGCACTTGCTTACCAGCCTGCGTCTCAGACTTCTGCTGACGTTCCAGAGCCTCTGCCCATCCATCCCACGAGTCAGAGGTCGGCTGAGTCATTTTTGCAGGTGAGCCGTCACCACATGATCCATCTGCTTGTGTCCAGCCATGGAGATGTATTCCTGGTCAGTCCCTAGCAGAGGGCCTGGCTTTCTCTGGCTTTCTGCTGCTGTGTCAGTGGTCTCCCTTCTTGTACCACTGACCATTACTCTAAGGTCTAAATGTCAAGTATCTCTTTTTGGGGCACACTGTTCCTCTTCACTGCTGCTGGAGAGCAGCTCTGAGGAGAAGAACCTGGGAGTGCTGCTGGACAACAGGCTCACCATGAGCCAGCAGTGTGCCCTTGTGGCCAGGAAGGCCAAAGGCGTCCTGGAGTGCATTAAGAAGAGTGTGGCCAGCAGATTGAGGGCGGTGATCCTGCCCCTCTACTCTGCCCTGGTGAGGCCACATCTGGAGTACTGTGTCCAGTTCTGGGCTCTCCAGTTCGAGAGAGACAGGGAACTAC
>VZSC01010953.1:40289-65185 GCA_013398225.1 Steatornis caripensis | reverse complement strand
TCTTTCCTTCCCACTTGGAAACACCTCTTCTGAGTGGGGCACGAGATTTTTGTCCTCTGCATAGCTGCTGTTCCCGTAGGTGAGGGAGGAAAGGCAGACCCAGAGCGGGAGATGCCTTCAGGCTTCACTGGTGCTCCAGAGAGGAAAGAAACATCTTTCCTGCAAAAGAAAATGTTGGCAGCATTAATCATTTCCAATGCTAAGTCTTACGAAAAAGACAAACAATGAGACAGTTTTCAACAAACTAGAGATTAAAAACGGTGCCTCTGGCTTGTGTTAATGGCCTCCTGACACTCCTGACACTGCTGACACAGCTTGTGGTGTGAGGACAGGTTGGATATGCGTGGGAAGGGAAGGATTAGATGTTACCTTTACAGGCTTTCTTTACCTGTCACAAGGCTTGAACGTGTTTTTAAAAACGGAATCTGAGATTCTTACTCAGTCCTGTGCCTTCAGGATCTGGAACTTGAAGTAAAAAATCAAATATTATTTAATCATTGAATGAAACGATAAATGGGCATCACCATCAAGGTGCCACACATTGTGACCTTCTTCTGTTAAACATATCAGAGTTTCTGATTAAAACATCATACAATTACCCTCTGCCACAAGTAAGACCTGAGAGAAGAATGCAGTAGTAAATGTCTTGCAGCAGTAAATGTCTCAGTTTTAGATTTTGTGGCTGTGTAGACTCTTGCTTCCTTTGGCCGGATATTGGGAAATGCAAACCATCCCTATAGGACTGATACACTCTACTTATTGATTAGGTTCGTCCAAAATTTTCCTTCAAAATTATTTTTGGTGAAAACCAATGTAACTTTTTTTTTTCCCAATTAAATATTTGCTTTCTGAAACGAATGCTTAATTTATTGAGAAAACAGTTTAAGTTAATTGAAACCTTACCATAGGACCTTATGAAAGCTGTTGTTCAGTGGTTCTCCTCCCTCAGCTTGATACCTGCCCTGGGCCACCGCTTCCCTGGGTAACGCGGCTCCTCAGGAGCCAAGTCGCATGGCCTGCTACAGGCACCGCTTGCCCAGCGAGCCTGCTGTGTGTGCAAAGGATGGGGATGTCAGAGAGCTAATAAACAGCTCCCAACAGTCACTGCAGAGGCATTTCTAAAATACATTTGTTCGTGGTGGCGGTTTTGTTGCTTGTTTGTTTGTTTTTTAACAAAAAATGATAACCTAGAGTTTTCTGTTCTTTTTTTCAGAAAATCAAATTTTCCTTGCAAAGCGAGGGGTAAGCATCCATTTTCTACTCAGCTGGTACAAACTATTTTTGCACCTGTGCCATTTGGCACTAGGTGCAGTTATTTATCTATATTGCCATAGTCCCTAGGAGCCCTGACAGAGACCAGAAACTCATACAAACCAGAACAACATTTCTTTTATGAAGCTGAGGTAATGGATTTTTTGGCTGACAAGTAGCAAATCCTTACTTTTGTTTGACAAAACCCTTAGTATCTTTCAGACCATCATAAGAATTTAAAATACAGACAAATTAAAACAGCGATGTGTTGAGTTTTCTTATCTGTAAGATAATAAATCTGAAAAAATGCCAGTGCACATGAAACGTGTACACCAGATGATACAACTAGAAGCAGAGACTTTTTAGCAATTAGAACCAAGAACAAGGTCCTACTGCTTTATACAAATACAAAATGGAAAAAGTAGTTTTTTATGGCTTTGTGTTAAGATTCAGCATTATCAAATAATGCATAAGCTCAAATTGAAACCTCTCCTTTGTTTGGGGCATTCAGTGTGGAGTCTCTGATGGCTAATGAAGAGACCACCTCAACCTACGTGCTTCTAGGGTTTTGTTTCTCTAGCTAGTTGCTTATTTTCATGACTCATGTAGAAAAGCAGAATAATTTATATTTGAGAGAACTACCCCTCTAACAATATATATAGAAATTATCAAGGGGTTTCAATGGCTGTTGGGTGACACCCACATACACAGAGTAAAACTGGACAGAAAGACATCTGCAGCAATGTACCTAACAGGTTGCTCTCCCATAAAAGTCAGAGTTTTACAGAGTCCAGCAGCCTGAATACCTTACCTGTCAGACTCCTCTATATCAAACTATTTAGAAAAAGCATTTGGAAGGCTAGTTTTGCCTTCATGTTGGCATTTCAAAACTTTGCCCACAAGCTCTAGTGTTTTAAAGAAAGTGCCATGTGGGAGGGGAGAAATAGTGCTGAGCAAGAGCAGGAACATCTCGGGAAGGCTGTCTGCCAGGTTTTGCCTCGTCATCCTGAAATTCAGTTCTGAGGGAGTCATGAGCCACTTTTGTGAGTATAAAAGTAGAAATTTGTACAAACAGCTCAAGGAGACATACGGGCTTTAACTTCCAGTTCCCTGCTGGCTGCTCAGCTCTAGTTTTTCTTGTCTGCTTCTTCGTCTCATCCTTGGATTTCCTCAGCCCTCATCTGCTCAGTAATTTTCTGTTTTATCTCCAGACCCTTGCTAATTTTGTCACTGAGATGCTGCAGGCAGAAAGGAGAAAAGGGAGGGTGAGTAGGTCAGATGATACCTCTGTCAAGTTCATACCTGTGCAGTGACTGACCTGATAAACTGGCTGGGAGCATCTGCCCACTGCGTGCCGCAGACAGTCCCAGCCACCCCAGAGGAGAGGCTGTTATCCCTCTAACAGTGTTTGGGAGAGAGGTGAGGAGGAAAAGGCGGGGAGTCTTCCAGCAGAAGAGAAAACAAGATGGGAGATTTCCCTGTCTCTGGGATTAATGGCCTTCACTGGGAAATGTTAATGCAAGTCCAGGCAGGAACCCTCTCTCTCTCATTCAAGTGTTGAGAGAGAGAGAGAAGAAAGAGAGAAGTAATTAATTTGATATGCTCGTTTCTGGTCCTTAAGTAAGGAAGAGTCAATAGTTCACGGAGCAGGTGCAGATGGGTCAGGCAGCAGTGTGGGCGATGTTGGTCCAACACTTATCAGCCATCAACAGATCCCAGATCTCTTCCCTGATCAGACCGTGGCCAGGGCAAAAGACACACCTCCCCTGGAATTCAGTTCTCTTCTACCTACCAGTGCAGAAGACACTGGCTGCCAGTCTGTTTGACTTCAGAAAAAGGAAGTCTTGACCCTTACTCACTGCCCTTTCAGGTAGTAGTGTAAAGGCCCCTTCTGGTTTTGATAGCTATTAAAAATAAATAAATGAAAAGGTCACATGGGCTGTGATTTACGGTAAAGATTTGATCACTGTGCAGAGCTTTGCTGTGTCGTAGAAGAGAATGAGGAGACTGCTCTTGGCCTTTTCTCTTTCAATTCATAAGGGAGCATAAGTAGGTTTTTTCTTCATCTACAGAAGCAATTTAAATTAGTACGTTATATAAAAAGCCCATTCTATATCAGATACTTTTATTGAACTACTGGATCATACAATTTGTTTTCTCCCATTTTTACTGGGTTTTATTTTCAGGTAACAAAGCATGGTAACTGAGCCTTTTTATGTCTTACAGTTCTACTGACTATTCTTTTCCTTCTTGTTGCTTCTTCCAGAAAGTTATAATCCTCTAGCTGCAGAAGTCCGTCGTCTGCACCACCTCATCTAGTTGCATCACAACGTCTTAAGACATTTGATGAGGGATAAAACGAATGATTGGAGCATTCTGCTTAGTTATTTCTGTTGCTTATTTTTATATCTTCACTAACATACAGTCCAGAAGTGAAGTCACCAGTAAACAAAACATTTACTTTTTCCAAATGGCCCGTAGGACTGAATTTTAGTCAGTAATTTCACTTAAGAAATGGTAGCTGATTGCAGATTAAGCTAAGTGGAAGTCATAAAAATTTCTACCATACCATGGCTGCTCATTAGCCATTGTGAAATAAAAGGAGTTTGATCCAGCCACAACACTACTTCAGGTTATCCGCCTGGGAAATGTACGCAGGGAATAAGGCTTCTGTACTGCTGATGTAAATTCCCAAAACTACAGCTGCTTTTGAGAACAGTGTTACAAAAATACTCACAATCAGGGTCTGTCCATGTATACCGTTATTTAGAAAACAGCTTTTTTTTTTTGCGGGGGAGGAAACTGTAATAACATATGACCAAAAGTCCAATCATCTTGGTAACCTGCCTACAAAAATGACTGAAAAGAGATATGTAGCGATGAGTACATGAACAGGAATCCCCCTCCACAGTATACTGCCAGTACCGAAAAATGACTATCCCATCGATCTTAAGAAAGAAATGTATGGTATGTCTAAGCAATAAATAAAAAAAAATTAGAAGACGCTACATTTAGTGAAGTTGAGACGTGCTGCACTGTAGGAGTAGCAGCAAGAACAACAATTTAGCAGGAAATACCACTTTGATCTGTACCTCTGTAAAATTCTGACTACAAACCATGAGAAGTGAAAAATAAAAGAATCTGTTCGAGGAAACCTGTTTGGGATTAGACGTTTATAACATTTCCAGGGACACATCTCTCCTACTCACCCCCCCGCATCCTATAGCTCATTTCAACAACCAGAAGGCCATACCGAAGTGCATGTTGGACAGTGAAGAGTGAGCATCATCCCCCTGTGCCTGCAGAGAGGCCACTTTCAAGTCGGCAAGTGCATTTCTAGGAAAAATATCTTTATTTTTATTAGTGTAACCATTGCCCTGTGGCCTCTTTTTTAAAGGGTGTTGATGAGTCTTTCGATAGCTGTAAACATCCAGATGTCTCTCTTCTCAACTGAGAGAGTTTTCTGAACAGTTTTCCTAGCCTGCCCTTCTGCGCGTAACTCTGGCGTGAACCATCTTTTCATGGGATAGAAAGCCACTTCATGAATCAGCAAGCCAACATTTTGTGGATTATTAGGCAACCCAGCACAGGAGGATTGTTTGGAGGAACATAGGGCAAATGGAGGCTACGCTGATGGACATTTTTACTCTGGCATATCCTAAATCCTGAATGCTGAAAGAATTTATGCTTTTGCGCAGATTGCTTGCTGAGAAGACAAAACAAAATCTGATAATGTTTCTTTTAAGCAAGTCTCAACAAAATCATAGCTCTTGCTTGCCAAATAATGAGGCTGCTGTTTTTCCTTCTTTTTTGAAGGCATTGTATGAATTTTTGTACTCTTGGGTTACTGCCCTGGGGAATGGCCTATAATCTGAGTGATTGAACATACTGTCTTTGTTTTGACTTTGAACAGAATTGGTTCTAAATAAATTACGAGTAACAAGAAAAATGCAGCAAACAAATACGGAAGCATCCATGTGACTGGCCCGGACAAGACTAGCTTTTTGTATCCAAGCAAATCATGTGGAGGGAAGTGGATCTGCTCACATTGCGAACGACCATTAAAAATCCTGGTGGTGACCACAAACTTCGTGTGCTTATCACACCGATGGCTTTTGTGCTTCCTTACACTTTTCATGGTGGGCTTTCTCAGGCAGCAGAGAAACCCCTGCCTGCAGTAGAAAGGTCATACAAGTTCAGACAAGGAAGACACGTGAGGCCTTCACACATTCAGGCCACCTCAGGCATATTCCCCTACTGGAGAGGTGAGATGAAGATGGAGACCCGGAGCTAATGACAAACTTCTTCTGGAAGAGAATCAGCAAAAGAGAATCTGGCAGTTGTGTGGGCAAGAGTTGCCCATGCCATGAGACACACTCGCTTTTCTCCGTTGGCACATCCGGGTAATTTGTTCAAGGCTATCAGCTGGCCTGTCCTCGTCCAACTCCCCCCTCATCAGTCAGTTGGAGAGGGGCTGCATGGAGAGGTGCTCCTTTTGGGCACTGCAGAGCCTGCTTCCTGACACTACAGTGTGTGTGCCCACAAAACATGGTATGTAGGCTGTGCACGTCCTCCAGAAAGGGACAGAGACATAGAGATGGTTATTATATGCCATGGCCACCTGGAGGGAGAGTTTCCAGGCTTCCATCCTCCGGTTTCATACCAAGCCCGGCAGCTGCAGATCAAGCAGCTCCAGCAGTCCCTAGGCTGCAGATTCTTCTGAAACTGATGGTCGGTATGAACAAATATTTAGAGGATTAAAAAACCAGCTCATATAAAACCAAATATTTCTTCATTAACTTAGGTCAAGGCATACAAACTTCAAGCTAATAAGAGCTTTATCCCTGATTTTTGCTTTACAACTAGTCCACTTAGGGTTCAGTCCTTTCCTGGTTTAAACTAAATGCTATGTTGTAAACCCTAATGAGTGAGTGATGTGTTGGTATGTGGGAATGGATGGATGGACTAAAAATATAAATACACCGAGGTGAATCCAAAAAAAGGGGGAAATATAAGCTGAAATGATCACGTAAGTGACAAAAAAATAAGCAATGGTTTGGTTCATGTGAAGTAGGTAAGGAAAATACTTGAAATACAATTTTTGCCTTTACTGTATCTCTTTGAAAACTATTAAAGTGTTGTCCTGGTTTGGGCCAGGACAGAACTGATTTTCTTTTAGTAACTTTGCTTTTTAGTTGTCTCTTCTGAGAAGCTGCACTCTCTGAAATTAACTGCATGTTTTTCCAGACAGTAGCTGCTTCTAGCAGTGATAAGGCTCGGTGTTTATAGTTAGTGCTGGAACATCAGAAGCAATGGTATGCAGAAAGGCCCTTGCTTATAGTTATCCCTATGGAGACCAAGGTCGATGCTTGCTTCTGCTAACTTTCTTGTGTGCCGGAACTGAAAGAGCAGAGAAGTCGTCACCCTTGCGACCCTGCGGTGGGGAGGAGCGGGTCGGACAGGTGACCCAAAACTGACCAAAGGGAGTATTCCATCCCATACGCGTCATACTCGGTATAAAGCTGAGGGATCACGAGGGTCTCGCTCTCTTCTTCTATGGCCGGCGTCCGAGGAGGACTCTGTCTGATTCTTCTGCCTTCGATCCCGATCCGTGCATTCCTGAATCCAGCTCCTGCCTGCTGCTGCTGAGTACAGTCCGGGACTTTCCTGGGGCGTGCCCCGCAGCGTCCGGGTGACGTATTCGTCATCAGTGGGGGGGAGCTCGATATCGGTTTTGTACATATTTGTATATTTGTATATATTTCATTATTATTATTATTCATTATTATTGTAGTTAGATTAAAGCTGTTTTAACTTTTCTAACCCATAAGTCTCTTTCCCTTTTCTCTTTCCCCCCCCACTTTGGGGAGGGAGGGGGTTAACAAAGAGCGTCTGTCGTTCGCTTAATAGCCAGCCCAGCTTTAAACCATGACAAGTGTTTGTAGCTAGCTGAAGATCCTGTGGGAAAACACCTACATTTTAGCAGTGTTATCTCCTCAGGCTGTTCCTATGACTTTTGTATACTGCTGTTGTGACAACAGATCAGTTGCAGCTATTCTAGTTTCCAACTCAATTTTGATTAATGGGTCATTTTAAGGTCTTCTCTAAATCAACTTCATGATCCACATAAATTATATTTGAATCAGGGTATTTTGGAAGTAAAGAAAATATTTTCTAAAGCCCATACATTGCTACAGATATTTTAGCCTCATTGTGCCTTTGTCCTGTTTCCAATGGAAAACGGAGAAAAATGTAGTCCAGTATACTGCACAAACTTTGGCTGTTTAGCTGTACGGTGTTAATACTTCACTCTGGTTCTTCACAGTGTATAAACTTGAAGCTCAGTGAAGTAAATGGGGTAGCTGGAATTCACAAACATAGCTGCAAATCCTATTAGCAGTTAAACACAGCAGGTCTGAAATGCTCCCTAGTGTGCATGAAATCTGCTATGCAAACACAAAATCGTCACTTTGGGCTAAATGACATCTGCAACTTAGAGGTAAAAATATTTAAAGAAATTATTCAATTTAAGCAAGTCCACCTTTTCCAGAAAGAGCCTACTAAATCACTTGAAACTTAGCATTTGATAGATGAGAGAAAAAAAATAGCCAAGGGTGATCCAAAACAGCCAAGACGTCTCAGTCAAGAGCAAGAGTTGGGTTGTAACAACAGACGGGGCTGTTACATGGCAACTGGAGAGAAGCAGGACAGTGTTTATCTTCCAGCAGCGCTAAAGTAAACAGGTGAGTGCAAGGCTGGATGGGGATGTGTATCTGTTTTGCACTGGAAAGTGCTATCTGGAATAACTAAACACCTTCCCAGTGCATGCTCTTCCAGCCAAACTACATCTTCCCGCCTCCTACATCTGCGCTCAGGTCTAATTCATTCTTGTAAGCAACCTTATTCTAGCTGCTATAACACAGTCACCATGCAGGAAGAATTCCACTCCATTTTTAAAACTAACTATCAGTCTCAGAGGCTCAGCAGCAGACACTGCAGTGACATTTAATCAACTTGAATACACGGCTGTGACCTGCACTGTCTTTGTGGGACCATGTCTTCTATTGCATCTTGTTGCTTTGAGGAAATTTCTTGTTCATAACGCACAGACTTTAAAATCTGACCACCTTTCTCATCTGCTTCACAACAAAGACCACAGTGCTGTATCTTTCTGGGAAGGTGAAAAAAAAAAAAAAAAGAAAGGGAAAATTACAGAAAGGTTTGCCCTTACTCAAAGACACCTAATGATAGCAGTTGCAGCGTTTTCCTTTGTAACTTGTTCCAGCAACTAACCACCTCACAGCTGAAAACATCTATCACTGTTTCTCATTTAAATGTACTTGGATTTAACTTCCAGATATGAAGAATCTTTTTTTTTTTTTTCCCTCACACAGGAAATTACACAGAGAAACTGAATCTTCCTTCAGTCTGTTTTTTGAAGAATTAACAGATTCTTCCTGTCCCTCAGTACACGGCAGTTTTTCCAGCCTTCAATTCATTTTGGCGGCTCTTCGCTGCAGTCTCTAAGCCTTTCAAATCCCTTTGAAAATGGGGACACCAGAATTACGTGCTAGTATCTGTGTTGACAACAGAGCTATATTTACTTCGCTGCTCCTCTGATTATATACCCAGACTCCCGGCTGCTGGCGCTGCCCCAGGCGACTGTTCTGGTCCTTGTATGCCATCACCTCTCAAGCTGCTGTAGGGAGACGATATTTCTGGGGATACAGCTCCCCACCCTGTGGGGATGGCCTGGCTCTTTTCCAGCCGTGGTCCTTTGAGGCATGATCCCCATTTGGCACTGGTATCAAAGCAGGTTTTGGCTGTGGCACCACACCTGGTGGAGGGTGCACCCAGAAGTTCTCATGGATGTCCTAGATCGGAGGTACACGCTGAAGCCCAGCTCCCCTGTGCGATAGAGGTCATTCTGAATCACCGTCCCTGCCTCACCATTGTGGCTTTCTTCACCACCTTTACCTATTACTAGAAATAATCCTACATGTAGTTCTCAATTTTAAGTGATGAGCAGAGTTCAACTCCAATACAGATCCCCATGGAACTCGACTAGAGATCACCATTTATGAATATCCATGGACAAACAATTTTTGGTCTCTGTCATACAGAGGGTTTAGGGCATTTATTGTGTTATATTGATAGCACTAGCCCATGTCTCATGAAGGATTTCTTTAAGGAGAATCTAAGTGTTTTTCTTCTGCTGTGGAGCTCTTTTATCACACAAACTTGTAATCTCATCAGAAAAGGAAATCAGATTTTCTTTATGAACAGATCAATTTTCCATAAGACCATGTAAATCAGCATTAATTAAATTCTCTGCTTTTGCTCCTTTTTTCTTTTCCAAGGCCTTTTATTATTTTCTAGTTTCTAATGTCTAATATCAGGCACGATAGCCAAAGCTAGCCCGTCGCTGACTCAGAATCAACATGTTCCCACACGTCTGGGATTCACGTGGTGCTCTGAGACCTCTACAAAATTAGTATCAGAATGGGCCATCTCGCTTTTTTGCTAACACTAATACAAATTCTCACTGAATTACCATCTTAAATAGTTTGCCATCTCCCTCTAGCAACTGGCTGATATCACAGCAAGTGTTTTGCTCCTGTTAGAATTAAAATTCCTCTAACCGTCTGTGACCCTGGTAGAAGACAGGCTGTACTGCTCCTGAGCACAGAGGAGGCTAGCACAGCACCAGCGCTGCATAAAAACAAATGCTGAGGAGAGCTGATAAGGACAGGTAAACAGCCCAAGTCCTCTTCCAGCAGCCAGCCAGTGTACTCGTATTTCTTCTTGTTTTGCTGCATAGTATGTTTTCCAATTTGTATTAATTCTCTTTACAATTCCCACATTTACTTTTATGTATATATTCACACAGGTGTATGCACTCTCACACACATATGCTCCCGCTTTCACTATTAACAAGCACACATACTTTAGGCAAAGAACTCTATCGATTGCAGAAGAGGCGCTTTTTAGCCAGGGCTGAGAAAACTTTTGGATATGCTACTTCTGTACCTGTCGATGTATCTTCCCCGTACTGACCTAGCAANGCTCCCGCTTTCACTATTAACAAGCACACATACTTTAGGCAAAGAACTCTATCGATTGCAGAAGAGGCGCTTTTTAGCCAGGGCTGAGAAAACTTTTGGATATGCTACTTCTGTACCTGTCGATGTATCTTCCCCGTACTGACCTGGCAAAGGTAATGTAAACCCCAGTTTAACACAACTCATTAGTTGTCTTCCATTGCCGGCTTGTTCAGGGGGACCATTCACACAGTCCTTCTTTTTTCCTCCCCATTGAAGGGGTGTGAGTCCTTAGAAGAACTTTTCAGGAGCAGTGTGGAATGTATTGATAAAGTAGATCCATTAATGTCTTGATTGCGAAGAGGTCTCTGTAAAAGAAAAAAGATGACTAGCTGATGATAGGATTGCTACTTAGTTTATGCACTGCAATAATCTAATTAAAAGCATACATTATTATATACTTGTAGGCAAAACAGGCATATCGTAGAGAGCCAGCAAGAGTGCCTAAGATGGGCTTGCCATTTGGTGAGCACAACGTACCAGAGCATGTGTCACTCATTTAATTTAATGTATGATTACCAACTCCTTAACATGATTAGCACTTCTCTAATTATGACTGACATGAGAAATAGTTCAGCAGTTTCCACGAGTGCAGATTCATTGATTGCTAAAATGAAAAAGCAAACAAATTTGATTGTCAGCAAGCCAGCGTTCTGGAAAGTTCTAGAGGCTCTTCCAGCAATGTCCCAGTAAATCTCTAATTATGTTTGACATGAGTGGCTTTAACCATATCCCTGTTTTTTTCAAAGCTGGCATTCAGCTCCGAGATGGCCTTTAACTGGACGGTTACCAAGTGACGCTGGCGATAACAATATTCTGCCTCTGTACATAAAATACGAGGGATGTGACAGTCAGGAGACACCATAAAGTACAAGGGAAAATCATCCAGATAAACTATGGCCAGTTCTATTTTTTCCTTGGTTTTCTCTTTTAAAGATGAGCTTTTCTGACCTTTGTTCTTTTCTTAAAAAGCCAAGGTTTGCTTGCCCATTTGCTCATCTCAGCCCTTCTCCAAAAGCATTTGGAAGGCAAACACTGTGTTCACTTCCACCCTCCCCAAAAGACTGTAGGTGCTACAAGAAAGATGCTTGATATAAAGTGTCTTTTCTCTTTCGAAAAATAAGCTTTCTGGTGCTCTTCAAAATTTATAACTTCCCTTTTTGTTTTGGACCACTTTGTGGAGACAATTTGGTCATGTGACTTCATATAATTGCATAAAACCTTGTTGTTTTTTTTTTTTTCTTTAAGTTAAATTAAGGCTTTATGGGAGAAGGATCATAATTCCTTCACCTCTGCTGGGTTGCTTATATCCCTCAGGAGAGTTTTACTGAAATTGCCTTGACGACTCCGGCAGCAAAGTGACCAGAAAAGCCGGCAGTGTTTCATGAGCCAAAGGAAAGGGGAGCGCAGTCCTTCCCCAGGGAGGTAAGAGGCAGCAGCCAGGTCTCCCGTGAAGCACAGCACAGGCCATGAATTAACTTGGGGAATTTGGGGAAGTCCTCCTTCCTCCGTGGGGCAGAAAGCTTCTCTGTGAATGAGACCCACAGCCCGGGTCTCCTGGGGTGGGTGCTCCCCGTGTCGGTACCTGGAGCAAGCCTGGGAAGGGGCTGGCAAACAATCTGGGTTCGGACCAGGTGTCTTTTCCTCTCAGGGAGGTTAAATTTAGGTTTAAACCATAACCAGGCTTGCCGGCACCGAGTGAGCATGCCCTGGGGTAGCAGGGCTGAGCAGACAGCAAGTCACCCATGCTGGGGTTTTGGTTCCACGTCACACCACATGCTGGAGCCGCGGAGCCCCCAACCTGCCATCAGGTTGGGGATATTTCCTCCCTGTCAAAAAGGTTTTGAAATGAAATCTTCATACTCAGCCAGCAGAGAGGGGTAGAAACTTGTACGTGGTGTCTGTGCTTCCAACACTGTACCAGGGGAAAGGGAGGGAAGAGGGTGGGGGATAGGATGAAAAGGCCAGATGTGAACCCTGCCTGTTTTTAGGCTTGAAAGTCTGGGGTTTTTAGGCTTGCCAAACAAAAGCTTAGGTTCAGTAACCACAGTGACAATAATATAAAGGAGCATTTATAATTGTGTATTCATACTCCCACAGGTATTGCTTTAGCAGCATAAAAGGCCTTTCGACAGTCTCTACACGGTATTGTCTACTCAGACTAAAATCGTGCCTTATGGCCGTGCTTTTTCTGTGACACCCAACCCCAGCTGAAAGCAAAAGTTATTGGTGAACGAAGTAGAATAGGGGACTGGGGATGATGAAAGGAGAAGCAGATGTGCCCTCTTGTGTACAAGGCATCTACTGCATCTTTCTCCAAATTAATCTGAAATTAATTTATTCCTCGTAATAATAAATGAGGAAAATATACGAATGCTTTAAGTGTTTTAACCTTACAAAAAAAAAAAAAAAAAAAAAACAACAAGAAAAGAAAGGATGAAGGATGAGGTGATTTCTTCTCAGGAGTTAGTTTGTAGACCCAAAGGTAACAGACCAATGTGAGTAGCTTGGCCAGCAGAAGCTGCTCTGCACACTTATGCTGTCAAACTACAGACTGTGAAAATATGAGTACTATAAAAACTCTAAGGAGGATAAATCTAATTGCCAGGGAAACTCAACCAGCTGCAAAATTATTACCCATTAAAAGTAAGCTTTTTTTTCTTGTGAGGGAACAAAATAGCTTGAGTGTTTACATTGCACTAATCACAGCAGTAAGGATCAAGAGAGAAGATTTGGGTGGAGGGCAAGTGTATTTTGCCAGCCTTAATTAAGCCAGAGATGTACACAGGGAAGCTGACTTCGCAGGGTTGGTAAGGTCAGATGGAGCTGCCATGTCTTCCTCCTTTCAGCTGTTTTCTTCCGAAACTTCATGGCCAATCCCCTTAGTCCCTCATCTTCCCAAATCCCATGTACTAGACATGACACTTTCAAGAAATTATAACCTGGACAGCTTCTCTGGGTACCAAGAAGAAAAGATCAGACCCTCAGCAAACACAAAATGCAAGGCAGGGTGTTTCCGGAGCAAAGCTCAGTCTTGTCCCACCATGGCACTCGCAGGCCAAGCTGCCAGTTTATAACCTGCTGCTCATTTCTGCTTGCACACAATTTGGTAATGTCTGTTCAGGGGTGGAGAGAGCCCTAAAGCAGGGTTTTTTCTGGATTGGCCTTCTAGGAACAGATTTTTTTTCCCCCCTTTCTTCCCCCTGTTTCTTTTATTCCTGTCTTTTTAATTACAACAGGGAAAAAAACCCCAAACCAAACCAAAAAAAGCCCCAACACCCTGCCCGCAAAAAAGGGCAGCACTACAGAGGAACCTGTCAGTAGGCCATAGATTTACAGCTGAATAGGCCAATTTGGTGTGAAATCTGGATGCAGTTTTAGAACATGGGCCATCTCAAAAAGGTGTATTTCAATTTGTCACTACACTAGATCTGATTGCATCAGTTTTTCTCTTCTTTATGATGAAAAAGCAATTATACTCTGGGCCTGAGGATACACTAATATATAAAAAATGAATGAGCTCTGCAGCATATAAGAATTCCGTCTTCCGTAGAAGTGGTAGATGCTGCTTAGGTGCATTTTCCTACAGTTTTTGCACCTTGATTCTCTCCAGAGTGTTTTTGTAATTGTCCCGGTGAGATAAGCAATACAGCCATCTCACATGAATTAGACCACTTTTGTCTGCAGCAAAATTACACCAGCAAAAAATGTGACTCTGTAGACCATGTCTAATATAACTTTGCTATAAAAAAACCCTGATTCCCAGCCTTACCCCATGAGAGGTAAATTTTCTGCAATTGAAATAAAACCAATATTTATACTAGTTCCTTCTTCTCTGTTAATGGTCAACTGACCCATCCCTTTACTTCAAACTTATTGTTGCAGATTTGGGGGTCTGTGGCTTTTTACGCTTGTTTGTGCTATAAAACTGCATGGTTAGTCTCCGTCTAGCATCTAGGGTTGCAGTTTGAAATAGCAGTAGGGACAAAACTATTCAATATATCTTGAAATTCTGTTTCGTCTTTGTTCTGGCCGTAATCTCTGTGTGCTGTGACCAGCCTAGGGGCAGTTTAGCAGGCTGCAAAGGGAAGAGTCTGGGCAGATGGGGAGAAAGGCGCATCGGGTCTTGCCTGTTAACCAGTTCTCATTAAAAGAAAGACCTAAATAAATATCCTTTATAAATACTCTTTACCAAGAAATATTAAACTGCATTATTTTTTAGTGTTGGATGCATTCTTTCAAATGCTTATATGTATATACATACACACATACATACCTACCTCTCAAGTATCTTCCATCCTCCTCCTATTTCTTTCTTTTGTTTTTTCCTAAAAGGCTGAAACTCATGCACAGGTAGATGAAAACATGCAACGTTCCCCTTCTGGTTGCTTCCCTGAACACTTCATGCTGGCGTGCATAAAGCAGTTCCCAGAGAGAGGACCCTCTTGAATCCAGGAGAACTGGAAGCATGCGGAGGTGCCTCCTTACCCTTCTGCCATCAGCCACCAGCACAGCCCCAGGACTCAGACAGAAGTCAAGACATCCTCAAGAGGTCTTTGGGCCATCGCAGCACTGACCCTGCTGCTTGCTGTTTTTGCAGAGATGTCTGGCTCACTTGGCGTTCATTACACTGTGGATGCTTTTAGTGTAACTTTTAACATCTATATTTTTAAAATGGGAGGAATTTGCAATAGAGTCAGCACATGGCAATATCTGAATGACTAATAGCCGGCAGAGGTTAATGTCCCTTAGCTTCCTCACAGGCCATCAGCCCCTAGATCTGATCATTAATTGCCTGAAATAGCCTGTGCCATGGTCATTACAGCTTAATTATTCAGATGAAATGAATAATATCAATCCTAGGACTTCAGTTTTCATAAATGGAGAACTCTGTCTTTTTTTTCCCAGACACATTCCATATCCAATATAATACTATTTTCCTCCCTGCTTCAATAAATGATGCTTCATGCCTGTTAAGCTTTCATAAAGGTAAAGACATTTCTTACATATTGGATAGCATACAGAACAGACAAATACCCAGCTTATATTCAGTTATTGTCGCATGACTGAACAAATAACCACAGAAATAGATCATGGCAAGTAATAAACGAATGAACTGGAAAANCCTAGGACTTCAGTTTTCATAAATGGAGAACTCTGTCTTTTTTTTCCCAGACACATTCCATATCCAATATAATACTATTTTCCTCCCTGCTTCAATAAATGATGCTTCATGCCTGTTAAGCTTTCATAAAGGTAAAGACATTTCTTACATATTGGATAGCATACAGAACAGACAAATACCCAGCTTATATTCGGTTATTGTCGCATGACTGAACAAATAACCACAGAGATAGATCATGGCAAGTAATAAACGATTGAACTGGAAATTATAGGAAGAGCTGCATCTAAACTGCAGAGTAGATGCAGTGTCAGACCTGATCCTACTTTCTGTTCCCCAGTCATGGGGACATGGGCCACTCTGAGGAACCCTGTGAGCTGACTCCTGAGCTTCCTTTCCTAGAAAACAGCAAGCAGGGGGAAGCTTTGTTTCACTAAGGTACCTAACTTGTACACAGTAACCCACCAAAACCCTCACAATCTGAGGCCCTCAGCTATACTGCAACATTTTGCATAAGCCCAAGTTGCTTTGGGTTTGTCTTGATTACAAAGTCTTGTAGAGGGTCTCAAACCCACGTGCCTCCATTTGTGCCTAGGAATCCACTAACTCTGCCTCCCCCACCAGTATTTTCCACAGAAGCAAACTTGTGTGTGCAAGACTGTGGTGAGCTCCAGCTGATCCCTGCTACAGATGCGGCAGGCACCTGGTATTACAGGTGTAACTCTTTCCTTCCCAGGAGAAAGGTTTACCCGTAGTCTTTGTGAATTTAAAGCCAAGTGCTTAGGTACTTGTTGTTAGCACTCGGGAAAAATATTTAACCTCAAAATTACAGGGACACAAAGTGTCAAATTCTTCCCATCCCAGCTGAAACTATGTGCAAGAAATGACACACCAGATCTTCCCTGCATGGATACCTACAAATAGCAACACAGAATTACCTCCTGGGCATGTTTTATATGGTGAAACTCTGTGGCCAGCAGAGTGGAAGAGATCACACTTGTCAGTCATAGCAGTTTCTTCTGCTTTGAAGATGAGTGAATTCGTCAGTTTGTAGCGTCAGGAGAAAAGAGGCACCAGAAGTCAGCCCAAGCATGACAGTTCAGTGTCAAAGATTCAAAGTTTGGATCCGAAGTTTTGATACACTTCATCAGAAGTCACTTCCCAGCTATTCATTTTCCTATCCCAATGCACGCCCAGATTCCTGAAGCTTGTTCTGACCATGTATGCTTCAGGACGTCGAAATTATTTGCAATCTGATTGCCTATTATAAAGTACTGTTATTACCAAGTTTACATTCACTCAAAAGTGAAAGAACAGGACAGTTCTGTGTGCCTCACATCTGACAGCTCTTTTGCCCAAGGCAGGCTGGCAGACCAGCACCGTGGCTTAGGAATGCACACGGGGAAGAAAGGGCAGAAGAATGGGCATCGTCTGTTCAGCCACTTCTATTATGAACATTTTCAAAATGTGCTTCTGCTTCTGTTTGTGTCTATATGCATACGAGTCATGGGTTGACAAATGGTGTGTCTCAGAGACAGTTTGTGTTCAAAGGATGCTGCTGTTGGGTGTTTTGGGGAGCTCAGCCTTGTGTGCATGAGAGCGCCTTCTCAGTCTGTCTGCAGAAGCAAAGAGGAAGCCGGCATACAAGTAGTGTCCTGCAGGTTCTCATGTTGCACAGGTCTGCTTCTCAATATAGCGCTTTCTGCAGGCTCTGCCGGACGGAGTGGGATGTGAGCCTCTCAGATTTCGATACACAGCTAAACGCCTTGTGAGCTTGTCAAGAAAAAGTAAGGACAAGAAAAAGCGTTTCTAGGGAATGGATGCAATATGGGCGCGGTTGCACTGGTAAATTAAACCGTGCCAGGCCATGAGTTTGAGCACTATTCCTCCCTATGTCCATGTAACTTATCAGTAGCATCTCCCCTAGACAGGTTTGCTTAAGTCAACCAGCAAGCGCCTGGGTGCAGCTCAGGGGTTAGGATGTGAAGGGACCACCCCAGCACGAGTCTGGACACAGCCATCCTGGGGATTTTTGAAAGCGGGAAGGAGAGGCCATGAGTTTAGCTGGTTGGGTATGAGTCATGCCCTGCCCCTTGGCTTCCAAACTGGAGTCAGTCCCTTTTCCATTGTGCATTAACTACAGACATAGCTCATGGGCCTAAAAATGGTGAGATTTGTATTCCCAGACCTTGAAGAGATTTATCGCGTGACATGCGGATCATCATTGGGTTTGCACTAATTGAGATCCTTGTGTGCAGAAAGTTGTCTTCTGCTAGGTCAGTGCTCCAGGAGAATCGTGCATGTGTAAATGCACTGAAAATTATAAGAAAAATGCACAAAAAGGGAGCTTGCTGTTCAGGTCTTAAAGATGCTAAAAGAAAATCAAGTCTGAAAACTGTACATACAGCATTTTATCTTACTGGATAATAAAAGTATCAGTTTTGTATGGGGTTCACTAGCATCCCACTGTGACAGACAAGAATTGGAAGATGTTGCAGGGAAGATCTTTCCTGGGGAGGGCCCAAAGCTGAGAGAGAGTTTAAGATCCAGCTTCTGTATTTCCCTGCTGCTTCCCGGCCGCCAAAGAGACCACAGCTGTAGAGAAGCCTTGTCTTCACATCACAGTTTCTCCCCAGTTACTCAGTAACTTCCTTGTTTGGTTTTCAGTCTGTTATTATTTTCATTTTAAGTACTCTCCAGTGACAGAAATAGAGTCCGTGGTTAAAAGAGTTCACTGACAAAATGAAGAGGCAGTGCAGAAACCAGGGGTAAACGCATGAAGAGAGAGGAGGAGGAAGAACAATGTCCGGCATCCTTTTGGTTACATCCTTTTGACAGCACTGCTGCATTCAAATATACACATATGTCCATCATGAACATCTTGAAGATCTAGTGTGTTATTACTACCGTATTACTGCACTACTTGTCAGGTCCATGACAGAAGTGAGCTTCCTGATGGGAGAGGATGAGAACGCAAAAAATCTTTCTCTGGAGGTTATTTCATGCATGGAGAGCTGCAAAAGGGATGGCAGCAGAATGAGAGTGGGAAATGGAGAGTGAAAGGATGCCAGGGGCTTTATCAGGGTAAGGGGATGGGAAGATCAGAAGGATATTTGCAGGGGCACGGCTATATAGGGTCTTGAAAGCAAAAGGGAGATGTCCGTATTTTTTAACCTGTGCAAAGGAGGCAAGACAGGCTGGGAAGACGAGGGGGCAGACAGGTAGTGTGTCCAGTGTGATGAAGGCTAATCCATTCCCAGAAGGGGATCAGCAACTAAGAAATTGCTTTAATCCAAATGTGTATGTTCCCTGCTTAATAAATGCTGCTGCTGAGAAATCCCACAGACTGTGAGATTACTGAGATTTGCTTCTTGCATCTTCACTTATATTTGCAATAATTCTCCGCCCTTGTTCATAAAGTCGGGTCTCACACAACTCATCTCCGTGCTGCTCCAAAGATAGAGGTAAAGCCATGAATTTGGAGATGAGGAGGTAACACCACAGCCTGGCTCTTACTGGAGATGGCTCCTGCCCAATCAGCCAAATGGCTGCATCTGACTCTACCTAACATGCCTTGTCACGGGATGGGACAAAGGTGTGACATGTCAGCCAGGCATGTGTCACCCATGCTCAAATAGGGCCTGATCAGTGGCACGCTGCCCTGCAACAGCCCAGTATTGCAGTGCCTTCCATGTCCTGGCACCTCCTGTTTCAGACATCTCTCCTAATCCCATGTTGTCCCTCACAGCAAGTGAAAAGAAATTTGGCAATACAAAGGAAATGGAAAAAACTTTAAGGCTTCCACCTTCTCGTCTGGATTAATCATTTCTGGCAGATTTGTGACTTCCTATGACCCTGGAGTTTTACTGTCTGCTAGCACATCAGGCACTGATTTTCCTCTCTCTTTCCCCTACAGCAGGCATTACAGTGATCTTTCTCAAGACTGACAGGGACAGGGCTTATTTCCAGTAAAAGGGCACCAAGCTTAGCTGTGCAGGGTAAGTGAGGTTAGGGAAATAGGTGCATGGGAATAATGAGAGCACAGAGGGCAGCAGACTTTCAATATTTTTATGCAGTTAAATGTAACATGTTCAGACATTATCATTCGGTTTTTTTCATTGTTCACCAAAAACCTCCCACCCCTCTGTTTGTGCTATTTTCTCTCCGTGAGTGGTTTCCTATTTTTCTTAACCTCTGCGTTGCAGTGCAGCTAGACTGCGTACATGAAGATATACTCCCTGCCCTGGGGAAGATCCAAGATATGCAGAGAAGTGACATACAAATGGCAAGGGGGAGAGAGCGATCTAATCGACTGGCCACAAGCTTTGTACATTGAGATATGAAAAGCATACAGAGAAGGCGATAGCCGATTTCTGCTGGGAGAGGCACGCGCTCTCCTCCTCCTTTTCTTTGTCCTTGTCTTTTCACCCTCGTCTCCCTCATGCCCTTCTTTGTGCTTCCCATGCTGAGATGATGTCGGACCTGGGGGAGGTATTGTGAGGGCGGTGGCATGGCCTGTGCACCTATATTGTCCGTTTTGCTGCCTGTCTTTGTCTCTCCTCACGGTCTTCAGCCCAGCAAAGGGACATCAGCTGCTCCTTGCTAAAATTGGCTCCATTCCTTCTGCTGCCTGGTGAATCCCGAACAACTGCTGATGGTCTTTGGGTTTGAGCATTTTCATGCATCTTCCATATTGCACATAAAGATCGAAAACCAGTGCTTTTTTCCCCTCTCCTCCTCTCCTGTCCTCACCCCTGAAACTCTTTTCAGGTGTTAAATCTGAACTCAGCAATACCAAGGGATTTCCTGCACTTTCATTTCACTATATTGTTCACCTTTGGTTGGAGATTTTCAAACTCCCCTCTTTAAAACATCAGATGCTTGAAGTTTGAGAAGGAAACTGAATGCTTTTGTTTCAGGGCAAAGTAAATGGTTCATATTATGAAATGCAGATTCTTCCTCCTGTCCTTCTGTCCAGCTGGAAAATGATTTGAAGGCATCTGAGCAACCTTAGAGTTTGTGTCTCTTTCTGCTGCTCCCAGTTAGCCATAAATGAAAACATGAGATCAAACCCTCCTCATTGCACAGCATCATCATGGCATTGGTGGATAGCATGGCAGATGCCATTGCAGCGGCCCTGCCACCCTGCTTGCTCCTTCTCCATGCCTATGTGAGGGCAGCTGCTGAAGGAGCAGCAGCACAGCAGCAACACTTTGACATTGCATAGAAGAGCCTTCACGCTGTCAGCACTGGGATCGGGCAGGAATGGATAAGTCGTCTTTGACTGGTGTCTGGCTTCTGATCTCCCAGGCCTCCCCTCCTCAGACCTTGGGCCTAGTAAACCCTTTTATAAACGCCCCATTATAGACGGACTTTGGTTTATAGATGGTTTGAGCCACCGCCTCTGGGACAACGCCCACTGTGTGGGCCATGGTCCCTCAGGGGACATCACAAAGGGCTCCCATTGGTGTTGCAACACACTCGGGCTACCGTGCAGCGTGCTCGTGGAGCCGAGGTGACCAACCTTGCTCCCGCGCTTTGTGGGATACTGTGGCGCATGCTCAGGAGGAAGGAGGACCTGCATTCCGTCTTGCTGCAGTGCCATGTTCGATACTTTAAACATACAAAGCCTGTGAAGCCCCTGGGAAAAAACTTTGGCAGGGTAATGACACAGTAGGAGATCTCAGAGGTCTGACACAAACGCTGTAAACTTTATCTACCATTAATATCTTGGCTTTGGAAGTGTTAGCCAGTGGAAAGATGGGCACTTGGCTAGGTGTCTCCGCTCTTCTGATGTCTTTTTTCATCCTCCTTTCTCACAGCCAGACCCAGGAAGGGCTGTCAGACCACAGCAACCTGTTTCACACCTCTCTGAGACAGCTATCACAAGGGCACTGGAGCAATGTGTTCATCCCTGGCTCTCACCCAGACTGCCTGCGTGCACTTGGACAAGTCGTCAAATCCTCCAGCACCCCTCCCACCACGCCACATTCAACATATTTCTTAGCTCTCCAGGACCTCCCCTCCTCTGCAACCACTGTAGAGTCTTCAGTCTGGATCCATCCTCCTTAACTTTATAAGTGTAACTGAAGTGCCTGATAAATGGCTCATCCCCATCATTGTCCCTGTGGTCACTGGAAGGCTAGGGATGGGCACTTCTAGGTGGGAAGTGATATGAGCTGTGATGTACTGGTCTGGCATGAATCTGGGCTGCAACTCCTCTTCTCTGAGTCCACAGCACCTAGTGTAAAGGTGCTGAAGCTGGGACACGTATGGTACAACAAGTCCCCAAACTGACTTCAGCACTTGACTTTCTTCAACCAAATGTCTGAAATGTGATGTAGACTTTATATCCATCTGTTGAGAGGCCTTTGTCAGCTATCTGTAGCGCAACTCTTCCCAATGCAATTTAATTGCTTAGCCTTGTAACAAATTGTATATTCCCTTACTTCTCAGAGAAGAAAGCGGTTCTCTTCCTGTGTCTACCACTGTGCATACATCCCTTTTGATACCACATTGTGCTAAAAGCAATGTTGTCTTTCTCAGGGCACAGATAATAAAAGATAAAGATTTGTAAAGTAACTTTTGAAAAGGCTACTTCAAAACCATTGAGCCTCATTAATACAACCTGGGAGCTTCAAAAAGCCATCTTTGCTGACCTAGCTTAGAGAAATGCCAAGATTTAAGCAAAGGAAAGGTCCCAGTGAAGTCAGTGGGCTTAAAACTAAGAACAGACTAGCAGGATCTACGTGCACACAGAGCTAAAAGTAGGCTGACATGCTTTGGCAGGCTGAAGCCCTGCTGTCAGGCTTACCGCGGTGACCCAATTTCTTTGCAGGACTCTGCAGGGGAAATGCACAATCCTGCAGTTCGTCCCCTTCCTTCGGTGTCATTAGTTCTGTTTCTCCCACATGGAACTTCACGGGGGAAGGATTTTGCTGTACTGCTGAGGACCTGGGAAACCATGCCTCATTTTTGCTGTGCAGTTTACAAGAGGGTTGTTTGATTCTAGCAAAAAACCTGCCCTACAATTTTCCGTGCAACTTGAGGACTGGAAGGGAGATGGAGACTCACCTTGTCCCCTTCTCCATCAGGGAACAACCTTATTGCTGTGAGGTGTGGGATAACTGCCCCATGGGGAGGTGGCATCTTAAGCAGGGGTAAAACCTTCCCCTTTTGTGCCCCCAAATAAAGCCTGAGACTTAATCCACCAGACAACAGAGACATAACAACTCACCTCCACAGCCTGGGCAGGAGATGGAAGCAGCAGCTAGGGCTGGTACGAACAAGGCAAACGGTTTGGTTGTTGCTTTGAGCTGACAGCTGTCTGAAGACAAGACTAGGTTGCAGATATCTCGTCCTGTACCCAGCACTGCCTTTCTTATGCAAATTCATGTATTTTATTGATTTCCGTTTTCCACAACTTCCTCCTCAGTAATATGCAGTTAATATTTATATGGACTTAGTTAATGCACATTTTTTATGTACGCACTTCACTGTGGTTCTGCAGATTAATTAAGCAAAATCTGTCCGGATTCTGCCTTGCCTACAGATTAGCATGGGTGTTAACAGGACTATGACTTATCTGGTGCAAAGTGCTTGGGAAATGAGAAATAAATTGAATTTTATAAACAAAATCTTCAATGCTAAAAAAGTGTACAGTTTTTAGTATATTGTTTTACATCAGGAGACTTAGTGAAATACAACATAGTGGAGCAAGGACACTTCTGGAGAGCAAGCTCTTGAGAAGTGGGTAAGTACAGCTCCTTACATTCCCCCAGCGTGTCTCTGCCGATGACAGTGTATTTGCGTGTCTGCACTCATTCAATCGACACGATAGCATGTAAGGATGTACTTAAGGGAAATTCGGTGCTGGGTAAAAACCCATCCTCAGCTAAGCTACAGCCTGGTTCTTGATAGGAAACAAGGCTGCCTGTTTTTTTCATGGTCACTTTTGGTGCAAATAATGGGTTTGTAGAGCCTCCCTTTTACCACCAGAGGTCATAAGCAAAACATTTCAGCCCCTCAGTCACTCTCCTAGAGGGAGGGAAGTAGAAGAGTCAGCAGAAATATTGCTTCATTGACAGTAAGTAAAATGCAGGCGGTAACTGAAAGGATCCCAGCAACCGAGAGGGAAGGTGCCAAGGTTAGCAATGCAACCATCAGTCTGCCAGCGCGGGAGCCGGGCAGCGGGAAGATGTGCTGCTCATATGCTGCTGGATCTAATGCAGATTTGTTGACATTTATTGCCCTTTTGTATTTGCTTATTCATGAACACTAATGCAGGAAACTTTCTGTGTTTTGCCAAGAGGCGTGCAGAATCTAAAAGCCCTATTGAAACCTGTGTGAATATTCAAAAGAGGCACTTGCAGCTTTCCTCAAAATGTGCTTTTACTATTTGCAGACACATTTCTGGAATACTAGAAAAGCATCTGAGCATAATCAACAACTAAGAGGGAATTTTCCTGGCCATAAATCCTGGATCAGCTCACGGACAAGAAACAAGAGCACGTGATTTCTCTGACCAGTCATAAGACACGAAAATTGGAAAGGCAGCAGGAAGCTTAGAATGAAAATCGGCTCAAGTATACCCACACTGTAAAACTTTAAACAGTTATTAAAGCCATGGACTGAAAACTGTGTGCAGATCATTTGCAAATGGGAATGTGCTTTCAGACAAATTATTTATGACAAATAACTTAATCTTCTCTCCCTGCTCCCTTTGAGCAAACTTGTGGGCAACGTATGTTGGAAAGGAAAGAATTGAGGACAGCAAATCAAAATTGTCATTTTTTTAATTCAGAAGATGTCAAGCCAAGCAAGTGTGCTGTACAGAAGCACCCTGGCTCTGCTGTAAAGCACCATCATGTCCTGGCTGGAGCCCTGTGCACCCCCAGTTACTGGTGGCCAGGATTAGTCGCCTTCCCGTGAGGAGCACACAAAAGGTGAGCAAAACAGCATAAAGCAGAGAGAATGACACTAATGAGCCAGAATTTCCCAATTCTCTCCACAGTTTTACAACTCTATAGCACATATACTTTCACTATAAGTAAAAAGGAGTAATTATATTCATATTTTTTAAAAAATCAAACAGCTGCTCTGAGAAAGTCCCACAGTCTGTCTTTACTCAGAGACAACGCTCTTGAAAAAGGTGAGGTTTATTTCTCAAAATTGGTAAAACACGTTTCTGAGCAATGACTAAAAATACTCTTCATCTTGCAGTGAGTTATTACTTACCACTCTGAAAGAGAAGTTTATTACAGAAATCCTGACAGCTCATTAACTACCTTACTGAAGAATGGTTGTGCTATAATAAAACTCCCATCACTCCACCTTTGCAGCAAAAGAAAAGATAAAATTAACAGAATGCTTACATATTGTGTTCAATCAACAGCCACCGAAACACAAGCCCCCCCCCCCCC
>VZSC01010953.1:0-30378 GCA_013398225.1 Steatornis caripensis | reverse complement strand
TTGGGGGGGGGGGGTGGAGGGGTGGGGAGGGGAGGGTGCGTTGTCGGGGATTTGTGTTATCTGCCTAGGGGGGAGGAAAAGAAACAACAACAAGACATCTAAAACTGATTGATAAATTCCAGGTGTGTCTTTGAAGAATACTAAAATACTCTATTTCCTTCTGTTTACAGTATATATCCTATTCTAAAACAGATCTGATGGGGAAAACAGAGCGTACCTCCATATTTATTGCATTTCTGGAAATGTGTCTGTATTTATTACTGGCATCTGCTATTGGTGACAGGTCTTGACTAAAATCCAAAAGTCCTGAATAACACTTGGCTTTCTTTATTATGGTAAAAAAATTGCTTTTGCAGGCTCGCAGCAATTAGCAGAAAGATTGTATTTTGTTCTGCATGCCCTTTACTAGCAGTAATCCAATATTGAATTGCCTCAGAGGGTCTCAGCAATAACTGGGTCAAACTCTCTCATAACTCTTTCCGCTTGACCTGCAAAATTGACACTAGCATAGGAGTGCACAATATATATGTATACTGTCGAAACACCGTGTGTATTTCAATCTTGCACTCAGTTCTCAATTTATTCACCTTCCTTTCATGATTTATTTGAAGTTTGTCCATACCTCAATTTTTTTCAACCTATTTAGCCTCCAGATAAAGACCACTTAGCTGCTAGCAGAAGCAAAATTCATCTTCACGCAGCATTTATACTGAGCATGTTCTAATTAAGTCAGTTAAAGTAGCTATCTGCAATTCAGCATGTCTGAACAGCTCTCCATTCATCAGTGATCTCCTGTAAACATTCAGGACATCTTGACCTTGACTAGCTGTGAGTCTAGAAAATGCAACATGACTGAGATTCACAGACTGCTTCTTGGCAGTAGGGTGGCAACGTTTTAGGCTGTTACTCCAAGTTATTCCCAGTCATGACTGCAAAGAGCCAAGAGGAACAGTGGCAGTTCATGGAGACCACGCTGAGGTTGCATGGCAGAAACAGGGCACCGGGTCAGGGGAATCTCTTGGTAGGGTTGGAAATGTGATGTGATATGTTGTAGAGTCTCCATTTAATACTCACACAGGAAACCAGGTAAACCATATTCTTCTGCGGTGTGAAAGCAACATTTTCTCACTTGATTTTGCAGAAATCCAGTATTTTAAAAGTAGGTCCAAATTCCCCTGGCATAATCTTCCCCCGCTACACCGCTTTAGCTGACTCGCAGAAGCTGGTGTGCATACCATCAAGTTTTCTTCATTATCACAGTATGAATATTTCACTACTTCTATCCATATGCAACATCCAGAAATATTTTTCCATTTTGGAAAATCCATACCTAAAGTTAAAATTTTAGTAAATACTAATATCTAGGCTTTTGAACCAGCAGAACAGGTTATACTGAAAACCGGGTGGTTTGCATGCATGAAACCATGACAGAGAAGAAAGTATCGCTGCTCATGTTCCCATGTTTTGCCCAAAGCTCAGAGACTAAAGCAATCCCTGGAATACGTGAAATCCAATTATTTCTGTCACAACCAGAACGGATTTGAACCTACATTTCTTACCCACCCTCCTGGATTGCCTAAACACCAGGAATATTAAAGATGTAATATTAAGGATGCTCCTGTCAATGCCACTCCTCTTCATACCTAAAACGTTAGCCGGGTAGGAACTGGTGCCCTGGTATTAAAAGTCCCAGATGAATGCCCTGACCTCCACTCCATCCATCTTTCCCTCCTTGTCTGCCTCTGGCTCAATTTATATTTAACCGCTGAGCCTTTGTATAAAACAAGCACTACATTCTTCACTTCCCTGCGTTTTGAATGCTGTCTGTACTTTGCACTTCATTTCATGAGGGACTAAAATGCCTGAAATAGATTTGATGTGTTTTCTTCCAGCCTGAAGTGATAATTGTTATCATTTTCTTCTACAAGAGAAATTTCTAAAAGTTTTAATTTCGGCTCACATTTCATAGCTGCTGTTTTTAAATGTTTCAGTTTGAGTGATGAACTGAAGAATCAATTTTTTTAAAAAAATCCTGATTTCTCTTTGTTCTCTTCATTATACTATCTGCTGTCAACCACCTTGAGGTTTGGTAAGGTTTCAGACACTGAATGTCCTTGCCAGTTGAGGCTGAGCTTAATAATTTAACAGCACTTCCAGTGTTCAAAGCCAGAAGAGTTTGAGGCGTTAAGCCTGCTAGTTGTAGTTGCATAAATTCCTATTACGCAGTGTAAAATGCTCATAATTTCCAATCTATTGAAGCAGCCTCTTTGCATTCTGCTCTTATTCCCTGATGTTAAAAAAAGTGCTAATTAAGCAAAATGAGTTCACCTCCGGTTTTATTTAAGAGAATTTTGCTTAAGTTTATCAAAACTACCTCAGATAAAAACTTGGTAAAGTAAGATAAATTTTAACTCTCAAGGAATAGATAGAGAGATAATCAGGAGCTTATTATGACCTACATATTTTTGGCATTCATATATAGATAGCAGATAGGTTTCCTGTATCTCATCTCTCTAGCAAAAGAGAGCTGAAGACAGGTGGATTTTATAATCCTGTCCTTACTCCACTCCATGAAAGCTGAGGATCACAGTGAACGAAACATATTTTTCATGCAGCGAAATCACAGTAAGAGACTTCCTCTAGCAGCACTCTTTCCCTCTCGTCAATTGGCTAAGGATACATCTCCCCCTGAAGGAGCGAAGTTAGGAAACAACGGGGATCCAGAGAGAGGTAGCAGCTTCAGGCTCTTCTACAAAGAAGTCCTGATGAACACCCTGTGCTTTGCCTATTTTTATCTCCATTGTGCTCAAAAATGTCATAAAAGCCCCTATTAAACTTCAGTATAAGTGCAGATACAGGCAGGAAATTAAGGTTTGATGACACCGGGCTAAAGTTATGACCAGCCTTGTGAGGTTTGGTCACCTAGGATGAAAAGTGAGCCTTATGTGCATTCATAAAATAAATGCACATACATACAAAGAAAAAAACCCAAAAAACTTACTGACGACTATTTGCATAAGTAGTGGGGTGGTTAACAGAAAAAAAATGATGTGATTATGCTTTTGATCTCACTGACAAATAAAGGCTGAGGATAGCATCCTCTAAATACGGGAAGACTATGGCAAAAAAACAGAAGATGAAGACCTGGATGACAGAGACGTGGTGCTACCTAGAAGCCTGTCACTGGTGAAGGTGGTATTTTCTGCTGTCCAGTCAGCCGAGACCGCATCCCGGGCATGACCAACTGGCTACTACGGAACTGATGTCCTAGCATGCACGTCAGGGTCTTGTGCCGTTTGAGAAGCCCTGGGGTCCCCCAGCATCTCTAGCTGCTGCTCCAAAAGAGCACAGCCCTTCAGCAGCCCTGTGTGGTATGTCCCAGCCCCACATTTTCTATTCATCCACATACTTCCAACACCATTAGACACTTGCGTTTAGTAATAGACTTCTGGAGCGGTCTAGGCTGCCACTGGCTGCAGTAGTACCTGCGTATAGCCAGCCACCTACGTGGAGACCCCAAAACTTAGCGGTCCTCACTAGGAGTTCAAACCTTCACCAACCCTAAAGAAATTTTGACGAAGCTAACAAAGGACAGCAAGATGTTAAGGGAGCTAATACTGATCATAAATTAAAGGGAATCTTATTTGACTATTAAAGTAAGCGGGTGGATTACAAACAGCATGGCTGATAATGAAATGGGCATGTGGAAAACGTTCTGTAGGCCAAAACCAAGTAAACATAGAGCAAGTCTTAACACAGGATGAGTGTTAAGGCTTATTAACAGTTCGTTTCAGTTATTGTGGTGGCTGGTACTGCACATGAACATACTGGAGAAATGACATGGCAGACAAAGCGACTCGACCTTGTACATGCCCTATTTGCTTGCAATGGCAGGAGCTTACCCTTTAGTCACCAAAGGCAAGATTCATGAAACGTCCGTACTGCAGACATCTGTATGTGATCTGGTCTCCCTATGTTACAAATAGACATGTCAAGGACATAGGTCACCTCACTTGTTTTAGATACTCCCCTCAGGATGGGATGCAAGAGTCCTTATGAGCACCTGTTCCCCTCCAGCGGCTATACGGGGTGGCCTGCTGAGGCTGGCAGCCACCCAGTATGGCTGTGTGGCACAACTTGGTGCCCTCTTACACTGGCAAACACCACATCCAACAGGATTGTAAAAATGCAACTGGAGAATTCAAACTTTATGCTAAAAAGGAGGATCTCACAAAACATTGAGGTTATTGCGTGCGTATTTTGGGCTCACAGCTCTCAAGAGCTGCCGATGCAAGGTAAGCAGATCTGCTGAAGGGTTCACTTAACCTGTATTGACCCCAATGAGCTCAGGCTGTGAGCACACAGCTGTAGTTTGGTGTGGTACCATGACCATCGTATTTCACATTGTGGTGGGGAGACCATCCTCACCGAGGTGCAGTGCCATGCAGCGCTGGCTGTCCTGTGCTGAGGACCTGAACTCGTGCCACCACCCAGAGCTGCATGGCACGATGAGGGGACACCAGTTTGCTCAGCGGTACCACACTCTCACAAGCTTTACAGATACCATCTGTCACAACCTATGTCCCACCCTTGAGTAAAAACCAAACGCCACCTCCAAGCCACCAGAAAAAAAAAGCAAACTCCAATCCCAGGAGCCTGACAGTTTTACAACACCCCCACTTAAGAGAGCACAGCAGCAGATGAAAGGCAGGCTTAGTAACCGGCATTCAAGCAAAGGACGCTTGCAACGCTGTGGGAAAGGAAGACAGATGGGATGTCTCACTGCGAAAGTGCCCTGCTATGACAGTGCACAGCCATTTCACTGAGACAGCCACAGACATCAGCTGCTGAGGACGAGGAGTTACAGTCAGCAAAAGGGAAGTTACTGAGCCCCCTAGACGATATTAATTACATTATTTTCTCACTCTGTATGCGCAAAAAGCAATGTTATGGGAGAAATTCATTCTTGCAGATTATCTACTTTCTGAACCAACAGAGATTCAACAAAGACTGAAATAAATCCATAATGTGTGTACTATCTATCTACGTTCCAGATCAATACTAGAGATGGGCTACCAGTGTGAAAAGCCAGAGATCCAGGCCAGAGATGCATGCAGTATTACAGAGACAGAGAGAAATCTATACGCTCAGTGTGTTTATCTACATTCTAAGCCAATATTAAAGCTAGTTTACTCATGTGAAAAATAAGTGCTACGTAGTTTAGAGGAGGAGAACACATCAATAGCTGTACCGTGGAGATCTGTGCTAAATAACAAAGATTGCCTTCATGCCATGCCTATCTAGTGCATCTGTGTTGTGCAGAGAAATTCTGTAGTCCCCTCCAAACGCTCAAGTTAAGCAGTCTTTTTGAAAGAATAATATTTACACTTTCTGTTCATTTTCCTCAGTGCTCTCTCTCCACCTTGGTGTTTTCGAGGGCCCTCATCGTGGTAGTGGGTGGCCTCACCAAGCCAGAGGACAGCCGCGGTGCTGTGTCTCCACAGGGACCGGCCATTGCCTCCGTTGTTTGCTTCCTTCCTTCTGCCGTGACAGGCGGTGGCTTCCTCTCTCCACACTTCACTTCGTGCCCTGCCTTTGCTCCGTTTTACTCGTAACTGTTGAGCTTGACAGTTTTGCAGCACATGAAAAGGAGAGGCAGGTGAAGTCTCATCCACCGTATCCAGTTCTCTGGGATTTGGTTGTTTAATAACAACCTGCTTCTTTTGCCAGCAGTCACGGCAGCACAGCTGGCACCGAGTAGGCACAGGGAAAAAGAGGTCTTCTCGTTACACGAGG
The DNA here is from genome assembly GCA_013398225.1 of Steatornis caripensis. Classification (NCBI taxonomy): domain Eukaryota; kingdom Metazoa; phylum Chordata; class Aves; order Caprimulgiformes; family Steatornithidae; genus Steatornis; species Steatornis caripensis. Next base: position 24,582 of record VZSC01010953.1, on the reverse strand, counting down.
ATTGCCCGGTCCCAGGTTTCCCTGTCGCTGACCCTTGCACCCCTCACACATGCCCTTTTATTGTTTGCTCACACAAAGCCTCTCTCCTGTGAGCGCCAGGCTTGCACAAGCTGCCCTGCCCTGCTGTTCCCTTTATCCCTTCTCTGCCTTAGCAGGCATTTTTTCCCTTTGAGCTTATCAACACCAGGAGGGGCTGGCTGAGCTGAGCCCTTACTCTTTTCTATGACTGCGCTCTCACCCCCATCAACACCTGTCTCTTTCATAAATTAATCCAGAATCGGTCGATAACCCAAACAGATAAGCCATGTCCCTTGCTTTGCACACACATTTATCTTGCCCTGATTAATATCCCAACAATGAGTCACCATCCGTTCAGCTTAATTTTGGGAACTCTACAGCAGACCAGCCTGCTCTGGAGCTCACCGTTTGTTTTCCATGTCAACAGAAGAGATGTTTTTTTAGAAAAGGAAAATGCCCCGCTCAACACATCCAATGTATTCTGAAGAATTATTATCCCCAAATAAGGCCCCTCCTTATCAAAATAATGTTTAATATGAGTAGTATGAGTGAGGGCTGCTTACAAGAGTACCTTGCAATCTTGTGCAATAACAGCAAAGTGCAGCAAATCTGTAAGGGAAAGGCGTATTCAAGCAGCCCCGGGAATGTCCTATGTAAATTTTTTTGGGTATCTGATCTGGGCTTAGTCCTGGATTTGAACTTGATAAAACTGGCACTTGCTAAAGATTCAGGTACAGCTCTCCTCTCTTTGCCTCTAAAATTTCTACTGCATATATGCAAATGAAGGTAATCAAACCCCACTGTCTGCATGCCTCCTCTAAACCCTTTTTTTACAGTTAATTTCTTCCGGAGAGGACCGTCGGATCTGTTGGCTGGTAACGTTGCAGCTGCGAGGCTAGGAAAACTGACTTTAAAATTCCAGGAGAACAGACTCTATAAGTGTGGGGAGATCCGGTGATTTTCATCAAGAGCTGTATGTAACAGGCAGGTGGCAGTTCGTGTTTTCTGCCACAGGCACTGCAGGTAATGATGGAGAGAAGGAACATTTTGGAAAGTGTCAGACTCATGTATTACATTCTTGGAAATGTGGCAGCGAAGAAAACACGCACCATTAACACGTGGGCAACATCTTTTCGTTCCAAGTATTTTTTCTGATATCTACCTTATATGAGCACGTATTTCCCAAGACAGCTCATTTTTAGTTTCTTTTAGAGAGCATGTGATGTCTTCATGTGCTGAACTGAAAGCTGAGCTCCTGAGGAGCGCTTTCATGTCAGGTTCTCGTACTTGATGCCTCTGTGGCTTTGGGTGCGCCTGATCCTACAAGGTGCTCAGCATTGTGCAAGACCCAAGTTCCAGTCCACCGAAGCTCTTAAACATATCATTAATTTTCAGTCCCTTTGACTTCTGTGACTAAACTGCTTAGCTGGATTCACTCCTAGGCCCTTAAGATTCCTACTTGAATTTCAACGTTAGCAAAATGAGGATAATTCTTTCTTTAATATAGAGGGATACACCGAGCATTAATTAGTTAATGTATGTGGAGTGCTTTGGAGATATAAAGGCTATCTAGATGTTCATTTATGCAGATAGTGGAAGAAGTAGAGGGAAATAATTGCTGTCTCTCACCTGTGCAGGGTTTCAGAACAGCATTCATTCCCTCACCCGCTGAAGAACAGAAACTAAGCGCTGAGACAAGCCCACGCTTAGGAGACACTCAGAGCACGCTTATCAGATTTAACACACTTTCCCATTTAAGGGAATGCAATCAGCTCTGTATTTGCATTTCCCTTGCAAATGAGCTTCACTGGCTCCTTACAGTTGGCTTTGCACTAGCTGCTGCTTCTCAGGCCTCAGTGCTGTGATAGTAAACTGCCTCAGCACTGTAGCACGCTTCCATCTACCGTGTATCTATACCGAATTATGAACCTGGCAAGGACGCTCCAGCGCTGGTGATTGGCGGGTTCTCACCCGTTCCTGTTTTGAGATGCTGAGTTTGGGCCATGTGACATCTTGATTTGGCCGAGTGCTTATCTTGGATCGGTAGATAAATAAATAAAGCACATTAAAGGGACTGCTTTATCTCACTTCGTTTTAAGTTGTTCATGCAAGGTTTGTGTTTGAACAAGTACCGTAAAGTGGCTTCTGTGAAGATGCCCTTGACGTTGGCTTGGGAGGCCTGTGAATAGTATTGTTATCTCTCCAAAACTGGAAAGCCACGGCAGCCCCTATATCGCTTTCCCACCTGACAGAAGTAATAAAACACTGTAAACCGTAGAGCCAGGCCTCTCCGCTTATCAGTCGGAGAAAAGCTGAATAGCAGAGTCTCTGGAGTTTCTCTGGGGTCGTGCTCCCAGGATTTCTGCCCAGCGTGTCAAGCCCACCCTCTCTGTCTGCACCACAGGTTTTTATGCCTGGAGCTATTTCCTCAGCTGAAAATGGAGACTGAATGTAAACGTGAGGCTTTATACTCAGCTCTTCACCTGCCTGTGGACCTAAGGAGGGTAGGAAGAGGTCTCAACAGGGTGAAAGAAAGAAGAAGAGAAATAAGACTCTGGGTAAATCCCTCGGACATCAAAATCTCGAGGCACTGTTTCTAATCCTGATGGAGGTAAGCCTGAAAGTACCTGCTGACTGTCAGCTGGGAAATGGCTTGCAATGTGATGCTGGGGCGCTGTGTCTGCCCCGTTCCTCTGGCTGGATCCCATCGCTGCAGAGGGATGAGCGGCGATGAGCATGGAGCAGGGTCCAGGCACCTTCCTGGGGAAGCCCAGAAGTACCATAGGCACCAGAGGGTTCTGGCTCAGGGGGCACGGGCTACAGAGGGAGACCTTCCTACATCTCTGGGCAATGGGACAGCTCAACTGAATTGCAAAGATCACTATAAAATTCACCTTAAATAAAGCTGCTACTGCCTGCAAAATGTTGCTGGTATGTCAGAACAGCAGCGTATAAAATCTCAATGACAACCATATGTACCCATACACTCTGATTTACATCTTCTGTTTCCCTAATGAAACACCATCAAGTTTTATTGCTAGTGTGCTTGTTGATAATGGAAAACAAACACTCTGGATGAAAATGAAGAGAATAAGTTTTTCTAATTTTTGTCTTCCTTGTTTACCAATGCGTGTTCGGTTCTGAATTAATTTTTATTCATTCCTAAGGTGAATGCCAGCTATCCAAAATTACTTCGCTAATGCAGTGAATGTATGAATCTTCTGACTGATACGTTGTGACTTTACAGAAATTTGCATCTTGCCAGGAAGAAGGCTATCACCAGTGAGGTAATTGGCACCCAGTTCATGGAGATAACAGCCATATGTCAGGGATTACTGCTAACACCAGAATTTCACCTGCGGATGGCTCTGCTGACTGTTAGCAGAATCAACTTTACAGTCTCTGAGCACAGGACTTTGTTCAAATATTTAAATGCAGCAGACAGAGTTTGCAACTTTAAATATGTTATGTAAAAATCCATATAGTAACACTATATAAACCTGCCAGTTAGTGTTTGCATTACAGCAAACCCATTACACTGTTACAATAAGCCAATCTTTCTTAAAATTTACTATTGGCAAAACGCTTCTGAATTTATTTATTTTTCTTAACACAGAAGCTTTAAAAAACTCAGTTGTGTATTTTGTTTGCATTATAGTATTCCCGAATGGCTCTGCTTGAGGTTGCTGGATACTGTACAAACAGAACCAAATCAAATCAGAGACAAACAAATCCAAACAGAGAGAAATCAGAAACCAGAGGTGGTCTGTGCCGAGTTTACAGTCTCGGCAGGTGAGGCAGGCACAGGAGAGAGAAAGAGGGAGAGCGCAGTAGTAATGTAGAGGGGGAATCCATTATACAGCGGAGGAGCGGTGGCACAGAGAGATGAAATGACTTTGGCCAAGGTTATATAAGAAGCCTGAGCAGAGCCGCGAAACGAGGCCAGAGCTCCCGAGACCCTCAACCACAACGCAATCCTTCCCACTCTGTGCATCTTCTCTCGCTTTCTCTTCCTCTCTTTTTAAGGCAGAAAACGTTTCGGCTGAACATCTGCAGCTCCCCAAATTCCTTCTGTCGTTTCCCGTTCTGGGATTTTGAAGCCAAACAATCCCCTCTTTATCTGGGCTCGCCCTCACGTAGTCTGCCTGTGTTCGACAGGTTTATTTCCAGGCACTGTTCTGATCATAATCATCACAGTGAGCTTTTCAAAGCAGGGGTGAGACAGCGACAATTTACTTGGCTCAGTTTCTCTGCCTGAGCTAGTAAACAGATATTATCATTGCAGATGTGAGTAGGAACTGGGTAGTCTCCCATTACGTAGCATGCAAGTCCCCACCATGGAGAGTCATGATTTTCGGAGCCTTCATGATTTCTAAAATCCAATTTAAATGTCCATCGCTCTGGGACAGGTGATCAGGAAATGTAGTTGGTACTTCGCAGTGGTGGGGGAAATGCACCATCGAGCATGGGAAGAATATTCCCAGCTCTGCTCATCCCTGCGGTCTCGCTCTGCTCTGTGAGCCACAGCCCTTGGCACAGATGAGCAGCCGGTAGCAGAGCGAAGACATCCGGTTCTGGTTGACAAGCCAAGCGATGCCCGTGTTGTGGTGCGAATGAAGAGGGTGCAGCAGCCGCAGATGGGGAGCTTGAAACTAGGGCCAGCTGAGTGAAGCTTGACAGGTCGAGGACTGTCTGGGAGCAAGTCTGCACTACCACCTGATGCACGGCAGTGATACGGGAGCAAGATGTCATCCAACCCAAGCCATCCTGCAGATGGCTTCTCAGCTTAGCTAAGCAGTTCAGAGGGAGCAATAGGGTAACATAATTACAGTGATTCCAGGATCAAAGCTGCATTGCACCGCTGAGACATACCAGCTTGTAGCCCGGAGAGCTCCAGCATGGCACGGCATGCACTGGATAGAGCAATCCTTGTCTTGCAGAAATGCATATGTATGCATGTATAATAGACACTGCTGTGGAGCAAAGCCTTGCCAGTACCAATCAGGCAGCCAACACAGCTCTGCATCCCAAGCTATGCAGGTGGTGCAGTCGTGTTGCAACATTCACTTTTGGGATAATTAAAGGCACCAAACATTTTGGCACCTTGCAAGGGACTGCAGAGAAACCCTTTAGGAATCATGTTACTCATCTATTCTAAATGCTAAGGGTTGTGAAGGATCAGCTCAACTAGAAAAGCAAGGTGTTCCCAAGTCAGGGGAAAAAGCCACCCTGAATAGGGCTAGATAATAAACAAGAGCAGAAAAAAATATGTTTACAGGAATTAACAACCTAAAATCATGTTGAGGAGGGAGGGAGGAAAAGGAGTTTACTTCTGAATGCCACATTAGGAAACCTCTGTGAGGAGTGTTGCGTGCAGGATTGTTATTGATACTTGCAGTGGAAATGCTGAAGGATGTCAAAGTGAGGACACCAACTGTTCCAAGACTGAAAAACAGTGGGAATGAGGACCAGGGGAGATACCACAGTGCTTGGCTCCAATGACTTTCAGATTCTCAGATTTTCAGCTAATTGCTGAAGGGGTTCAGTGATATCTTGGTCAGCCTGCGTAAGTACTTATGGATGGAAAAGGTACCTCATGGAGAAGGCATTCAGGATTGCCAACAAAAGATTTGGGACAGTGCGGTTAAACAAACTCAGCTTGAAAGAAGGATGTAATTTCTCAGGAGTGCAGAAGTTCTTCTGTCTCGTCATAGTGTAGATGTGTCGTTATATAGATCTCTCGGTTTAGTAAACACAGTGACTTGGACACCACTTTATCCATTAGCACTCTTGACAGAAAGCTGAAATCACTGAGGTCTCAAGCCATCAAAAGGAGTCCTTGCACAAAATGACAGTCAACAAGGGGAGGAAGGGAATGTGCCCATGACTTGAACAAGGTTGGTTGCACCCCCTCAGTGCATTGGCTCAGCATCCGCAACTCCGCACACAAACAGTAATTCTAACGAAATCTCACACTTCAGAAGTTCACAGGGAGCCCCAGCAGACGGTGGTTAATTAATGCATTACCGTCAGCATTACTATCATTTTGACTTCCCCTGAAACATAAGACGTTGACTTGCTAGATCGTGGCCGTAGGATGAGTAATGAGGCTGGTGAGCCACGCACACGCAGTTTCTGTGTGTGCTCAGAGTCAGCCAGCGGCCATAACTCTGCAGCCTGTTCTACAAGGCTGGAGCAGGCTGCCAAACATTCAGAATCACTCTTTTACAAATGAGCGGTATGCAACTTTGCAAACACTTGCTCTGCACAGAAGACATTATTTTTGATACCAAATCTCAAGCTTCAAAAGTCAGGATGTATCTACACAAACAGGTGCGGATGAGTGCGTTTGCTTTGCATATTCTTAAATGCAGGTGGAAGAGGAGAACACCTGCCTGCACCCAGCTGGGCTACGTACTCTTAGATGTGTTCAAACCATTGCGTTTCTCCTTTCCCCTCCAAAGAAGGCTGAGCAAACCACACGGTCGATGCTAGGGAAGTGGTTTGCTCAGTTTATTTACTATTTCACTCTCTTTTACCTCAAAAATAGGGAAAGAATTGGATTTATATTTTTTTCCTGAAGCTTCTCCAAAACCAAAATTCATTTTCAGATGAATTTTCATGCCTTGAAGGGAATATAGCTGCAGGTGTGTGTTACATGTGCAAAAACGGGAAGTTGTCTGGCGATTTTTTGGCAGCCTTAACTTTTTTGTTGTGAAACAGAGTAAATACTGAGACAGCTGGTGCCCTGTGGGGAATCTGTGGCTGACAAAACTTCGGTGTAAGAAGGCTGATTAAGTGATACTCACAGTACTTCTGGTCTTGACAGAGGCTGAAGCACAGCAGCAGGCTCAGCTGGAGTGGGAGCCTCCCATCAGTGGTGACAGAGCAGCCCTTTCTGGACCGGTTATTGTCCTGTATCATACGAGTAATGTAGCTGGGGGAACATGAAAGGGACTATTTTATTTCCTTCGTCAGATAAATTTGCAGGGAAATTATGATGATTTTCAATTAGATAGGTACGAGGAGTGCAGTATCATACGCTAACTAGACTTATCCTATCTTTCAGGCAAATAAACTTCATGTTAATGCTTAAAAGGCGAGACAGCCTCTATTAACAAACCTCAGTGCCCTGGAGGAAAGAGAGGGAAAGACGGATAAAGGCAGGAGAGTGTCGCGTTTTAGACCAGTGCAATAGATTGTGCTTGCTAACATCCTGCAGCTTTGGAGCAGGCTGTACTTTGGGGTCTTTAGTTCAGACTGTCCACAAATATGGAATGATCTGCCATAGCAGGTGTGATGACAAGAGGTGAAAGTTCCAAGGGTAAGGCATGATTTTGCTCCTGGGTTGCCTTTACTCTGCCATTTCTCTGAAACAGTGGCAGGATAGTGCAGTGCAACTCTGCCGTTAGTGAACTCGTAACTGGGTGCACATAATGCAACACCGGTGCACGAAAGACCGGATTCTCCCACTTCGCTAATCCTATGCAAGTGGCAGCCTCCTTGGCTTGAAAAGTTCAGTTCTGAAATACGTACTTGGATTGAATGAGACAAGCAGGATCTAATCCAGAGGAAATTGTTTCTTACCTTCTCACTCTTTTTCTGAATGCCTAAAAGTAGACTGGGTTATGCCACCGTCTCTCTCAGTGAGCCATCACTGCAAGGAGTCAGGTGGGCTCTTCTTGAACTGAAATACTACTCAGTCTCGGCAAAACGTGAAGAGTTTACACTGCCTCTTTGAGTGCTGGAAAGTTTGGTACACTCCCAAAAGGTATGAGAAGTATAAAATCAGTCAAATTTCATTATGAATGGGATTATTAATTTAGCAGACTATGGTTGAAAACTTTCAAGACTAATGTAATATCTCCTCCTTGCCAAATTCATAAATGTGTAAGAGCAGTGATTTAGAAAGAAAAGAGTCTATTCAGCAAGAGTGCAATCTACTGTGCTTCCAATTAGTAAAGGTAGGGAAAACATGGAAACCTTATGAGAAAGCATTGCCTAACACAACTATGACCAGAGAAATGCTCGTGGAGATGAGAAACAAAGCCGAGAGCCTGGAGTCAGAGACTGGAGGACAAATACAGGGCTATTACAAGGCATCAGCTGCCTATCTGCACCTTCACACCGCTTCTTGAATCACAGCAGCTCCCTTGGGGGTTAAACAGACAAGTACGTCTACATGCTTGCGAGCTCAGCTGGCATTTTAGAGTAGCTCTGCAAGCTTGCTTCCGACCAAACATCATAGATATTGGATACTAAAGCCTGTCACATTAAATGTGTCTCTGGATATTCTGTCCACAATATGGCCCGAAGCATTTGCTTCTGAGAGGCTGATACATTTCAGCTAGACGCTGTGGTGCTAAGTGCCATGCTTGATTGAACAACTTGTCCCCACTATTAAAATGCAGCAAGAACTTAGACAAGCAGTTAGAAGCTTTGTCATTAAACAGTTTTCTTGTCAATTGATCCATCTTGTAAGGGGAAGACAACTACTAGATCCATCAATTGCCAGTGAAATACTAGGAACAGGTCTTAATCGGTTAAGTGGGCAAGTATTGCTTGACAGCTGCGGCTCATTCGGGGCCTGACTGTTCAGCAGGATTAGCAACTTCAGGCACCCGAAAGTTGACCTTAAAGGAAGGTGAGCTCACATCTGCAACGTGTCAGTGGAGCACCACTGTGAGAGGATCAGCACAAACCTCTCTCTGCTCCCCTGCTGAGGACTGTAAGGCCTTTTATTTTTCCTTTTTTTCACTCCAAGGGTCTCACACAGCTTTTAAGTCACTTAATTGTTTCTGAAGCCTCAGCATTTTCTCTTTCTGTTGATCTCTTATTGTCATGCATTCTGTGACTCCTGCGGTTCAGCTCAAGCCCCGTAGCTCTTACTGTTCCCCGGGTGCCGTGCCTTGAACCAGCAGCAGCAGCAGCAGCATGTGTGGTTGGAAGGAGCGCATCGAGATGGATCGGGTGCCATCAGCTCAGTTGAAATTACTTTTCTTAGTGATGAACAGCCAAAAATGCCCACACATGCAGTGCATTCCCACTCCTGATGTGAGTTTTAAGCATTGGTAATATTGCCAACCCTGTCATTTTGCACACCTTGCAGAATCTAGTTTGCTTCTGTTTACACAGAGTAACTCTACCCCTCCTCCCTGAGTTATGCCCCAAATGTTTTCAATACACTGTGAGACTAATTATTCCTAATTATTGCACTTAAAAGTAAGGTGGCAGTCAGATACTGTACTTTAGGTAAAAATCCCTGTTGAGATTCAGCCACTGCATGGGAACATACTGAAAATTAAAATGTTCCCACTTTTTCAAAGCTACAAATTAATGTGAAAACTCAGATGAAGATCATGCCTGTTTAGAGATGTTAAAGATTGATAAATCGTGTTTGTCACCCTCACTATCAGTCTGAGTTTCAGTGAAGTAGAACGGAATTGGGCAAGTGCTTATTTCAATTAGGAATGAGTATGTTCAGGCCATAAGGTTTACATGTCCGGTTTTATTTTTCTCACATTCTGCACCGATTCATTCTCTGGAATAATAAAAGTTGCAGAAAATAGTATTCGCAGTGGGTGTGCTCTCCAGTAAATTTGAAATTCTGACGCCCATAAATATAAGCAAATAGTTTGGAAAACAAATTTTCTGTGTCCTAAATCAGAAGTATGTTGGTGATGCAAGTGTAGTTGTCTCTCAATGATGTCGTCACTGATACCAAGGGATACTCTTGGCCACTAATTACAACATCGAGTTTACAAAGAATCTGCGTGGGTCTGAGAAATGCAATGGCCACTCTGTGGAGGGAATCACTGTTGGTTGTCCGATTGCGTTTATAGAAACCAATGCAAATAAATTCAGTGTTAATACAGAACATTTTACTGCAGTCATCCCTTTATTGCAACAAATCATCTTTCAGCCAGGGTGGTATCTTTTGCTGTGTTTTTTCCTTTTGCCTCGCACTGGGTGGCTGTGCTCCAGCAGCGGGGCTCCCTCGGGAGCGCCTGGAAGGCAGCAGCACCTGACCGGTGGCTGCATCGCACCCTCCCTCCCACAGCCCCTGCCCAGCGCGCTGCCGGGGGGCTCCTTCCCACCCCCCCGCACTGGGTAGCATCTGCCCAGCACAGCAAGTTTTGCTGTGCCTCTGCCGAGGATTGTGCTTTTTGGAAAACTTTTGGTTTTACGCTTCTCAGCCTTCTTGAGTGAAGGATTTATACATGTAGATGTATTTTTACTTACTTTTTAAATATTTTTTTTTAATAGAGAAGCCAAGCTCAGTGGCACAGCAACCCACAGACAGAAGCTCTGCGGGATGCAATTGCATCACCTGCCCAGGTTTTGGGGGTGGCTGACTCAGGAGCCCAGCTACTGGACCCCGAGGGAGAGAGAAGGCAGCCAGGCCGGGCTCAGGGTCCGAAATACAGCTTCTGGTGCCCCATTTTCCACTGTTCTGGGACTGGGATGTGGATGAAGCATGGCTTGCTGCCTTTCCACCTGTGGGAGGGGAGATAGCCCCAGAGTGAACCTGGGGGAGGCAGAACCCCGGCGAGGCACCGGCTGCCGAAACTATATCAGCCCTTGGACCCATCTCCCAGGAGCTGTAGGTCCTGGCTGTTGGCGGCAGGGGACCCCCAGGGAGGCTCAGTCGCAGAAGCAGAAACCTTCCTGCTCCTCATTCAATGTGAAATAATTGCCTGAATCCACGTGAGGAAATCCTCTTCCCGGAGCAGCTTTGGGGATATGACAGAAGGCCTGTTCCACTTCTGCCAAAGATAAAGCAATTTATCCTCTTTTTTGCTATGTCTTGCAGCAGAAAGCCCTGAATTTCTTCTGAGACATGACAGCAGTGTATATTAGGACATAATGAGGAAAGAAATTGGCNCTTCTTTAGAGAGGTTTATGTTGGAGCAAGCTACCCCCTCCACAGCTGATGAAAAGAGACAGGGTGTGAGGTGCAATCCATCTCGCTTCAAAGCAGACCTCTAAAATAAGAGGGATTCCCTTTCTCAAGTGCTTGTTGCTGCTGCTGAGAGGGGTGTCTGCCGCAGGGCTTTTTCTAGCTGAGGGGTTGTGTCAGCGATTTCAGTGACTTTATCCCCACTCTGCTGCTGTTGATGTTGGTGGTGCTGTAAATCTGCCTGTAAGGCACGGCTTGCAGAAGCGACACGTAAAGCAGAAATTTGTCCTTTGTATTTTGAGCAAACTGGAGATAGAAATGACAGAAGCTGGCTCCCCAGCCGTGTCGGACGGTCAGGAATCTGCTTCGCCGGTCTCCTCCTCTTGCAAAAGTTTTGGGGTTGGGTTGGTATTTATATACCACATAGATATCCACATATGTACGTGTATAGACAAAAGCACATATGAAAATATGGATATATACATATATATGTATGTGTATATATATACGAGAGAGGTTTCAGATGTAGGACAGTGTACTATTATTATCATAGACTTCTTCGGTAAAAATGATTGTACACATTATAATCTTTATTACAGAGAGACTGACTGAAAGTACACTTTGCTTCTTTTTTCCCTCTTTAATTTCACTCATTTGATTTTTGTGGTTTGTTCCTTCTTTTCCTGTCATTTTTTTCCCCTTCCTGTTTAAAAATATTGGATAATAAATAGAGACAAAAAATGCCTTTGCAGCAATGGTTTTCTGAGATACGCTTAGGGAGGGCAAAAATCTTTTGAATGTTTGTGTGTAATGGAGATGCATCTGAACATGCACTCTGTGTCTCTCACTAGCAGTGTTCATCCCGTCTCTGCTTCTTAATGTATGGATACCACTGTGCTTACATGACACGTTAAGGTAGCATGGTATGTAAGCACATATAGAAACGTGCAGTTCAAAAGAATGCTGAAAACAATGTAAATATTTGTTAGCATATTTAAAATAAATGCATACACCTCAACACAAGCATGTTTTCGCATGGTTACATGTGTTTTATTTCTGTGTGTATCAGTCAGCCTTCCTATGAGCGCATGTGTGTGGGAGGAAAGGATATGATTATGGATTTGCATAACATCCTGCATTAATGTAGACTGAAACTGAAAACATAGAGGGAATTATACAATCTATTTTTAAAGTCTGCATTACTGCAAATGTTGCTTCATCAAGCTCTTATCATAGCTGATTAATTATGTAGAATGAATGATGATGAGTTCTCGCCTTATCTTCCATCTCTGCATTGTAGAAGAAATTTAAGCAGGCTGGTTTAGGACACTCAGAGAGGTATTCAGGCAGACAGTGGAGTGAGTACCAGAACCTTACTTTTTTTATCCTCTGGACGTCCTACAGATACCAGCATCTCACCTCATGCATGAGGTTATTGATGTCCGTGGCAGTAATGAAAGATGAAAAGGTCAGTTTGTAAACACGAACAGTAGGCACCACTTGCTACGACAACGGCTAAAGTAGGAAATGTGTGCCTTTGCCTTTTGCAAAGTTCTTAGTTATATTAACAATATCGATCTACTGTGGGAAGATCTTATTTTCCTACCTTTTTGTCTTCACGCTGCTTCTGTCCAGCACTTCCAGAACAAACCTGCTATTAGTTTTGGTAGCTTCCCACCTCCTAATTTTCTTCTTTTCCAGCATGTGAGGCATTTATATCAGGCTGCCTGAAGCATGGTCCCTGGCTGTGCAGGCGGCATGTGCTTTTCAGCACTGCTCCTGGCAGTGGGAGGCCAGATGGAGGGCACGCTCCCCACCACAGCACCCCAACCTCTCCTTGCAGACCCCAGACAGTGTTGGAGGGTGCCAGCACGGGAGAGAACCCCTTCAGCTGTCATCGTAGGCGTGTCGGGTGGCTGCGGGCTGCACAGGTCCAGGCTCAGCTGCAGGAGATGAAGGTGGGACAGAGGACACTAATGTAGTTGTGAGCAATCAGGTGAGGCAAGGGGCAGCAGGGCATGGGGTGTGATATTGTTTTTATCAGGGAAAATGAAGAACGGGTGCAGGGCGTGAGAGCCTGGCAGACAGGGAATCTGAGCAATCCCAGGACCGACAGCACCACAGCTTGGGAATACAGAGACCGGGGGCCACCCCACCCCACCCTGACATCTGCAGTATGACAATTATAGCAACTGGAAATATCAAGGCATTTCTAAGTTGCAGACATAGCTGCATTGTGATTCAGATAACAGAGTGCCTCAGTGTTGCCAGCCATTTTAACTTTCACGGGAACTTCCTAATAGCTGTCTTAAAACCTCCCTTTCAGATTTATCCTGCCACAAAAAAAATCCCTCTTTCCCTTCTTCCTTCCTTCCCTCCCAGTGAAAAGTGTACAAGGATGTCCCACAAGCTGAAAGGACTGAAACACAGACAAAACCTAACTTCTTTCCATGTTTTCTTGACCTCTCGTGTTCCTTTTCTTTTTTGTTTTGTTTTGGTTTTTTTCCCCCAGTATCACACAGTTGTAGACAGGAAAGTTGATCTGCAATCTCTGATTTTCTTGGGTTTGGCACAGCAGGAATTCTGTCAAGGAAGACGTTAGCCTGGAATAATTTCAGTTCAGCAAGATGGGAATTAGGCATGCGAGAGTAATAGGAAATTTTGATGCTGGTACTCACAATGGTTCAAGTGAGCAAACCCCCAAAATTTGTTGTACAGTAGGCTGCCGCACATAACCAGAAGTTTTGGATTAGATATTTTGTAAAGGACGTAAGAGGTGTGGAAGAAAATTTGGAACGTGCTAAAAAACCAGTCACGATGGTGCAACGGTGTACTTCAATGAATAAACCAACCAACATGAGTTTCTAAGAAAGTTGGAGAACTCTAAAAGAAACCACGGTTGCAGCATGTCTGTTTACGGTTCCCCCTCAAAAGAGAAAACAAAATGGAGGAAGAAGCAGGCAGTGTGCCTTTAGAAAGCTTGCTTGTCAGGCTCTGCTCAAGTCCCTGGGAAAAGATAAAACCAGCAAGAAAACAGAGCGAGTGAAGGGTAGCCAAAGGGGCGTCAGATAAGAGGAGTGCTGGTGCTGTGCTGGAGAGGAAGTGGCCCCCCTTTTAAAGAGGGAAGCGAAATAAACTGGTACAAAATAGGAATGATGCAGAATTATATTCAAACTTTGTTTTATAGAAAGAAAAGTGAAGGTGGAGTGCTGGCAATTAGGAAGTATCGACAATACTTTAACTGTAGATAAAAAAAAATGTGAGAAAATATTTGTTAAATTAACTGCCCTGATTAATTCATACATAATATTGAAGTGACTATTATTGACTTGCATATTATTTCTCACGTCTCGGAGAAACAGGAAAATACACTAAGGCGGGGGAAAGAATGTAGGGGAAGACTCAGCTTGCTGATTTAAGACACCCATAAACAAGGAGGCGTCTGCACATGACAGAGGCATCAAACATCCCATTATAATCAGTGGCAATTTAGGGCTTCGTTCAGTTGCTCACACATCAGCATGGCCTGATGGCGCTGGGGGACGACAGACATGCACTGGGGACTGACGTATCACAGGAACCATGTGGAAACTTGTGCCCCTCTGGAACATAGGGCTGGAGGCCAGGCAGGCCAGGCCAGGCCTTGGGCATGTCAAAATAGACAGGGCACCTGTGGTTAACCAGCCGAATCAGTAGCTGGGAGCAGGATGTAGCTCCAAATTAAGGCTCCACATGCCCATCTCCACACATAATCTAGATGTTGGAGTTCCTACTATATTCCCACCATGGACCAATAGTTCAGTATAGTTATTGGCATCTAAAAATCACACCCAAAGATCACATCAGCTAATCTGAGGCATGGGCACCTATGGCTCTTAGAGCAAACGGCCAGCGGCTGGGCTGCATGGGATGCAGGAGGCCTCCTCCCAGTTATATTCATTATTCTGGTCTAACTTCAGACGTCTTCTTTAGAGAGGTTTATGTTGGAGCAAGCTACCCCCTCCACAGCTGATGAAAAGAGACAGGGTGTGAGGTGCAATCCATCTCGCTTCAAAGCAGACCTCTAAAATAAGAGGGATTCCCTTTCTCAAGTGCTTGTTGCTGCTGCAGAGAGTGATTTTTCTCAGCATTTAGAGCAAAGAAGCCAGCTTTCTGCTGGTGCGTGCAAAAGAAAAGCAGCTCTTTTTTCTTTTTTTTTTTATCTCCAGGGTTTGGAAGTGATTTCTCCTGAAGAAATGCTAAGAGGGCTAATTATATATGGCAAAATGAAAGAAGAACGGTGACGCGCTCCAGTTTCCTCCCTGGCGCGTTGGCGACCGCACCACGCTGTGAGCAGAGGCCTCGGCTCCCCTCCCTGCAGAGCTGCGCTCCTTCAGTGCCCGCCGCACGTCCAGCTCTCCCTAAGGCTTAGGGTCCCACAGGGAGAGGAACTCATGCCTCATGGGGTGCAGCGTGGGTCCCCAGCAAGGACGCGACACCCAGGGTGAGCCTCACCACCCTGAGTCACAGCGACAGGGACCGGACCCAGGAAATGAGTCAATCGCTTGCCTTGATCCTCCGTGGCCCATGCAGGGCTTGTCAGGTAGAGGTAGCTTTACTTAAAAACCAACCCCACGTCAGTATGTAAATGCATCATAGCTTAAAACCACTGCACAGCAGCCCTGGGCCTGTGGCTTCCTCTGTTTGCTGTCTTCTTGGGGTGAAACAAATCCCAGCTCCTTCTGGGTGAGGGTTGTGGGAAGTGTGCCCACACCAACACAGTTGGATTGGCTGGCAGGCTGGGAAAATGTGGGGTGATTTTTTGGAGGTGGAGTGGAGAATACTCCCTGCTGACAGTTCTGCGCCCTGATGAAATACGGCATCGCATCTCTACCACTCCTACCACCGTGGAGGGCAAATAAAACGCCAAGGAGAGGGAGGGGATTCCTCCAAGAGATAGACAGACCTCATGCAACTGAAAGAGATTCAATTTGCAGAGACTAAGGTGAACATTAGAGCAGAAATTCCATACGGATGACGTCTACGAAATTACAGAGAGGAATTCGGAACACTGTGGTTCTTAAGCGCTGAGGGGAACAACAGTGCATTGTAAGGCACAGGATCTCTCATAGGTAATGGCTGTATTATAGTGATGCAGTGTTCATGCTATAGTTTAACAGGAGTCACAGCACTGACCGATGCATAAACACTGCATGATTTTATATAGGCTGTATATGCATCTTGCTTATGATATTATTTTCATCTGTCCCTATAACGCAAATGTAAATCTTCTCTTAGCAAGTCCCTAGGAGTTATGTATAGTACCTGGTAAAACCCTTAGGAAGTTTAACTTAACCAGTGCTCTAGGAATGTGTTAATTAAATGCTTTTGCGTTAGCGAGTGAATAAAATTCAGGACTAGCACTTTACAGTAAGCATAAGTTCATTTTCAAGTGTTTTTGGAATACAATGCAGTACTTCTAAATGCAACTTGGGAATTTCAGTAGTTATCTGACAAGCGACACACACTAGGGTTAAGAATGTGACCATCCACTATGAATAGTTCTCACTTACAGCTTCAGTACATATATTTATAGAACTACTTATTTTGGGCTTAATGCATTTAGTAGTGGGGTAACTTAATTCTTTTCTTGCTGGGCCCACTTTCCTTTTAAAAAGAAGCATGGACTGCTGCCTACTTGGGGTCTGACAAGAGACTGTATTTAACTTTTATCTTGTTTACACCTAAAAATGGGGAAACAGTGAGTTTAGTATCTATAGATCTAAGCATTTGCATGTCCATTTGCCAGCTGAGCATTCAATCGCAGAAGCCGCGCAAACAAATTAGGCATAGAGCTATACAAACCTAGATTAAAAAATTGGGCCATCTGTGGGTGGGTGCATCTAAATATTTTACAAGCGGAACAATCACCCTGGAGTATTTTAGGCTAGAGATAGGTCAATTAAATGTCCATTTGAATTTTCATGTAAGCAAAGATTCAGAGATGAATATGCACAAAATCTTTCAATTGCCGTCAAAATTGGGTGTTCTGTGTGTCCTTCCTGCCGGGCTGTGCTGGGCAGAGCTCTGTGCTTTCGCAGTTTGGTTCTGTGACACAAAGGCAGCAATAAGGTTACCACCAGAGTCCAGGTTACCTAAAAATATTTCTAATTTCTAGTATTTCTAATTTCAGTGCTGCAGTGTAGCAAATGTTAAGAGTGACACAAGCACTTGATCAGCTTAATTAATGGAGTGACTGGGACAGGGGGATGCCCAGCCCTGCCGCAGCCAGCCGCGATGAGGAAGGTTTACCACCAGGCTCGGGAGCTTTGGGGGTTTTGCTGTCCCTCAGCAACATCAGTTCAGTGCAGCCCACAGGTCCTAGTGTGATGCTCAGAGCCCGGTGATGGGGGGCTCCCTGCGGAGGCG
The DNA here is from genome assembly GCA_013398225.1 of Steatornis caripensis. Lineage (NCBI taxonomy): Eukaryota > Metazoa > Chordata > Aves > Caprimulgiformes > Steatornithidae > Steatornis > Steatornis caripensis. The sequence continues at coordinate 7,256 of VZSC01010953.1, read as the reverse complement.
CAGTCTGGAGCCTTGACTCTGTATCTCAAACCAAAAATACATCGGCTGCCTGGGAGCTGGCAGCAACATCTCCTGCATGCAGCTGTCCACAGCCCAGCACGGTCAGGTTCCATATCCCCTCAATGACTTCACCTTCTCCTTGCTGAGGGCACGGCTCCAGCAAGAGGGGTGACGAGCTGCCTCCTTTCCCTCCTGAAGCCATCCCACCAAACCATTTTTTTTCTGAATCTGAGGCTTTCTTTTTATGTTTGTTGTTGCAATTACAGCAACTGAGCTACAGGCCCACGAAGCGGGCTGTCAAAAGCAAGCCTATGGCTAAGCCACGAGCCAAATTTGTGGACTTGGGAACAGGCACTGGCTCAGACTGAAGGACGTCGTTTGTTTTCCAGCTTGCAGACAGGCGGCTTAGTCTCACCGTTTGAGAGCGCTCTCAGGATTTCCCAGGTGACTAACGTTACCTCCTGGCATTAAAGGCTTCCCTGCTGTGCTCAGTCCTACTACGAGGCTCGTATCCCGTACACACTTAAGATAATTATTGCTTGTATTGAAACACTCCCTTTTAATTAATGGGATGGTTGATGATCTCATATGTTTATCTGTTAGCAGTTTTTTTACTTTTTAATATGCAAGCCCACTCCATCAAACAATGGTGGCTGTCACCTCAAATGGTAGAGAGGTCTGTGGTTTGGGGAAAGGGACCAGGGTTTGGGGAAAGCCCTGCCGTTCAGGGCTGTGTTCTTCCAAGTGGTAGATGGTGCACACCACCAGGTGACAGCTGCTCTGAGAGGTCCAGCAAGTCTCTTCGAGGGACAGGCAATGAAAGAGGAAAAAGCAAACCAACAACAATAAAGTAGCAGCCTTTTACATGATTCACCTACAAGCAAGTAGTCCTCATTCCTAAGATGCTGGCAGATTACCATCACAGTTCTTGTAGCTGGCTTGCTTTGTTAAAAATGATGTTTTCTTCTCTTCTTCAATAGAGATCTTTTTCTTTTGTCTGCTGACTTGAAGAAGCAACCCAGAAAAATCTTTCCGTTTCAGTTTCTGCTCATTTTTACCAGGATGGGGATGCAAGCAAGAGGAGAGGAAGGAAAAGATACGGCAAATATCTCCCCATGAGTATTTCCTGGTAGCGCTGCCTGAGCTGGTATATATCAAGCCCAGAAATACAGTAGACAGAGCACACCAGAGCTGGCTCCAAACTATCGGCCTTACCCCTCTTCCAGCAGCATTGCCAGCATTAGATTTCTCTGTTCAGAAAGTCCCCAAACCACCAAGGCTGGGAAAACCTGTGGGGAAAGTCAAGCAAGCCCAAGCTGCTTTATCTGCCCGAAGTGGTCCCTACAGGCAGTACCCATGCGGGCGCCTCTCCTCTACCTCTCCCTGCCCTGCCAGCTCCAAAGATGCCGAGGGTTGGTGTCCGTGGGGCTGCAGGGACGTGCAGGACGGGTGCTGCAGAGGAGGCTCAGACTGCTTTTGGGCGTGGGAGGAATGTGGACTGTCCGGAGAAGATCCCTCCATGTACAGATTTCAGAAAGTATGTTTTCTTCATCAGTAAACAAACGATGAGTCATTGGCTGTCGCATGGGAGAAAATGAGATTACAAAGAATGTATAAGTAAATAAATCAGTTCCCTTTAGTCATGGCAACAATTCAGTGTTTCCACCCAAGTGTTTAATTCCAATTCATCTTTCTTCCTTTACTTTTGTAACATTGCTGCCCTTGTACTTTGCGGAAACAAAATTCTAATAGGGCTCGCTTGGAAGTACAGTTTCCGAAATGCAGTTCTTGTGTTAGACCGCATTTGAAGACGCAGTCTTTATTTTTTGACATTTGTGTCCAGGGATGCAGCTATTGGGGAAGGAATGGAACTGTAACCCCCTCTGTCCTGATGGTGCTGCAGGTCTTGCATGTGGCATTTGTCACTCGACCCAGAAAAGGAACTTTTAACGTACGGACATCTCTTGCTTAGCCCCCTGCCTCAAACGTGAGCGCATTACGCTTTATCTGTTTTACAGATGCCATCCATAAGCAGAGCTTTGGTGACTCCTGTCCCCAGGCACTGACGCCAGAATATTGTGGTCCAAAGAACCATCTCTCTCCAGGGATATCTCTATTTAAAAACATGCTTCCGCTCCAATCCTTTCCATTACATTTGCATCTTAGAGATGACAATGCCAAATATTTTGTTTTCCCTGGGTCCTGCGGAGATGGAAATCTAGCAGGAGAGCTGTGTTTCAATCCTCGGTTCAAGTTCTATTCTTTCAAAGGCCATGTTCTGCTTATAGACAGTAAATAGTCTAAAAATTATATAAGGTGTTTTAAAATTCTACATTTATTACGTCTCCTATAACCTCAGTCCATGCCACAAGAGTGCTCTCCAAAGCAAAGAAAGTTGCAAGCCATTAGAATCACATCTTGATTTAATACAGTCCTCATCCATAGGCTGCCACGTGTGGCTGTTACATTTTTCACTAAGATGGGAAAAAGACTTCAGAGAGCATTCCAGAGAATGGAATTATTTAAATATTGCCTTTATTCATAGATTTCCCCAAAGCTATTTTCCCATTGGTTTTACCCCTTATTGTACGAGATGGAGGAATTTAGGTAGAAGGCACAAGCACCTTTTCTGGTACGCTCTTCAATGTTTGCAACAAAGGAAATTAGTTCTTTTAAAACAATATCAAAAACCAGCTACAACTGGTTTTATGTCTGAGTGACATTGTTGCATATATCTGTTCTAATTGTAAAATTCATTTATGCTATTCCGAGCTATGAAGGTGATGGCATTTTCCTGGTCAGGAGGACTGCAGAAGTACGCATGCAGCCATGATCAGCAATATAAATCTCTTCGTACTATAAATTAATCAGTTTGATTTGGTTTGAATTTTCAGGTCAGTGGACCAAAAATGTACTTTGACCTTTTGTTCCTCTGTATTTCCCATATCTTCAATGACAACATTTTATTGAGAAAATTGTCTTTACTCACCCAGCAGAGACGATATGCGAGCAGAGGAGAGGGAGAAATGCAGCGTGGAAGGGGCTCTAGCCCCTGTATGCACCATCAGCTGCTGCAGGGTTTGCGGGTGGTCCTGGAGCTGTCTCTTCCCTGCTGCTTAGGCAAAGACTCTTCTTACTCCTGGTCTTGCAAAGGTCTTTAGGCTGCAATGAATTGAATCCGTCCTGTCAAGTTCTCAAGGCTCTCAAAATTTAGGAACAATGTTAGTAAATATTTAAAATAGGGGACACCACGTATTATTCATGCAGGCAACTTAAAAGGCTGTGGGATTTGTTCCAGTACAGCAGAGAACTTTTTCATTATTGGTGGTAGAAATTATCATAAGATGAGGTCTGTGATTCAGTTTATGATGGTCTTAATTTACGATGGAAGACTTTATTTTTATCAATAAAAGTGAGGAGATAGCAAAATTCTGTTAAAGGGAATTAACTCCAGGGATGCAGGACTGAAGGCCACTCTGAAGAGTGAAAAAAAATAAATCTATATGGGTGACGGATTTTATGCTCGCTCTTCCCAGCAGTTTGACTTTAAGGTATCTTTTTTTAATTGACGGTCTTGATGAAACAATTTAAATACTACAAACCTATATTTACTTCCTGTTATTGTTGACGACAATGACATTTCTACACGAAATCTGAACAAGAACAGGTTGGGTGGAGCAACTGCGGGTGAAAGCACTTCCTCTACACAAAGTATAGTAAGACAGACTGTATGTAAACAAGTACCGATTCATGGTCGTTTCTTTGAATGAAAGCAACAAATTTGGTTCTAAATTCTCCATCTTCAATTCTGAGTGAAGAACTGATTCTCCAATGCTGGACCGAATAAATCACAGCTCATGCTCTGCTGTTTGGTTTTTGCTTCTATTTAGATGGGTTTTTTCTTTCAAGGATGGAAAGCAGATCTTGACAAGAGTCTCATGGAGAAAAAATAAATTAATTCCTTTCAAGGCAATCCATCTGATTTGAGCTGTTCATTTAACAGAGAGAAAAGTGAGATTAAAAAGAAACTCTCCAAAGGCCAGCTCTGGTAGAGCAAGAAGGTAGGACTTCACCCATCTCCACATGGCAAGAGCTGATGCTATTAGCCCCTGTGCTGCTGCATAACATACATGTAGGGTTAGTGGTTAAGGGATAGGGGGTTTTTTATTCATTTAGATTATAGGTAAGGTAAGAAATTGAGAGTTGGGTTTATTTTTTTTTTTAATACTTTTGAGATGTCAAAAGCACTTGAAGCAAAAGAATGTTAATTCTTATTTTATGAATGTAAAAATATTTATCTTCCTGTTGAGACAGTGGGTGGGAGCAGTGGAATCGGGAGCTCTGTGTCGAATTTCGTCTCTGATAATGAATTGCTTTTTGATCAAGGCAAGTCTCCTACCTGCTGCACGCTGTAATTCCTTTGTCCTAAATGTAGCTGTATATAAAGTATACCTGCCTCACGGGATACTCTGACAATGAATAGAACTGTAGATATTGAAAATACCACATAGTGCAACTGTAGCTGATATTTAGGCTGATATTTTACACCCTAAGTGTCCAAAACACTTTTCTCATTACCTCGTTTTCTTTTCTGCTTATACATGGCCTGTCGAGGCAGAGTAAATTGAGCACTGACAAGGAATGAGGCAGAGGTGTTCACATCAAGTTGCCAAAAAGACTAAAGACTTTTTCTTTATATATTTAAAACAATTTGCAGCCAGATCTGGGGGTGGGGGGGTGGGGAGGCGGGGGGTTGGTGGGGTGGAGCGGCTTTGTTTTGGTTTTTTCTTTCTTTTTTTTTTTTAAAGATGCTGGCATTTTCAAACGTTTGGAAGGGTTTTGTGGTTCCCAATTCTCGTCTAGCTCAAGACTCTATATAAGATGTAAATGTACCAGCTATTTTCTGAGATTCTTGGGTAGATGCAACATAGGCATCAGAGTCACACTGTAAACACAAAAACTTGTGTGCCCCAGAGTATTTATTCAGGTAAGGAAAGTTTGTGCAGTATATGGAGGAATTACTCTGTGAGGAAATTCAATTTCTGTAGCTTTTTTATCTCATTTCCTCAGTTCCCCTGTCATCCCCCCGAGCTCTACCCTTTCTTTAGGAGCCCAGAGTGAGTAGGGAAAAATGTATTGAATTTAATGGTTGGCTTGGGAAATTCTTCCCCAAAGGACTGTTTGTCCATTATAACTGCTTGCCTGCTGCATTTATTTTATTTCCTTTTACTGGCTGTAAGGACATGAGTACTTACATTTACTCTCTTTCTCAAAATATTGTGGTTTGGCTGAGTAGTTTAGACTAAACTCAAGAGTTGTATTGGTACTAGCGAGGATGGTTTATTTTGGTCTTTTTACCTGCATGTTCTCAAACTCCATCTGTGCCATGAGCATTGGGCTGTGCGTGGGAGCGGTGCTGGGGCGGGAGGATGCACAGGAGCCCTCAGCCCATTCCTCTGCACACACACAAGTGCTTTCCCCAACTGCTCCGCAACGCCTGTCGTAGCTGGAAATTTGGAGATGGGGGCAAGGTCAGGGATCCCTGTGCAGAGGGCTTGGTGGGCTGGGGAAAGGCAGATTTCATGGGGACTTATTGACACATCCCTCACAAGCACTGTGCAATTTAGCTGTAGGCAAGGCAGGGTTGACCGCACTGTGATTTTGCATTAATTGCACCATGCAGACCGAGCCAGAGGACGGACTGTTCGCAAGGTCAACCGGGGCTGTCCTTGCAGTCACCCTGGTCTCACCCATGGTGCAGAGGACCTGCACAAGCCCCTCAGCACCCCTCCAGCTCACCTGGAGTGCACCTCCACTCCCTGAGGACCCCATACCATTTCAGCCGCGCTCCCTAGCTGTGCTGCTGTTCTGCCAAAAGAAGGGGACAACTACACGTCGCCAGCATCCAGCCACTTGGATAAAATGTTTTTTCAGAGGGATAGTCAAGACTCCTGAGCCCTCACAGCTTCCTTGGTTGCTTGGCCTCCACCTCCAGGACGTGCACCCCGGCACCCTTCCTCCTGCGGCTCCGGTGCCAGGACACCTGCTCGCCTGTGGACACCTGGGAGTGAGCCAGGCGGCAGGGCTCGGCACCCAAAGAAACCTGTTTGCAGTCCAGCTGCAACAAGTCCGGCAGCCTTTTGCTTGCTCGTTCTCTGGGAAAGACTGCACCTAAGAGCCTAGCAAAGCAGCCCCGAGCTCACTCCAGTCACGTGCGGAGAGGATTTGGATTACAAGTCCCCAGCTGCACAGGCAGTCCAAGCGTCCCGGCCCTGTGCAAATGGAGTGGATTTTGCCTATGGGTCCACATTTTCCCTCCTAGAGGACTTACATACGAGGAGANGTTTGCAGTCCAGCTGCAACAAGTCCGGCAGCCTTTCGCTTGCTCGTTCTCTGGGAAAGACTGCACCTAAGAGCCTAGCAAAGCAGCCCCGAGCTCACTCCAGTCACGTGCGGAGAGGATTTGGATTACAAGTCCCCAGCTGCACAGGCAGTCCAAGCGTCCCGGCCCTGTGCAAATGGAGTGGATTTTGCCTATGGGTCCACATTTTCCCTCCAAGAGGACTTACATACGAGGAGACAGTTGTTCAGAAATTAATTCGTGCTGCACTAGTAATTGCATTATTATTGCTAATGTGCTGCTACGGATATAGATGACATTTTACAGGAAATCATGAAGAAAAGGCTATTGTTTTGAGTGGGGCTGTAATTTGAAGTTATCCAGACAACATGACCCATGCTCGTATGCTCACCTCTGTAGCACTGCAGTAGTACAGCGCCAGTTTAGTCCAGCTGATCTTCTGACCAGAGCCTACATTTTCAACATGTACATGTTTATTCTAATCGATAGGTTTAACATTTTAGACCTAGTTCGTCATCCTAGTATCTGACCTAGCGAGCACTTAAACCTGAAGCAAAATTTTCCTATCTATGAACAACAGCTGCAGGCTTCCAGCATATATACTGAATGTAGAGACGCCTTCTCTCTTTACCTGCCTGAGTGGTATGAGGAATATCTGTAGTTCATGGATGTGTTTTATAAAAGGTATATTTTATTTTCTCACACTTAATGAAGAAATCAGTAATCGTATTTGATTAGTCATTTACATTCTAAATGGCATCACTGCATCATTTTACCTGTAGGAGGTAAAATACCTAAAACCGTGCCGAAGTAAATTGTTTCTTGTACACACACTATTTCTTCTAAGTCTGTTCCAAGCGCGAACATCCCCCTTGAACACTGTCCTTTATCGGAC
>VZSC01010952.1:541512-561097 GCA_013398225.1 Steatornis caripensis | reverse complement strand
GAGACAATTAAGGCCAGCACAAGCTTTCTTGACTGCTATCTTTCCTCTGTNGCGCTGGTCTCTGCGTCCTGCCCGGACTCCACCACGCATGAAGACGTCAGGCCTTATCTTGTCTGGGCGAGCCCGTGTAACCTGTCCTGGTGGGTCAGTGGAAGGGTTGCCATGAGACAATTAAGGCCAGCACAAGCTTTCTTGACTGCTATCTTTCCTCTGTGAGCTGTCCCCAGATGTTCGTGTTCTGTGGTGCTGGTAAATGCGTTCGGAGCCCGTGGCCCCAGAACTGGTGGCTCCGTGGAAGGGTTACCATGGGACAATTAAGTTCAGCACAAGCAATTGGGCCCTGCACCTTTCCTGTGGGAGCCGTCCCCAGATGTTCATCTTGTCTGGCACTGGCCTCTCAGGCCGGCCCGGACACCATCACGCATGAAGACGTCAGGACCTGTATTGGCTGGGTTACCCGTGGCACCAGACCTGCTGCGTCAGTGGAAGGGTTGCCATGAGACAATTAAGGCCAGCACAAGCTTTCTTGCCTGGTACCTTTCCTCTGGGAGCTGTCCCCAGATTCTCATGTTCTGTTGCGCTGGTCTCTGTGTCCAGCCCATACACCACCACGCATGAAGACGTCAGGCCTTGTCTCGGCTGGGCGAGCCCGTGTCCCCAGTCCTGGTTGGTCACTGAAAGGGGTGCCATCAGGTAATTAAAGCCAGCACAAGCTATTGGGCCCTGCACCTTTTCTCTGGGAGCAGTCCCCAGACGTTCGTGTTCCGTGGTGCTGGTCTCATCCACCAGCTCGGCCTCCTACACACATGAAGACGTCAGACCTTGTCTTGGCTGGGCTAGCCCATGTACCCAGAACTTGTGGATCAGTGGAAGGGTATCCATGCGACAATTAAGGCCACCACAAGGTATTGGGCCCTGCACCTTTCATCTGCGAGCAGTCAGCAGAAATTCGGGTTTATATATCTGGTCTCTGCCGCCGGCTGGGGCTCTATCACGCATTAAGATGTCAGGCCTTGTCTTGGCTGGGCGAGCCCGTGGCCCCCATCCTGGTGGATCAGTGGAAGGGTTGCCATGAGACAATTAAGGTCAGAACAAGCAATTGGGCCCTGCACCTTTCCTGTGGGAGCTGTCCCCACACGTTCGTGTTCTCTGGTGCTTGCCGCTCAAGCCGGCCTGGACACCATCACGCATGAAGACATCAGGACTTGTCTTGGCTGGGCAAGCCCGTGGCCCCAGTCCTGGTGGGTCACTGGAAGGGTTGCCATGGGACGATTAAGGTCAGCACAAGCAATTGGGCCCTGCACCTTTCCTGTGGGAGCAGTTCCCAGACGCTAGTGTTCTCTGGTGCTTGCCGCTCAAGCCGGCCTGGACACCATCACGCATGAAGACATCAGGACTTGTCTTGGCTGGGCAAGCCCGTGGCCCCAGTCCTGGTGGGTCACTGGAAGGGTTGCCATGGGACGATTAAGGTCAGCACAAGCAATTGGGCCCTGCACCTTTCCTGTGGGAGCAGTTCCCAGACGCTAGTGTTCTCTGGTGCTTGCCGCTCAAGCCGGCCTGGACACCATCACGCATGAAGACATCAGGACTTGTCTTGGCTGGGCAAGCCCGTGGCCCCAGTCCTGGTGGGTCACTGGAAGGGTTGCCATGGGACGATTAAGGTCAGCACAAGCAATTGGGCCCTGCACCTTTCCTGTGGGAGCAGTTCCCAGACGCTAGTGTTCTCTGGTGCTTGCCGCTCAAGCCGGCCTGGACACCATCACGCATGAAGACATCAGGACTTGTCTTGGCTGGGCAAGCCCGTGGCCCCAGTCCTGGTGGGTCACTGGAAGGGTTGCCATGGGACGATTAAGGTCAGCACAAGCAATTGGGCCCTGCACCTTTCCTGTGGGAGCAGTTCCCAGACGCTAGTGTTCTCTGGTGCTTGCCGCTCAAGCCGGCCTGGACACCATCACGCATGAAGACATCAGGACTTGTCTTGGCTGGGCAAGCCCGTGGCCCCAGTCCTGGTGGGTCACTGGAAGGGTTGCCATGGGACGATTAAGGTCAACACAAGCAATTGGGCCCTGCACCTTTCCTGTGGGAGCAGTCCCCAGACGCTAGTGTTCTGTGTCGCTGTTCTGGGCAGCCGGTGGGGGCTCTATGACCATTGAAGAAGTCAGGCCTTGTCTTGGCTGGGTGAGCCCTTGGCCCCAATCCTGGTGGGTCAGTGGAACGCTTGCCATGAGACAATAAAGGCCAGCACAAGCTTTCTTGCCTGGTAGCTTTCCTCTGGGAGCTGTCCCCAGACGTTCGTGTTCTGTGGCGCTGGTCTCTGCGTCTGGCCCGGACAACACCACGCATGAAGATATCAGGCCTTGTCTCAGCTGGGCGAGCCCGTGGCCCCAGTCCTGGTGGGTCACTGGAAGGGTTGCCATGGGGCAATTAAGGCCAGCACAAGCTCTCTTGCCTGGTACAATTCCACTGGGAGCTGTCCCCAGATGTTCGTGTTCTGTAGCGCTGGTCTCTGCGTCCATCCCGGACAACACCATGCATGAAGACGTCAGGCCTTGTATTGGCTGGGCGAGCCCATGGCCCGAGTCCTGGTGGCTCCGTGGAAGTTTTGCCATGTGCCAATTAAGGCCAGCACAAGCTATTGGGCCCTGCACCTTTCCTCAGGGAGCAGGTCCCAGGCGCTAGTGTTCTGTGGCGTTGGTCTCGGCCGCCGGCGGGGGCTCCATCACGCATGAAGACATCAGGCCTTCTCTTGGTTTGGCGAGCCCGTGAACCCTGTCCTGGTGGATCAGTGGAAGTGTGGCCATGAGACAATTAAGGCCAGCACAAGCTTTCTTGCATGGTACCTTTCCTCTGGGATCTGTACACTGACATTCGTATTCTGTGTCGCTGCTCTCTGCGCTCGGTCCGGACACCACTGCGCATGAAGACGTCAGGCTATGCCTTGGCTGGGCGAGCCCGTGGCCCCAGTCCTGGTGGGTCAGTGGAGGGGTTCCCATGGGGCAATTAAGGCCAGCACAAGCTAGTGGGCCCTGCACCTTTCCTCTGGGAGCAGTCCCCAGTTATTAGTGTTCTGTGGCACTGGTCTCAACCGCCAGCGGGGGCTCGATCACGCATTAAGACGTCAGGCCTTGTCTTGGCTGCGCGAGCCTGTGGCCCCAGTCCTGGTGGGTCCGTGGAAGGGTTGCCATGGGGCAATTAAGGCCAGCACAAGCTATTGGGCCCTGCACCTTTCCTCTAGGAGCAGTCCCCAGACGTTTGTGTTCTGTGGCGCTGGTCTCTGCGTCCGGCCCGGACACCACCACGCATGAAGACGTCAGGCCTTGTCTTGGCTGGGCGAGCCCGTGGCGCCTGTCCTTGTGGGTCATTGGAAGGGTTGCCATGAGACAATTAAGGCCAGCACAAGCTTTCTTGCCTGATACCTTTCCTCTGGGATCTGTACCCTGACGTTCGCATTCTGTGTCACTGGTATCTTCGTCCGGCCTGGACACCACTGCGCATGAAGACGTCAGGCCTTGTCTTAGCTGGGCGAGCCCGTGCCCCAGTCCTGGTGGCTCCATGGAAGGGTTGCCATGGGGCAATTAAGGCCAGCACAAGCTTTCTTGCCTGGTAGGTTTCCTCTGGGAGCTGTCCCCGAAGTTCTTGTTCTCTGGCACTGGTCTCTGCGTCCTGAACTGACACCACCACGCATGAAGATGTGAGGCCTTGTCTTGGCTGGGCGAACCCGTGGCCCCAGTCCTGGTGGATCACTGGAAGGGTTGCCATGAGGTAATTAAAGCCAGCACAAGCTATTGGGCCCTGCACCTTTCCTCTGGGAGCCGTCCCCAGACGTTCGGTTTAATGCAGCTGGTCTCGGCTGCCAGCTGGGGCTCTATCACGCATGAAGACATCAGGCTTTGTCTTGGTTTGGTGAGCCAGCGTAACAAGTCCTGGTGGATCAGTGGAAGGGTGGCCATCAGACAATTATAGGCCAGCACAAGCTTTCTTGCGTGGTACCTTTCCTCTGGGAGTTGTCCCCAGATCTTCCTGTTCTGTGGCGCAGGTCTCAGCCGCTGGCTGGGGCTCCATGACGCATGAAGACNTCCTGGTGGGTCCGTGGAAGGGTTGCCATGGGGCAATTAAGGCCAGCACAAGCTATTGGGCCCTGCACCTTTCCTCTAGGAGCAGTCCCCAGACGTTTGTGTTCTGTGGCGCTGGTCTCTGCGTCCGGCCCGGACACCACCACGCATGAAGACGTCAGGCCTTGTCTTGGCTGGGCGAGCCCGTGGCGCCTGTCCTTGTGGGTCATTGGAAGGGTTGCCATGAGACAATTAAGGCCAGCACAAGCTTTCTTGCCTGATACCTTTCCTCTGGGATCTGTACCCTGACGTTCGCATTCTGTGTCACTGGTATCTTCGTCCGGCCTGGACACCACTGCGCATGAAGACGTCAGGCCTTGTCTTAGCTGGGCGAGCCCGTGCCCCAGTCCTGGTGGCTCCATGGAAGGGTTGCCATGGGGCAATTAAGGCCAGCACAAGCTTTCTTGCCTGGTAGGTTTCCTCTGGGAGCTGTCCCCGAAGTTCTTGTTCTCTGGCACTGGTCTCTGCGTCCTGAACTGACACCACCACGCATGAAGATGTGAGGCCTTGTCTTGGCTGGGCGAACCCGTGGCCCCAGTCCTGGTGGATCACTGGAAGGGTTGCCATGAGGTAATTAAAGCCAGCACAAGCTATTGGGCCCTGCACCTTTCCTCTGGGAGCCGTCCCCAGACGTTCGGTTTAATGCAGCTGGTCTCGGCTGCCAGCTGGGGCTCTATCACGCATGAAGACATCAGGCTTTGTCTTGGTTTGGTGAGCCAGCGTAACAAGTCCTGGTGGATCAGTGGAAGGGTGGCCATCAGACAATTATAGGCCAGCACAAGCTTTCTTGCGTGGTACCTTTCCTCTGGGAGTTGTCCCCAGATCTTCCTGTTCTGTGGCGCAGGTCTCAGCCGCTGGCTGGGGCTCCATGACGCATGAAGACGTCAGGCCTTGTCTTGGATGGGCGAGCCCGTGGCCCCAGTCCTCGTGGGTCAGTTTAAGGGTTGCCATGGGGCAATTAAGGCCAGCACAAGCTTTCTCGCCTGGCACCTTTCCTCTGGGAGCAGTCCCCAGACGTTAGTGTTCTGTGGCACTGGTCTCTGCAGCCAGTTAAACACCATTACACATTATGATGTCACACATTGTCTTGGCTGGGTGAGTCCGTGGCCCTTATCCTGGTGGGTCAGTGGAAGTGTTGCCATGGCGCAATTAAGGCCAGCACAAGCTTTCTTCCATGGCACATTTCCTCTGGGAGCAGTCCCCAGACATTCGTGTTCTATGGGACTGCTCTCGGCCGCCGGCTGAGTCTCCATGACGCATGAAGACTTCAGGCTTTGTCTTGGCTGGCCGATCCCGTGGCCCCAGTCCAGGTGGGTCAGTGGAAGGGTTGCCATGGGCAATTAAGGCTAGCACAATCTTTCTTGCCTGGTATCTCTGCTCCAGGAGCAGTCCGCAGATTTTCGGTTTCTGTGGTGCTGGTCTCTGCATAGGCCCTGACACCATCACACATGAAGACGTCAGGCCTTGTCTTGTCTGGGCGAGCCCGTGGCCCCGGTTTTGGTGGGTCAGTGGAAGGGTTGCCATGGGACCATTATGGCCAGCAGAAGCAATTGGGCCCTGCACTTTTCTCTGGGAGCCGTCCGCAGACATTCGTGTTTATGGAGCTGGTCTCGGCCAACGGCTTGGGCTCCATCATGCATGAAGACATGAGGCTTTGTCTTGGCTGGGCGAGCCCGTGGCACCAGTCCTGGTGGGTCAGTGGAAGGGTTGCCATGGGGCAATTAAGGCCAGCACAGGCTTTTGGGCCCGCCAACTTTTCTCTGGGAGCATTCCCCATATGTTCATGTTCTGTGGCGCTGGTCTTGGCCACCTGCCAGGACACTATCATACATGAAGACTTCAGGCTTTTTCTTTGGAGGGTGAGCCCATGTCCCCATTCCTGGTGGGTCAGTGGAAGTCTTGTCATGGGGCATTTCATGACAGCACCATCTTTCATACCTGGTACCTCTCCTCTTGGAGCACTCCCCAGACGTTAGTTTTTTGTTGCCTATGTCTTGTACTCCAGCCACGGCACCTTCTCTCGTTAGTATGTCAGGCCTTGTCTTGGCTGGGCGAGCCCGTGGCCTCAGTCCTGGTGGTTCAGTGGAAGGGTTGCCATGGGGTGATTAAGGCCAGCACAAGCTGGCCCTTTTTAATTGAAGGATCATCTAATCTTTTTCAAGTAAGCCTCTCTAAGCAGCTATCCTTTTCTAAGATCATCCAAGGATTGTCATCTGCAGCACAGCCTTGTTGTTTTATTTATAGCCACATTAAAGTTAGGCTGAACCTTGAATTCTTATTCTGTTTTTCTCCATTCAGTCTTTGCTTGAATGCACAAGCACATCCACCACAATTTAAAAGACAAACATCCACAGGGATTTCACAGGCCAGCCACACCATGTTTCATGGATGAAATGCTATGGAGCAGGACAGAAAGGCACCGAGGGACAGCCTGAGTGCTGATTACAGGAGGACACATGTTTTAGGACCAGCTGTTCCTAGGCCAGCACTAAGAGCACAGACCAATGTCCAGAGGAGATTGCAGGATTAAAGAGCTGTAGTACTTCTGTTTACACTGTTTTCAGGATTGATGCTCCCTCCTCTTCTGTGCCATTGTTTCTCTGCTGAAGTGGAGAATGAGATCCAAGGAGCTGCTTGCCACCCAACAGGCAGGAGCAAACCAGACAGCAAAGCCCAGTACAAGGCTTTGCTGCTTTATAACCATCCGGTCCAAACTTTGTATATGCAAAATGCATGAGCTCCATCTATTAGCAGTGCTGCTCTCAGGCGGCTCTCAGCAGGCCTCTTGGCATGGAACAAGGGTTGTTGATGTCAAATAACACACATTGTAAACACATTTTAGTATGCATCAGGAGCAGGACCAAAACCCCTGAAGAACAAGCGCAGGATGGAAGGAGAGGCTGGCTAGACCTCCCCTCACAGCCCCAGCCAGCAGACGCTCAACCACTCATCTCTGCGCTTTCCAGGTGTCTGCTCTACCCTTGAGAGCCTGTGGACATCAAGGCCATCCCTTTCCCCTGGCTTAAGCAGAACCACTGAACTGCTGTGTGGTTCAGAATGAGATGGCTCTTCCCCCCTCTACAGTGGGACATTCCCATGGGAACATAGATCCCAGATCCTCAAAACCCCACAAAAACCACCGAGTGAAACAGAAAGGCACAGCCGGCACAGACACGTGGGATCCCAGCACCAGCCCTGTTCCTGTTCACCCACCGCACAGCCCATTCCCTCGCTCTTTGCCCAGGCCGGCTTCTGCCTTATTCGCCACAGCGCCAAGCCGTTTACCCTTGCGGGGCTGTCCTGCCCTCCCAGCACCCTCCCCTGGGGTGCCCCCTTCGCATATTTAGAAAGCACCCACCCCATCCATTTGGGGGGAAAGCATCTTCTTTGCTGTTCTGGTCTTATTTTATTGACGTTATTCTTTTAGAGCGGGGGGTGGGGGATAGGGAAAAAAGGCAAAGCTGGCACTAGGGATGCTTGCAAACAGCACCAGCAGCCTCTCGTGGGCACGGCGAGCACTGCGTCTGCAAGCGCCCGAACCTCAGGCCCTGGGCTGGAGGTGCTTGTGCAAGTTCTCATTGCTCCCGCTAACTTGGGTAAGGAAACACAGCATAATCAAGCCCTCAGCTCTCCCTCCTTCAAGGTATAAAAGTAAAGCAAAACGCTTACCCACGGGTAGGATGCCAGCAGTCCACGCTCACAGCTGGCGTCTTGCCTCAATAAACCCTTTAGGACCAAATTCACCACTCCCAACTACATTACACCTCTGCTCAGTGCACAGATCTAACAGAATTAACCAGGAATTACACGTGAAAGATATTACATTAGAAGGGCTTCACCTGACAAAAATCACCTTACGACTAAGCAATTAAATCACCTTTCTCTACCTATTGCACTGCCTAGGTTGAGTGCCGGCTTCAAGCCACGCTCCAAGTAGATAAGCCAGAATTTATCTTGTCAGCAATCCTGTTTCCTCCTCCAGCACGTCCCACACAGGCACAGCACAGCCATGATTTTATCTCACACTACACAACAAGGACCACTCAAACCAGAGCCACAGAGCTTGCTCCAGGGTAACCAGGGATTTACTTAGAACACTGTCTTTAACCTGCCTCCACTAACAAACACAGTACAGACATAGGAGATAGCCCACAAGTATGTTAAGGATTAAGTAGACAAGAAGAGGAAAAATATTTTGCCCAAGACTATCCAGACCCAGGAACTGTGCAAAAGACAGAAGTGTAATCCTCTCAGCTCACAGCAATCACAAAGTTGCTAAATCCCCCTCTCTCTCCAGCAAAATCCTGTCCATCCCCACCCCTACAACCCCACATAATCATCTTCTCAGCTTCCTAGCGCAGCTTTTTAAGCAAAATGGACCCTCCCAAGAGGATACAAGTCTTTACCACAGGGTGAGCAATAATTAGAGGTTTTATGGAAAGACCCAAGAGGACCGGAGCTGACAGCATAACCACCCCAAAGCTCTGCCAGGTCACACTGCGGAGCGGGCTGCAGCCAGCCCAGGACAGTACTGGCTCGCCCGCGCCAACACCACACCGGTTGCCCCTACGACCCCCCTGCCAGCCCCTCCTCACACAAGGTACCAGCCTTTTGCTGAGTTTCTAGCAAAAAAATCTCAGCTCTGCTCCCTCCCAGAGTTTTCTCTCCATTAACCAGCTGGTTGCACAGAGCTGCCAAGTGCAAACAAACAGGGCAAACCACCTCTCTTACTCCAGAAACATCACAGCCCCTCGTGCTTCTCACAACCAAACAGTCCCCCGAGCAAGGAAAACATCAGACCCTTTTTCCCCCAGCGCATTTTGTATCACAAATTCTCCCACACCTCCAAGAGGCAGAGAACACCAAGCTACAGGCCAGAGCGCAGACCACCACCTGCAACCCCTTCTCCTTTCCCCTGGAGACCAGCCAGGAGAAAGGTTTGCCTCACTGTTTCTGCTTTATTTTTTCCTCTCTGGGCTGTTAATTCCTAACCAGAGAACAACACCCACACGCTCAGGTGGCTCTGCATCTGGGGACCACTCTGTCCCGCACCAGGAGGACTAACAACAAAGTGCACGGTCCTATCCGCACCTGCTTTAACCCAGCCAGGTAACAACGAGAGCAACAGCGCAGACCGCCCAGGCACACGCACACGTACCTGGGACAGCAGGCTCTGCCACAGCAACTCAGCCTCTGGCTTTCCCCTCTGCAGCCGAACCCTCTGCTACTCCCCAGGAGCCCTTTTATGGGCTCCGTCCCTGTCGTTTCCCCCCCCCCACCTTGCACCAGGCTTGGGTGCTCCCCAGGTGCCAGGAATTCCCTAATCACCCTCTGTGCCCAATTAACCCTTGCAGTTCTGCTGTGGGGTACCTGCACACCCACGGCTCTACTGTCGTGGGCATCCCCTGTCTCCCAAAAAGCAGCTCCCACGCCCCCGAACCTCCAGCCATGGGCTGACAAGCCCGTCGCTGCTGTGACTGCTCCTGCTGTGTCAGTCTCCTGCCTCCCCAGACCAGGCTTAGCTTAAATCAACTTGAAACTAGTTCAAATTACTCTGGAGAAAAAGCGGAGAAGAGTATCCGCTTCGGGTTTTTCCCTGATTCAGTGAGAGCAGTTTATATCTACGTTCATGTGGACCCCACTTAAACAAATCCCTGGATTACTGCTCGTTTATAAGTGATTTACATTGATTTAAGGGATTCGAATGTGCAACAGTGTGGCCAAATCGGTATTTCACACCAGGGCAAAATAAACAAACAAATTGCAGAGGAGAGCTCTGAGACCCCACTAAAACTGATCTCACACGCACTGACTCCCTCTCCCCCCCAAAGGAAGCACGGGAGGCTCTCGCGCTCACGCCAAGCTACACTCCATCCCCCAAACTGTCCCCGTGGGGCCTTTTAACCCAGTTTAAACATCCTGTATTTGCGTTGGGATAAAACCTCATTACAAAAGCTCTCCTTTCAGCCCAGCCAAGGATGCTCCCTGTTCCACGGGGCTGTTTTCTATCGAGTTGCAGTGCATGCAGCACAAATATTTCATCCTGCACGAAGAGCTGGGGTTAACCGATGCCCGAAAAGCACCGTGAGCTCCCCCCCCCCGCCGGAGCCACAGGTAGGATGCAGGGTCCAGCCATGCACCAAATTAACAGATTGCCAGTTCCCCTTGAATGATGACTGCTATTGCCTCGTCTGCTCAGGTCTGAGGACTCCTGAACCATGACTGTACTGGAGCAGAGACAAGGCTTGAGTCATGATTTAAAAAAGAAACCCACACTTCCCTAAAAATGTTTCCTGGCACCTTTTCATGGCCTCCTGGCCTGCACAAACACCCCATGATTCCCTCCAGCGCATGGCAGAGTAACCCCACATCCTCCAGTCCCAACCCAAACCCCAGCCCGAGCTGCTTCAGAGCATCGTTTTTCAGAAGGGGCCCCCGCAGCAGCCGTATCCAGCACGTCCCCTCTCCCCGTGGCAGTGCAGCTCCCACCTCCCAGCCCAGACGGGTGCCCCCCAGGGCAGACCCCCCCTCCCCAGGCTGCTGGGTGCCCAGCTCTGCTCATCTTCCCACCAAGGGACCGATGTCTCCACGGGGTGCAAGTCCACCAAGCCCCAACCGGCCGCTCCCGCTGCTCTAATTGCATATCTGCGAGGTGGAGAGCTGCTGTAACCACAGCCCTGGCACACTATAAAAGCACATAGAGAGACGTATGTGATCATTATGCAAAGGACTCGCTCCTTTATGGGGCTGGGATTACAGTTTATAATATATGAAGCTAAACTGCAAAGCGCATTTGGGTTTCACGGGCGCCGTAAACACAAGCGGCAGCGCGCCTGGGAAAGAGCGGCCAAGCCAGGTGGCAGCACGAGGAGCATCGCGTCCCCATCGGGATGCGGAGAAAACGACGCCGAGTGAACCCAAAAACAGGCATCTTGTCCAAGCCCCTTTGCCTCTGCTGCTGCAGATGCCATGCCACAGCATGGNGCCAGGTGGCAGCACGAGGAGCATCGCGTCCCCATCGGGATGCGGAGAAAACGACGCCGAGTGAACCCAAAAACAGGCATCTTGTCCAAGCCCCTTTGCCTCTGCTGCTGCAGACGCCATGCCACAGCATGGGGCGAAGGGGACCCCGGGCAGCAGCATCCCCCCCCTGCACCCCCAGCTCAGCCCCAGTCCCCAGGGGATCCCGGGAGCAGCATGTCCCACTGCTCATGCACAAAGGAGCAAGAGGAGGGGAAGGGGAGCTACTTCCTTGTCTTTTGGGGGGGGAATATTCCCCAGTGCATGGCTCACACATGCCCAGGAGCCTGGGGAACCCCTGAGCTACAGAGGAGGAGGATGGTGCTGTCAGCCCAGCCGCCACGCTCGCTCGCTTGGCTGCAAATCTCACCTTTTATTGTGGGAATCGCCCGTGCTTCCACCGCCGTGAAAATCAAATTACTCTGTGCAGAGATAAGGCCAAGGCTCAGCCCCACACCGGGGGAGGAAGGGTATGGGGGAAAGCAGCCGTACGGCAGATTTTTATCACAGGGATGCAGAGGAGAAAGGGACGGGAAACACAAGGAGACCGGTCGGGGATTTGGGTGATTTTTTGCAGCCTGCAGAGCAGGGTATTGCTGGTTGGGAAAACAAAGAGGGCCTGACCAGTGGAAGTACATAATCAGTATTTCCTTGCCTTTGCTTAAGCTCTTTCACCTCTACTTCCTCCAGGAAAAATGCTGTCACCCTCAGCGTGGTCTGAACCTCAGGCTGTATTTCTCCCTCCTCCCCAAGGCAGGGCATATTTGGGGTTTAGGGTGCAGACTGGTCCAGGACACAGGCCGAGGCTGCTGTGGCAGAGTAGGGAGAAGCATCTGTCAGCATCCCACTTCTTTCTACCAAGTCACAAAACCACCCAGCTCTCCGTTGCCTGACATGGCACAGCGTCACCCCCAAAAGCTCCCCGAGCTGGCCTCGCCAGCCCCCACCTTGTGCCCATTGCGGAGCTCTGCACGTCTCCGGAACTGGCTGTGCTTCAGACCTGGAAATATTTCATAAATATTTAAGCAAAATGCTTTCAGCATGATACGTGTATGGTATGCGCTACTCACACCGAGCCCTGAAACTGAAATACACAGGGATAACTCCGTGTGGGTACCACGTTCACC
Organism: Steatornis caripensis; assembly: GCA_013398225.1. Classification (NCBI taxonomy): domain Eukaryota; kingdom Metazoa; phylum Chordata; class Aves; order Caprimulgiformes; family Steatornithidae; genus Steatornis; species Steatornis caripensis. Next base: position 548,838 of record VZSC01010952.1, on the reverse strand, counting down.
AACGCCCTCTGCAGCCGTTCTGTCGCCAGCTGGGTTAATGATCATCGCTTTGCCCAGGCCACCGATGGGGAATTTTTAATTTAAACAGCTCCTTGGAAAAGCAGGCACATATGTCTGCTCATGCAGAAATCAGCTGGCTGCTGACATGAGTTGCTCAATGATTCCCCGTGGGAGAGTCATCTCCGGTGAAAGGGACTTGAAAACACGACATGGGTGTTTCACACGCGGCTGCCCGACAGCTCCGACCCCGCCACGGCCACCCCTTCCCTTCTCGTCCCTGGTGGCCCTCCCTAGCACAGTCCGAGGACCAGGCTGTCTCAGCCACCTCCTTCCCTGCGTAGCAAGATCCCAAATATCCGAAGGGAGAAGAGGAGGAGCACGAGTCTTCGCTGACCCAGCGCTGAGTGCAGCTGGCGCAGCCTGTGTGATGCTATCACCCATGGGTGCAGCCCCCCGGGGCACAGCCCGCTCCCTGGCCCCGGTGCCCCCGGCAGCAGCCCCTTGTGCTGCCCCTTCACCCCTGGGAAGCTCTGGCTGAGGCCAGGCTTTGCCCTGAACACCTCCACCTTCAGGGACCCATGGCAAAGGGAGCCGTGAGGGTCCCCAGCCATCCGTGGCTGCGTGGGATCCAGCTCCCATCAAAGCCCGCAGCACAGCAGCTTTTGCCGACAGCCCTGACAACAGGAGCGTCTTGGCCTGATCAGAGAGAAACTTTGCTCTGGAAGGGAGTGGAAGGGCCCCAAAAGCTTTGCTCTGAAGGGTGATGGAACCACATTTCCCTCCTCAAAGATCCAGGATGAATTATTTGGTCCTGTAGCGCAGCAGCTCCACTGAATTATTTAGGAGGATTTGGATTTGTAGGCCAATGAAGCAGAAGCAAACTGAGCTGAGCAGCACATGGAATAGTCCCAAGAGACAGCCAGGCCCTCCTTCCTCTTCTTTTTCCCCTGGTAAGCGATAGAAAAGCAGCCTGTACAATATTCGGGGTGAGTCCTCGGAGTGAGGCAGGCAGGGTCAGACAAACTGCTTTTTCCAGCAGAATATTTTTTGCTGCCCAACTGGTTACTGAGCGTATGCGGTGCTGGGAGATAAGCATTGCGTAACCCAGTGAGTAATGCTGAGGAGGAGGGGAGGAGCGGGAGGGAAAGGCTGCAGGAGGGAAAACTTCTGCTCCTCTCTACCTGGTGAGAAACCTCGCCTGAGCTCCAGGCTCGGGGCGGCACAGGGGCCCCAGGTATTTCAGCTTTGCTGCTGATTTCTGTTTCCGACCCCAGGTGGAACGCCCGGCTCCAGCTCCTGCCTGCAGCTTGGGATTACCCGTTCGCTATCCCCACCTTCACCCACTGAGACACCGTCCGTCAGCTCCCTCCGCAAATCATAAGCAGGGTTTGGAGAGCCCGATGCTCCAAAAGATGATATATCTGAGGGTCTGTGTACATCTGCCTTTTGTCTTGGATGCCCCGCGGAGCTGAATTTTCCAGCTTCTCTTTCTGGCCCTGAGGACTAGAAACTGTGTTTGCTATCAGAGCTCCTGTAACGAAATGACGCCAGGATGATGCTTTAGAAGAATTCCCGGTTGCATGAGATGTGGACTAGAAGAGCAAGACCTTGTGGTGTGACCGGGGTGTCCAGCTAACAGATACCCAGATTAGCATCGCAGATCAATACCGAGAACCAGTCAGTAACTTATCGCTGTTTTGCAACTCCGCCAGGCAGAGGAAGCTGCTTTGTTTAACCGTGAAAGCAAACTTTGCTCCAAGGCTCTGGGGACGTGGTCTGGGCTTGTCTCTATTTTAGCATCAAGCAAAGGAAGAGGCTGAAGAGCTACCAAGGAGCTGAGACCTGCTCTTAGCATTAATGGGAAAGGAGCGGATGAATCCCAGAAGTGGAAGAAGAAATTTCAGTCTGCTTTTATAAGCTCGGATGCGATATGTGTTTCTCATGACCTTTGGGGGTTTTTCGCTAAACTGGCTGGGATTGAAACGAGGGCTGCCGGCCTCCTCTCGGGGCTGCAGGAAAGGGAGCTGAGAGCAAAGTCCAGTTTAAGTAGGCTTGAACTCACCAAGTGAAATTCTGCTGCTAGGCTAGGAAAGCCATGTGGAGTTTACTTTTCATTCCAGCTTTGACTGGATTTGTCTCATCTAAAATGACGCAGGGTGCAAGGAGAGCGCGCAGAGGAGTGCTGACAAGGGTCGTGCGGGCGCCACGTCGCTTCGCTTTGTCCTTGAACCCCTTCACGGAGGGGATTAGCTGGATGGATTCTCCCCTCCACCTCAACCAAAACAAGAAAAATCCCCAGCCCTGGCTGGAAAACGCTTTGTGCGGCACAATGAGGGCAATATCATGGGCACATCAGGGCTATCAGCTGGTGGCTTGGCCGCAGCAGGGCTGAGCTCATCAATATGCATCACCCCCTGCACAACAGCCTTGCAGAGCTTAAAGCAAAGCCCACGCGACACAAGTATCCACCCTAGCATCAGCTGAGATCCTCCTTGGCCACGTACATAAGCTCCTCTCTTGCTGTCTCGCAGATCGCTACCGTAGTGTTTACCCACTGACAGGGCAGCTAAGACGGCTTCATTTCTATTCTGCGATAGCCTGTGTGAGCACGCACATGTCCCGGCGGCTCCATCGCAATTATGCCGAGCAGGTTCACAGGCTAATTGCCGTTTGTAATCCACCTGCCCAGCCAAAATGATCAAACGCCCAACACTCGTCCTTCTCTGCTCCGCTTCATCTCCAAATCCCCGGGCAGGGCCAAGCACAGCATTTCCCAGCAGCGGAGCATGTGTGCTTCCAGGGAGGGCGAACCTGCAGCAGGGATGGGTTTTCAGCTTACGATTTGCTAAGGAGCTGGTTTTCAGGAGGGATGAGGGCTGATGCTCCCAAGCGCTCAGCAATCCCAAGGGCATTCCCAAGCCCTGAAGCCCCGAGGCCCTGCTCTGTCACCCCCAGAAGGCTCGGGCTTTGGGCAGCCCCCGCTCTCGCGTGTGAGCTGAAGCGCAGCCGGGTTTACCCGCTGCTGCTTTCTGCCCCTTGGAAGGGAAATACCCGGCTGTGCCGTTTCAGGAAGCAAAGGAGGGTGTGTGCGGGCAGAACACCCCTGCTCCCCACCCCCGGGTGCCCGTGACACCCCCCTGTGCTGGGGCCCAGCCTGGCCCACCCTGCCCGGCTGCCGGCCCCAGGCCAGCACCACGGATTCCCCTTCCCAGCTCTGCCAGCACTTCCCGGCTTGGCTTCGCATCCAGTGCCTGTATTGCTATTTAAAATTCATGCGCTAAAATAAAGGTACTCTTTATTATACCGGCGTCCTCATTCTGTCCCTCTGAGTACCATCTGAGCCTCCAGAGCTTTTTGTGGGTTTGTTTCCTTTTCCCAGGCTTGCCTCGCTCTTCCAATATTGCTTCATAGCCCTGTAGAGGGAAAAGTCATTAAATACACCTACTTCTTGATTTTATCGCTGACCTTATTATCTTGTAATTCCCTTACAGAGCAGTAAATTAGTATGAACCAAGTTATACCCAATTTCAATGGATTTGTAAATACTTGGTTAGTAAAAAAAAAGAGAAAAAAATCCTCTTTGTCATTTCTGCTTATCCCTTAGCCAAAAATGTAAGGGTGAAGGGATTCTTCTTCAGTCTATCCATGCAAATCCACTTAGGGCTGAGTCCAGGATGACTATGCTAGGTGATTAAGACAGACTAGTATCACTAGTATCAAGTGGAAGGGATCAGCGGCTGACTCATTCACCGACGACCTGCGCCGGTGCTGGCACTGCCAGCAGCAGCCGGAGGTGCCAGACTCGAGCGAGGCGAGCGAACGTTTCACCCCCTCTCCGCCCGAATTTCCCCCAAGGAAATGCGACGCTGGTATTTCATCGCCTGTTCGCAGCAAGGGTGCAAAAAGTGGATTACTTTAAATATTTTTTGGCTGGATTTTGTCAAGAGGGATTGTTAATCTCGCCGTTAATGAAGGTGGGAGACGGGGGCGTGTTTGCAAGGAGGTCTGTCACCAGGGCTCAGCTCCCAGTGTCGGGGAAAGCCAAGCTCCAGGCCCCCACGGACGGGCAGGGGCTGGGCATTCTCCCCGCGCTCCTCAAGAACCCAGGTCTCTGTGAGGGCCCTTTAACTCTCCGGAGCTCCCTTGTCCTGGGAAAGCTTCCAGGTGACTCGGGGAGGTGAGGCAACACCACGTAGTCAGACTCGTTCGCGGGGGCGAGGACACGGCAGACGGGGCAAGTGCTGACATGAATGGGATGGATGAGCCGCGGAGGGTGAGTTTCAGCCCAGGAGGAGCTGCTCCAGCGCGAGGCCCGTGGGGTGACGATGCGGGCTGGGGGACAGCAGCCCCTCCGCAGCCAGGCAGGGACAGCCAAGAGACACAGCGGGGGTGCAGCCCCCCATCTCCCCCCCCGATGCTTGAACTCCTGAGCTCCTGGCTGCAAAATCTGCCCAAGTCTGTACGATTCCTGAAAAGCTGCAGATACAACCACTGGCCCATCTGGTACAAATAACTTCTTGGCTTTGCCGCCTTGTTTTGTTATGACTTACTATAGAAACACGAAGCTCCGCTCGACAGAAAATGAATCATAATTCTTTTTGTGCCTTTTCCCCTTGAGTGAAATTCTGCTAAACCATTCCTCTGCGCTTACATGAATACACTTTCTTCTCCTCCTTCTCCTCCTTCTTCTTCTTCCTCTTCTTCTTCTTCTTCTTCTTCTTCTCCTCCTCCTTCTCCTTCTTCCTCTTCCTCTCCTCAATTTTTAGGTCCTAAAATAGCAAATTCCAGCTGACTGCTTTCAAGGCAACGAGGCACCGCAGGATTGTGGGAGCATTGCTCAAATCAGCAGAGAAACCAACTAAGCTGCCAGGAAACAATATTAAAAAAAGCAGGGGGGTGGATCTCGTCTGCCGAGCGCCAGCTCCATAAATCAAAGCCCTGCGGTTTGTGCAGAGCTAAAACCTTGCTTCTCCTGTGCTCCACCCCGGCGTAACTATTTTCGCTCGGTGTCAAATGCCCTGATAGTGGGAGCCGAAGGCTGGCATTTGGGCGCATGCAGGCAAAAGGCAGGGCTGCAGCAGACGTCGCCGCTCCAGTTCGCACCGCCTGCCTGCTCAGAGGGTGCCGGCCAGGTTCCTGCAGTGGGAGCAAAGCAAACCTGGGCACCGAGCCCCAGCCGCTCTCCTCGTGTTGTGCCAAAGGCTGGCAACTGTGGCGTGACCGTCTGCGGGACGCAAGCCCAGTCCCATGGGGACCCATCGGCTGGTGGATGCACAGTCCAGTTTGAGACTGGTTTAGTCCCTTTCCCTGAGGACCTGCAGTCCTCTTGTTGCTGGGGGTCCTGCTGGGCCCCCCCTGCCTCTCCCTGTTCTGCTGCCGGCGCTCTGCGTGTGTGTGCGCAGGGATGTGCACACAAACGCTGCACCCAAGATGGTTTCCCACGGCACCTCTGGGAAGGGAATGGCTGCAGCTCTCCTGCCGCACAGCCAGACGCATGCTGTGATGTGCCAGCTCACACTGGGGCTCCTGCTTTCCTCGACCCTGCTCCACCTCAGCACTGAGAAGGGCAGGAGCCGACATGGGGCTGGGGGAGCTGCCGGCCGCTCCCCAACACGGCGCAGGTGTGTGCCGGAGCAGGGGGAGCCGCCCTCGCTGCATACCTGACCGGGACGCAGCCACGCAGCACCGCGCACGGGGCAAGTCCAGATGCGCTGCCAGCCACCCAGCAAATTCCTGAGCGCTGCGTCAGCTGTCGATGGCAAACAGACCGGCTCAGCGCACGCAGGCAGGAAACTTGCCTCTGTGTAGGAAGAGATTAACGACTAGGTGAGGAAGAAGGAGGCAAACAGATATCCCCAGGGGCAGATGTACAGGGAAGGAAGGGATGTGGGAATGTAACTGTACCTCCAACCTGGTTCCAGCCTACCAGGGATGCATTGAATGCTGCTTGGTGCTTGGAAAGTCACACTGCATGTGGGTACCTGCCCAGCTTCCTCCTGATGTTGGGAAAAATCGCACCTGCACAAGCAGGATGAGCCTTACCTGTGGACAAGCACAGCCTGCCCCAGCTACAGAAATCAACACCAGGGCCACAGCCTGTATCGCTTCAGGAAGGTGATTTAGCAAAAATGCTGAGGGTTATTTTCTTTAGAGCATCCCTCCCCACTGTTCAGCGCTAAAGGTGAGGCCAGGAGAGGTCAGCAGGCTTGGTCCTTCCCATGTCTGCACCTTGGCACAGCAATTCCCAGCCCCACAGGAGGTCTTCAGCCCGTGGTGGCCGCAGCCTGCTGCTTTCGGGATGGTTTTGGTATCTGAAGGTAGGGCTGTGCACAGAGCAGACTCTTGCCAGGCTTGACAGTGCTGGAGCCAGGATGGGAGCAGGCACCCTTGCACACGCTGCTGTAGCTCAGCTCCCACTTGCCCTGCATTTATTTGCCTTTCTGCCGATAACCGTGCACACAAGGGCACTTGCAGCGGAGCAGCCAAGGGGGTGGCTTGTTTGCGAAGCCAAAGCCACTTAACTGAGCATCAGCCCGAGCAAGGCGAGGCTCTGCTGACGCCTGACAGCGCAGCTGGCGCTGCGCCCGTTGCACCTGGGGTAGGTCTGCAGGTACCGTGCCTCAGTTTCCCCATCTGCACCTAGGAGGGCTCTGGCCACGGCCTCACCGATTTGGTGCCCCGCGGTCAGAAGCCTGGGGACCGTGTCCATATTTCTGCCGTGAGGACCAGCTGTGGCATGAGCGAGGCGCACCCCGGCTCCTCCGGAACAGGGGATATTGGAGACTCCGCTTCGAGTCCCTGCTCCAAATCAAGCAAAACAAGAACTTCAGCCCAGGCCTTTCCCGGCCGGGCAAGCTCCCCCGCTGCTGGCTGCTTTCCCTGGCCTCTCCCCTCTTTTCCCAAGCGCTTCCCGAGGCTCCAGACCGAACCCCAGCGCCGGGCAGGACCGGACGCACCCACGGTCCCAATCCGGCCGCGTTTTCCCAAAGCACCTCTGGTCTCTTCCTCTCCTCCAGCATCTGCTGCGGTCCCAGAGCAAGCAAAGGAACCCCGGGGGGGTGTTGGGAGGGGGGGGACGGGACACAAAGGCCGGGGCCGAGCCGGGGCGGGCCGATGCGCGGGTTCCAGGCTCCTCCTCCGCCGCCGCCGCCGTCGCGCCGGGGATGCTGCGGCCGGGCAGGCACCGGGAGCCCCGCCGAGCTCCGCGCCGCCGCGCACAGGAGGCAGCGGCCACCCGAGGTGGGCAAAGCCCCGCGGCTGGGGCGGGAGGGGACGCGGGGGAGGCGGCGGGGAGCGGTGCCGGCCCCCGGGGTGCCGCTGCGCGGG
>VZSC01010952.1:363298-533560 GCA_013398225.1 Steatornis caripensis | reverse complement strand
CCCCCCCACGCTCACACCCTGGCAGATTGTGTTTTACAGGGTCGGAAATAGATGTGCGAGAAGGGGCCTCGCAGATCCCAAGTGAAAGCCGTGCTCAGCTGTCACCCACCCCGGCACCAGCTGCCAGCCCCAGACGGTTCCCAAAATAACTAACCCGTGGCAGGGATGCGAGAGCCCCGTCGCCCTCCTCCGAGGGAAGGAGCGGTCGTTTTGCACCTGCCAGCCTCGCGGGGATGGGCCGCCATGGATGGTACCTGCTGCAAGGGGAACCTGGCAACGGGAGCCCCTTCTCCCCAATAGCACCCCCGGGTGGTAAAAACCCCTCCCCGAAACTTGCCCCGTTAACAGAGAGCAACCGGCGGAGCCCGAGCGGGTGCTGGTGGCCCCAGTGCTGTGGCACAGCGGGGTCTCGGCGCTGACCCAGCAGTTTTCCACAGAGGGATGGTGCCTGTCACGGGAGGGGTGGGAATTCACCGGCCTGGAGGTGGTGGCCGTTCCCGGCATTGGCATCGCCGTTCAGGTTTGCCTGCCGCAGCGCCGGCAGGTCCGCAGACCTGCGAAAGACAAAGTGAGGACCGGAGCATTTCTGAGTTTCCAATGAGTAGGGCTTTAATTGCAGTATTAGTTGCTCATTAGTGGGAAAAGCCAGATGCTCTTAGGAATTAAGTAAGCTGAAAAGATCTTTCTCTCCACCCCAGGAATATTTAACTATGTCTCATACAAGCATTTCCTTTGTACCAGGAGCATGACAGATATGACTTGTGGGGGTGCTGTGCTCAGCTGTTGAATCACTGATGAGCTCCAAAATCCATGTGATATGAGGCTGCTGGCACGAGCGGGGCTGAAGCTGCGAGGAGGCCTGGGTGTCTCCGGGTGGCACAGGTGGGGCGTCTTCACGCGTGGTCGAGTGACGGCTGGGCGCTGGAGGGTCCTGGAGTTGCGTTTGACCTGAAACAGAGTGAGAAAGCACTCGGGCGCTGGTGTGAGCGGAGAGTTGGGGACGTCGTGGGTAGGACTGAGTGTTACTCGCAGGAATATATGGCATCGGGAGCATAAAGAAGAGCTATAGACCAAGCCAAGGCGGTAATGACATGGAGCATCGGGCTCCCAGAGCAGCGCCGGGATGCTCCCACCATGCCCTGCTGTTGCTCTGCTTGCGTCAAGCAAGGGCAGGGCATCATATGGGGCCAGCTCCTCTCGGGAACAGCCCCTCCGCAGATCGGACAGGGGTACAGGGACAGCAGGAGGAAGGCCAGGACTGTTTCGAGCCCGGCTCCTGATAACGCTGTTTGGATTTGCTTCCATATGAAGCTATTTAATATAAACTGCAGCTGTGTGGGGGAGAGCCGGGGCGTTTCGGCACCAGAAATCCCTCGTCACTCTGTGCACGGAGACAAGGGCTGGCGCTGTAAACAGCCCCGTCTCGCCCGGGTCAGCACGAGCGATGCTTGTGGGCTGCCCAGGGAGCACCAGCTTCCCAGCACAGCCTTCCGTTAACAACACCGTCCCGTCGCTGACGGCTGGCAGGGGGGAGCAGGTTAAGCACGTGAGGTTTTGTCCCCCATCACCGCATTGTTTGGTGACCTTCTGAGCCCGAGGACTGCTTACACTGCCCCAGCCCAGCCCTCTCCCTGCTCGTCTCCTGACTTTCCTGGGGGCTGTAAATCCCCGCAGGCTGCCGGGGCAAACGCCAGCTTTTCCTGGGAATTAGTGGCCGCTGGCTGAGGTTGCAGCCTTTCAGCCACCAGCAACAAGGTCTGTCTCACTTCTGAGTTCCTCGTGGGCTAAGGAGACAGAAAGAAGAATACATTGCTTTTTCTAGCCCACGTATTTGCTGGTGCTACTAGTTTGCGCTCAGGTTAACTGTCCAGTAAGCATTTACTGGAGGAAAAAGCACGAGGCTCCGCAGGAACGCAGACGTTGAGAGTCGTGGGACTTTGCTGACTTACACCAGTTTTCTGTGGGTTGAGCAATCGTCCCCGGGCAGGGACAGGAGCCTCTCCCCGCTCAGCCAGGGCTCCCGCACGGGGACCGGACAGTATGGAAGTAGGCACAGCACAGCACTACAAAGCTCGCTCTGCCAACATGATTCATTGTTGATTTGAGAAATTCCTCTTATTCTAGTACTGGCTTTCCCAACCATAGCTCAAGCCAGTCGCCTCAGTGCCACCTACATCATCGCATGGATGATTTTGCCCTGCTCTCCCATTAAAGCCACTTGTTGACTCATCCCCAGTCAGGATCGGTGCCTTGATCACTGGAACAGAGGCATACGCAGCTCCTTCAAGCTCTTTGCAAAGCTGACGCTGAATTCAGCGTTGATTTTTGGCTTTTCCAGCAGGGCTGGCAGGAGGGAGGGCAGCGTAAGTGACCTTGACCTGAGCCGCCCTCCCACAGGAGCTGGGTGCAAAGAGGCAGCGTTCAGTGCCAGCGGACGCGGGTTGCCTTTTGTTGCTTTTTTCCCTATTGAGCAATTGCACCTTCACCTCCGGGGCCGGCAGCAGGATCACCGGTCGCGACGTAAGAGCCCAGCTGCCAGGGCACACGGGCAGAGACACGGCCGGGGATACCACTGCTGCGCTGGCGTGAAGCCCACCCAAATCCCTGCCAAAGCCGCCGCTGGCTCCTCTAACAAGCACCAGCCAGTGGGTGTGAATTCTCTCAGTGTTCATTGAAATAACATTAAGTGTGATGGACTCCTGGGCTGTTAGAGTGGATGTAACATGTAATTGAGGCTGGTTATTCTTCATCTGGAGTGTCCCCCTTCGCTAATGGCAAATCAGGGCAGAACACATGGTGCGCGCTTTGTGAATCCCGACTCAATTCACTCCCTGCCTCCGATCAAAATGATCCCAATGAATGTCAATGAATGAGCGGGGGACAATGAATTAGAGTGAATGAAAGCCTTGTAATGGGGCCCTGTGCCGGCCCGAGCCACAATTGAGCACCACAAGGACGGCGTCTGCCTGGGCGGCGTTTGAATTCATCCCCATTAGCGCGATTAGGGTGAAGATTACAGGGCGGGGGCAAGGTCGGCTCTGCTGATGGGGCTCTCCAAGCCCTATTCCTGCCATCCATTTCTTTGGAGACCAAAATGAGCAGGTTTCGGCGAGCCAGGCTCCAGCTGGGCCCGGGGAGCGCGGGCTGAGCGCGGAAGCCTGAGCAGAGGCAGGCAGACGCTCACGCAGCCCAGCGTGGGTCCGGCTCATGAGCTGGGCGTTTGTTAGCATTTGGAGTTGGGGGTCCTGAAACCAGAATCCGGTTTTGATTGCACATCCCAAATCCAGCTCGGTGGGATTGCTGCGCTCCAAGTTGTGGATTAAGCCATTCTCTTCGTTAAAACTTAAGTCAGATGCTCCAGGGTAACATGTGCGTGGCTTTTTACCACTGTAGTGCCCATATTTTTCCCTGAAGCCACATTCCCGGTGTCTCAAAGACCCAAATCACTGAGTAAAACAGGGGCACAGCACCCGGCAGCCGTGGAGGGAAAGGAGGCTGCTCCTGGATCCGGGCTCTCGGCTGCTGCTGCTGCTTCTGTATTATTCTTGCCTCTCCCAACAAACACCCAAATGTGTGGGTGCATCTGCACAGAAGCGATGAATAATAATTCAAGAGGGGAAAAAGAGTAGGCGAGAGAGCGCAGGGGAGAAGGAAGCTTTCGCATACCGAGGGGAGAAGAACAGGATCAGCGGGGAGGGAGTAACACCGCGAAGCCTGGAAGGAGACGAAGGCTCTTACAAAGGCGACCTGTCTGGGGAAGGCAGGGAGAAAGCTGCTGCCTGTGAAAACTCTGCAAGGAAGAGGGAAAGGCTTCAAAGAAACCGTGCTGCAAGGAGATAAGATTAAATTCCTGCAGCCCATTCAGAAAGGAGGCGCTGGGCAGAGTCGCTCTCCCACGTGTGATTGCAGGGCAGGCATGACAGCAATGAACGTGGGATGCCATTCATTTTTTTCCCCTCTTATTTCTGCAAAAGCAAGGGTGGGTGCATCCACACGTTCAGCCCCTGATCCCGCGGGTTTGGCTCACGCTGCCTGGGTGTTTATCGGGCGACAACCACTGGAACCCCGCGCCTCCCGGCTTGCCTCTCCACCTCAATGGGTTTTGTTAACAGCCCCTCCAAATCTCATGAAGGGTCAGGGAGCACAGGCACTGCCCCTCGGCGCAGCGTCATCCCAGGGCTCTGACCGACGCGGGGCTCGTGCCGTCGCCCCGGCCCCCGCCACGGCTCTGACAAAAGAACTTGGAGGGGCTCGTTTGCAGGAGGCGGCAGGGCGAGAGGGAAAGGCTCGTGTCTTTTTCTGGCTTTCTGTCCGCGCTAATTGGTGAGTGACAGGGCAAATCACATTTCAAACTAATCACGTTTAGCGCAGAGAGCCAGGCGAGGCCACGAGCTGAGCGAGTAGGGGGCTGCAGCCATGGGCTGGTAGGGAGGCATCACCGTCGCATGCCGGAAGGCACACACGGACCCACGGCAAACAACATGCACCCTGCCAATGTCCAGCCCTGATACACCTACATGCTTATCCAGGCTGCCGGTGTTGCTCGCCACGGTGCGAGCTCCCTGCTTGTGCCCACAGCCCGTGGACACGGCACGGTGCCACGCAGCCCCGCTGACCCAGGCACGCACCCCGTCTCCAGCACCTGTCCCACAGCTGCACGGCCCAGGGCACCCACCATTGCTGGGGCATTTTCAGACCCTGCACTCTCAGGATCACCTTTTTTTTTTCCCCCCCAACTCCCTTTTTGCAGTTTGCAATATGCCTGACCTAACTGAACTGTGGCTGTTGCCAAGCATGCGAAAGCCCTTAAAATATACGTATGTACACATGCATCTAAATATATACGTGTGTACACAATGACTAGTTTTTGTTTGGCTCAGCAAACCGCTCTGGCTCCCTGTAGAGTCCCGCAGTCACTAGATTTGGCACAGGGGAAGACACAAGCATATAACACAGAGGGAAAAAGGAAGGAGGACAAGTCCTGCCCCCCCCTTCTTGGGGATGCCCCAAAGCTGGGGCAGAAGCCTGCGCCCTCCGCTCGCTTGGCGTGCGCCCAGCTGTGCTCTCTCCCGAGCCCTTCTCTTTCTGCTAACGCTGCGCATGAACGCCAACTCCTCCACGGCTTTCAAAGCGTTCATTTTTAAATCAAAAGAGGAAAGAAGAAGAAAAAGACGTGCCCAGCCCTCTCAGGCATGTGTAGGAGGGCTGGGATTGATGGAAACGCCTCCTGCCAAGAGGCTGGAAAGTCCCAGCTCTCCCTCCCCACACTTTCGCAGGCGCCCAAAAAAACCCAAGGGCACATCTACCCAAGGGGCCGCGTTGCTCCCCAGCGAGGTGCTCCAGCGGTGGGGACGGCGAACGTGGCATCCCCACAGCACCAGGTCCACGCACCCTGTGCCGCTCCACGTTTTAAGGCATCACACCTCCCTGACACCTCTGCCACAGGTCTACGTAAATACACGGGCTGCTTCTCCCTGCTCCCCGGCTCGCTCGCGCACGTTGAATGCCGGGGTGCTGTCGCTGTAGTTGGCAGCTTTGCTGCTGTGACGCTGCCTTTTCTTTTCAGCAGGCGCATACACCACAAGCGTGGTGTCAGGAACAGCCTCCCCTGCCAATTATCCTGTTCCCTGCAGCGATTCCTCCCCCTCCATGCACATTGTGCCTCTTACCCTGGAAAAATGAATGGAGCCGAAGTCATCGATCACTTTTAACATATCAGCATCCAGGCAGCAGTTCAGACCTCGGTTCTTTCTTACTTCTCTTAATCTCCCAAAAATGGATTGAGGGATTAAAGCGGATATTCTGTCTTCCTGGGACTTTTCTTTGACACTTAATCAATCCTCGTCCTCAGGGCACAGAGAAAAAGCGAATAAAGCCGAGGGACGAGCGCAGGTTCGTGTTACCCTGTGCAGGGTGCAGAGGAGCCTGCACCAGAGCAGGCATAAGGCAGGACGTAACGCGGAACGCAAACACATAGGAGCAGCTCTCGGCCTTGAAGAGGAGGCAGAGAGGATGCCCTAGCACACCGCACCTGCGCCCTCGACCCTCTCCCGGCAGACCCCGAGCGCTCTCCCGCTGTCGGATGATGTTGTACCGCCGCAGCACCTGCTCGGGTGGTGGGAGCCCGGTGCGGGGCAGCTCCAAGGGAGAGCTGGACCGCACAGCGCCGGTGCTGCCGAGAGCGGAAGCTTTGAGCTGTTTCACACCCAGCAGAGAGCAGAAACATTTCCAGTCTTATCACCCTGTACAACTGGGATTTAGCTCATTTTGATTATGCACTAACTTCCACCTACGAGCAGCTCTTCCCCCATCTCCCCACCTCAGTCTTTAATTATCGAGATGGAAGGTGCGTCTCCATTACAGCCCTGACGCTGGGAGCCCAGCGTCACAAAGGCCATCAGGAGCCGGGATTTTATTTTATATTTTCACCACCACCACCCCGTAGCAAAGAGAATTAATGCACAGCCCCGCATACCTCTGAACTGTAATCACAATACTTAGCACACATGTAACGCCTCTCGTCTTCTTAAGTGCTGCACAGACATTAAGCGTAATTAAGCCCCGCAGCATCCCTTTTCAGGTGGGTTAAGAGGAGCAGTGAAAATTGGAGAAAAAGCAGGGAGCGAGAGGCTGATGCAGGAGAGGTTGTGACTGCACCTCGCAGCACCAAGCGCAGCTGTCAGGAGATGGGATCCATCCGGCACAGCACAAACAGGAGGCACGGGCGCTTGTTGAAGGAGGTGTGGTGTACCCAGCTGTGCCAGCTCCTGACGGGCCCACGGGCATGGAGCAGGATGCGCGCAGCCGGACAGGAGCTGTGCCATGGCAGCTGCCAGCCGGCCCGGGGGGGACGGGCAGCTCGTAGGAGGCTCCTGGAGCCCCGCACAGGGAAAAGCTCTGCTCTTCCCTGCCTTCCTTGCCTGCCGCCGTCCTTCGCGCGAGGCTCCTGCAAAGGGATGGGGAAGAGCAGCCCTGGGCTGGCAGCAGGGTACCAGCCTCAGCAAGCATCCCTCTCCCTTCGCATGCACCCGAGGACCGACTGGCTCATCTGCACACGCACGGGGAAACGCGCACACCGAGGTGCGCGCGCACCCCTTTGCACAAGCCCTTTCATGTAGCGATGCCAGCTTCTCCCCAGACGTGCGTGCAAGGCCTGTGTTCATGCGCTCCCATCGTCAGAAACCGCCCCGCTCCCGCTGACGTCCCGACCACGGGCGCAGCATCGCGCCCACCTCCCAAACCGCTTTTGCTCACCCTGCTCCCTTTGCCTCCCTCAGGCTCACAGCTCCCGGGCGCAGCGAGGTCTTTGCTATGATTGCAGCAGCGGCCATCTCTACCCGCTGCCCGGACCCCTCGCCACGCGGTTCAGCCGGGCTCCGCTCCCCCCACTGCATGCCCCCTGCCCGGGAGCAGCATGGGCAGCGTCAGTAGCCTCATCTCCGGCCACAGCTTCCACAGCAAGCACTGCCGAGCCTCCCAGTACAAGCTCCGCAAGTCATCCCACCTGAAAAAGCTCAACCGGTACTCGGACGGGCTGCTCCGCTTCGGCTTCTCCCAGGACTCCAGCCACAAATCCAGCTCCAAAAGCAGCAAGAATGAGGACTTCTTCTACATCAAGGTCAGCCAGAAATCGCATGGATCCCACCGAGCGGACTACACGTCGCTTGCCGGCGGCGAGCTGGGAAGCCAAGCTGGGACGAGCAGCATGGACTTCGGGACGCCCACGCCGCAGAAGCTGATGCCCTTTCCCAGTCAGCTGGAAGTGGTTAGTAGGGCAGATGGTGCCCCAGAAGCTGGGGGTGGCCACTGGGCCGCATCTGCCCTCGAAGCGGGTGCAGGTCCCACCGCGGGGCTGTCAGGAGAGGGGCAGCGGGGAGGTGCTGGGGCACTCTGCCACCCTCTGCTTTCAGGGATTTGGATCGGCAATACGATCCGTATCCTTTCATTTCCAAACGTGCCATTTGCCTCCAAACAGAGGCAGTTTTAGCCATCAGCATCCTCCCCAGCTTTTGGCCCTTGATGGAGACCCAAGCTGTCCCCGCCATGGGGGTCTCGTCCTTGGGGGCAGAAGGGATGGGGGAGAACAGACGACGTGGTGTCGGGCTGTGCTGACGGGCTCTGCTCTTCTCCCCAGGGCGCGGAGAAGCCAGCTGCACGACCGACCGCCTTCAAGCCTGTGCTGCCCCGGTCCGGTGCCATCCTCCACTCGTCCCCGGAGAACGGGGGTCACCTTTCCCAGCAGCTGCACCTCTCAGACAAAGCCAAGGAGCAGGAGCTGAAGCCGGTGCTGTGCTCAGGGGGTCTGTCCGACTCCGGCAGGAACTCCATGTCCAGCCTCCCCACCCACAGCACCAGCAGCAGCTACCAGCTCGACCCCCTCGTCACGCCCATGGGACCCATCAGCCGCTTCGGGGGCTCAGCCCACAACATCTTGCAGTGCGCCATCATCCAGGACAGCAACATGATGAGCCTCAAGGCCATGTCCTTCTCCGATGGGGGCAACAAGATCCTCAACCCCGGCAAAGCCCCCCACCACCACGCTGCCGAGAAGACCACTTGCATCCGTTCGCCCATCTCCACGGATGAGTCCACCATCCAGGAGCTGGAGCAGAAGCTGCTAGAGAGGGAGGGAGAGCTGCAGGAGCTTCAGTCGAGCTTCGAGGAGAAGGAAGTCAGCTCCTGCCAGGCTTACGAAGAGAAGCAGCGGCGCTGCAAGGAAGAGCTGGAGGGTCTCAAGCAGAAATGCAACAGCAAGCTCAAGCAAACCTCGCAGAAAACCCAGCGGACCCAGCAGGTCCTTCACCTCCAGGTGTTCCAGCTGCAGCAGGAGAAGAAGCAGCTCCGGGAGGAGCTGGAGAACCTCATGAAGGAGCAAAACCTGCTGGAGACCAAGCTGAGGTCCTATGAGAAGGAGAAGACCAGCTTCGCCCCGGCGCTGGAGGAGACCCAGTGGGAGGTAAGTGGGAACGGAGCACCAAGAGATATCTCGGGCTGCCAATGCTGAAAGCAAAGCGTGCGCATGGAAGGCGATAGCTCCGGCGCCTGCAATAAACCGCACAGCTCTTCTCCATCTCTGTACCTGGATCCGGCAGGTCTGAGCAGAGCAGATGGTGCACGCACCAAGCCCAGGCTGTAGGAGATAGGGATTAAAGATGAGGAGAGCCCTAGCCTGTCATGTGGAGGCTCTGCAAGTTATGGTTGAGTGACTCACGGCCCCTCTTACCCCCTCAGCGCTTCACATCGTGTAACAACTGCTGCATAAAAAACCCCAGTCATTAAAATAACTTGGTGTTTCCAACCCCCAGCACAGGGTTTTTCAGGCTGCCGGCCCCCAAGGAGCGGTAAAGCTGCCTTCCCACATGTAGATGGGAACTACTGGGACTTGCCGTGGCCATTAGAGAGCAGTAAAACCTTCTGGTCTCCGCTTAAGCTTGATTTTCTCACTGATTGGGTATCACTGAACAAAGACCGTTAAACTGCTGAAAATTCAGAAGCGAGCCTACTTGCGAGCCTGAATAACATACACTGACATCATTTCGCTGCAGCCGTACAGGAGAAGCATAGCCCTTGCCCGGCGTGCTTCAAGGAGCGTGGTGCTCCCCTTCGCTCCCTCGCACGCAAGGATTTATCGCTTTCGCTCTCTCTAGTTTGTTTGTGTTTCCGAGCCACCTTTCCAGGCTGTTCGCAAGCCCTACCGAACTCCCAGCCGCAGGGTCCCCCCAGCTGGATGCCAAACTCCCAACATCTGTCTCCGGGAGCAGCTGTACCAGCCGTGCTTCAGGCTCCCGCGGGATGCTCCGGCGGGATTTACGTGCTTTGCTCCCAGCTGCAGTTTTGTGGGGTGCAGGGTGCCGTCAGGCGTCTGCTTGTGAAACAAGCTCGGCGAGTTTAACTGACCGCGTGAGCCATCAGCAGTGGGTTCAGCAAACGCGTTGGATGGGGCGTTGAAGCTTGAGCGCTTCCTTGCCGCTCTCCATTTCCACACCTCAGCTGAGAGGTGTCGGCTCCTTAAATCCCCACGGCAGCTCACTAGCAGCCCTCTGCATCAGCTGGGTTGTTGAAGCATGGAGAGCGTGGGGTCCGCTCCAGCCCCGCTGGGAGCCTGGGCCATTGCTCCCTGTGCCGGGGCATCTCCCTGAATGGGATTTCGGGGCCGGGGTCTCCACGTGCCAAACCCCAGCTGCGCCCAGCATGGCTTGCACGGGGTACTGCGGGTATTCTCCGAATCGCAGCCCTAACTCGAGTGCTGCATCCCTCCCCATAGGTGTGCCAGAAGTCGGGGGAGATCTCCCTCCTGAAGCAGCAGCTGAAGGAGTCCCAGACAGAGCTCAACACCAAGACCACCGAGATCCTCAGCCTGAAGGCTCAGCTGAAGGAGGTGAGGGTGAAGATGGAAGGGCTGGAGATGAAGACCCAGGACCTGGAGGGCTCCCTGCGCACCAAAGCCATGGAGCTGGAGGTGTGCGAGAACGAGCTCCAGCGCAAGAAGAACGAGTCCGAGCTGCTGAGGGAGAAGGTGAACCTGCTGGAGCAGGAGATCGTGGACCTGCGGACAGAGCTCGCCGTCCTCAAGGAGCAGCTGAGCGAAGCCCGGGAGGTGGCCAGGCCCTGCGCCGTGGTGGACGATGCTCAGGCCCTGCAGGGAGAGGTGGAGAGGCTGAGGGCAGAGCTGAAGGCGGAGCGGGACAACAACGAGCAGATGACCTCCGGCTTCCAGCACGAGCGGCAGACGTGGAAGGAGGAGAAGGAGAAGGTGATTCACTACCAGAAGCAGCTGCAGCAGAGCTACCTGCACATGTACAAGAGGAACCAGAACCTGGAGAAGATGCTCCAGCAGCTGGCCGCGGGGGAAGATGGCAAGGAGCCCATCGAGCTGGACATACCCGGTGCCGATGTCCCCTACGAGGACATCATTGCCACCGAGATCTGAGCCAGGTCTGCCTTCTCCTCCTTGCGGCTCGGAGGTGGGCGTCTCTTCCAGGCGAGAAGCGCTGCCCCGCAGCTCGGCCCGCGCCTTGTACAGTTCAGATGAGCCATGTATTTATTAGTGGAGCTGGTGGCCTGGCCAGCCCACCAGCCCTTCTCCCCTCCCCGCGTTGTACCACGGCGATGCCCTCCGCCGCCTGTCGTGTTACAGAGGTGAACAAGCAACTCGTGCCAATGGTGACGTGCCAGCAGCTCCCCCTCATCCCCGCTGCCGCCTTGGCAGCATCCCTTCTGCCCCCTTGTAGGACTGAGAAGCCGGCGACGGGGGCGGTCAGGGAACAGGACTCCAGCAAATCATCTCCCATCGGGTACCAAGATGATGCAAAACTCCCAGGGGATGCTCTGCTCCAGGCTCAGAGGGATCCCATGACAGCACGGCTCTGGGGATGGCGACGCCGCAGCCCTTCCCACCGTCTTTGAGAGGAATCAGCCACAGTACATTTCCAGCACCACTCCCCGCTCGCAGGCCGGAGGAACCTCCAAGCTGCTCTCACACATCCTTAACCTTCCTCTGGTCGGTGCTGATCTCCGTGGGACCGAGATGCTGCCTCCCGCTGCCGGCTCAGGCTGTGTAGCTGCTTTTCCCGTCCTTCGGCTGCTGTAGTGCCTCAGGAAGGACCCCACACGCACACCCAACCTCGTTACAGCCAACACCTCCACCGAAATCACCTAACGAGCACAGCCCACACCGCACCCATCCTGTCCCATCCCTCAGCCATGGCCATATCCCTCCCCGCTGGACCTGCACAGCCACGGTGAGCCCAGTGTTCCCCGCTCTGAAGGGCAAGGACTCAGTGTCCCTGTTCTCCAGCTGCCAGACGGGCAGCTGGATTCAAGAATTAACAGAGATTTCCAAGCCCCAGTCTGACCTGGGGAATCGAGGGGGAGTTGGTTGCGTTTGCCCCTGACCCCACGCACTCTCACTTGCTCACTGCGGCCGTCCATTCCGGGAGCACCAGCTGCCTTATCCCGTGCCGTCACATCCACAGAATCCCGGCAACGGGAGCTGGTTAGAAAAACCCAAACCAACCACTTGCATTTTGTTTTCTACCCTAGCTCTTAAAATTTCCTCCTGCCGCCAGCAAGCGGATAACAAGGCTCCACTGCACGTCACCAGCGGTGACTCTCTCGTCCCCTCACGGCTCGGCATGGGCTGGGAGGGAACGAGCCAGCATCCCACTTGCCAGGGTGGAGATCTCCAGCCGGCACCACTTTGCGCTAGTGCAATGGTATTTTTACTGTAATATGTTTGTTTACCCACTAGCGAGCTAGGCACCAGCCCAGGAAGCCCCATCCCAGGGTTGCGGGGGATCTCGCATGATCCTGTGCCGCAAATTCGGCCAAGGGCTCAAAGCTGTGCACAAGCAGCCAAGTTCAGCATCCCTCACCCGGCTCCAGCCAGCCTGTAAAGGCGACACATGGAAACCAGTCTGTGCCTTCTGCACGTGCCCCCGAGCACCCCCTCCACACGCCATCCCGGCCAGTCCCGGCACCCAGCACAAGCCAATCCTTAGCCACGATCCGCTGGAGAAAAGCCAACCTCAAATCCCAGTTCCAGCCCTGCGGCCGTCGGTCAGGGCCACGCTGGGTCAGCCAGCCTTTGCCCAGACCTGCTGAAGGATATTTGGGAGACAAGACCAGGGGACGAAGGATGGCACCCAGCTCTGCTCTGGCTCGCGAGGCCGGAAGGGATTTTTTGCATCATCCAAGCCATAGCCCGGCACCGAGGGCTTTGCACCCTCTCCGTACCATGCGTCGGAGCCAGGGCACGGCAACCAGGAGCTTTCCGGTGCCAAACACGTGCAGGGTGCTGAGGGGAGCACAGCCCTCCCCGGCTGCCCTGTCCCACCACCCCCAATGCCCACGCCTGCCCGCCCAGCCCTGTTCCTGCTCCCGCCGGCCTTGGTGGCACCATCCCACGTCCCCGTTGCCCCAGCCCTGTGTCCTCCCCAGCCAGCGCTGTATGATGTGATCGCCCGGAGGCGTTAACGTGCTGCCTTTGCACAACGCTGTGTGTGACCGTCCGCATCGCAGGTGTGTCGCTCCCGGTGCGAGCCGTGGCTGCCCTGCCCACGCCGCGGCTGGCCGGGCTCAGCCTGTACATATAATTATTTTTCTGCAGGTTTTTTGGATGTTATTTCTGGTGACTGATGTAAACTACTGGTAATTTTATGTTTTTATTTATAAATAAATTTTTTAAAACTTACTTAGCCTCTCCGAGGGCCGGGTTTGGCAGCGTTCGGAGAGTTTTCATCACCGGTGAGCGGCAACACAGGGCAGTGCTTCACCGTGCCCCTCTCACATCACCCCCCGCGAGCCACAAACCATTTATTGTGGCACACCAGGGTCCCCTTTGGGGACATCCTTCCACCTGGCCCCATTTGTTTCCAGCCCAGCGAGCGCTTCGCCACGCGGGCGAGCGGCGTTATCTCCGCTGTGCAGCTGGGATAACCCATGCATGGAAAAGCAGCAACTTGCCTCTGGCAAACGTGGGGGTATCGGGAAGGAGGAGATAATCCGCCTGGCCCTGCTCCCAGCCTGCAGCCTTCGCCCTCCTCTGCAGATGAGACCAATTTTCATCCCAGCCCCGCACAGCCCGAACCCCCCAGCCCCGGCGGTCCACAGACCCCAGCGCGGGCAGCTCCTCCTCCCCAGCCAGCCGAGCCAGAGAAAACAATTACAGGGAGAGAGATACAGTGAAAACTCCTTAACGCGAGACAAGGACATGTTTTGACTATTTAAGCCATTTTCCTCCCAAACCAATCGACTCAGACCCTATTTGCGCTGCATGGATCTGGTGGTTTCACAGGTCTAAACAGCGTGGGGGGGAGGTTGAGGCAGCCAAGAATAGGGGGAACGCTCAAACTGCCAAAACCACTATTCATCCTGACTCATCTGGCTGTTTCCACAGGGTACTTGCCCCACTGCAGCACGGGGTGGGGGGCCCAAGCCACGCACAAGCTGCTCCATGCCCCCGGCTCCTGCCAATGCTTTCCAGGGAAAGCTTGGCTTTGCTCATGCTGCCCGAGGCACGAGGGAAGTTTATTTTTAGAGCCTTTGAAAACTGCTGAGAGAGAAAACCACGTGCAAGGGCTCTCTCCCTGCTGAGCGGCACCTTCTGTTACAAATCACCTCTGACCATCACCTGCCCCGGCTGCAGGGTGCTGCCGGCTTAGCCGAGCCCTTCCCGGGCTTGTCCGGGTATCTGAGTTGGGGGAGCAGCGAGGAGGAGCCCCCCGAGCTGGCTGTTACCCCAGGGAACATCCCTGTCCCACAGAGGTCACAATCAAATTGCAGATGCTGCCGTGCTGCAAAGCGGAGACTTACCGGGGCTGAGCAGCAGCCAGAGTCAGGGCAGGTCCAGGAGCAAGTGCAGCATCCCCGAGGGCACGTACCCCCTAAGGGCAGCTTCTCAGCAATGCCCAGGACACGGGGAAGCCAACACCCCAGCTTTTTTCATTGAAACAGGTGAGGGTCCCACCCCTTTTCTACCAAAACCCTAATGAAGCTGCTGATGAGCAAAGGCTGGGTCCTGGTAGGGCTCAGAGCATCTGCAGCAGCAGAAATACGGCAGTGGGCACCACCCAGCCCTCGTAGGGCTGTTGCACGTGGCTCGAATGGAGCCACAGCCTGAGCGTTAGGACACCGTGAGATCGCAAGGAATGTAGAACAGGGGAAGACAGCCTCCGCCAGGACAGCCCGGCCCCCACTGCCCTGGAAGGAAGGGGCAGAAAGCCCCGATAACACTGGGGTAAAGCCATTCCCTTGTGACACCCAACGCTTCTTCTGTGGCAGGTTGAGCATGAACGGGATAGCATTGGCACGTGTCGTGGCTCCCGAGCTCGGGAAGCGTCTGAGCACAAGGGGGCACGGTCGGCACAGGTGATGGGGGGCAAAACAGGAGAGGCAGCACCAGCTCATGCGTCTCCCCCACAGTCACCGGGGTTCCCGGCTTCGCCTGTGCTGCGGGATAGCTCTGCTCCAGCTGCCCGAGTGCCAACCGCCCTCAAACAGAAGGAGTTTGAATGAGTTGTTGAACTAATCAGCAGATGCAAATAAGCTTCAAGACAGAGAAAAGCTGATTTGCATCTTCTTTTAACAGCCCAGTGCCACCGCACCAGTTCCCGGCTATGGCAGGGGGCAGAGTCAGACCCAAAATCCCAGCAGAGACAAGACTAGGGCTGCCTTTGAAAGAGCAATTAAATCGAGACTCCGTGCTCGTGGGGTGATAGAGGGTCGGAGGCAAAGCTGCTTTTGATGTGCAAATAACCTGCAGCAGCTCTCCCCACCAGCCCGCTCCCCTGCCTTACATCTGCCAGTCCCAACCAAAAACCCGAGGGGCAGGGTGGGGGAACCATGTCCAATGTTTGCTCTCCTCCCCTCCTAAACGAGCCGACAGCTGGCGTGTGCTTCTCGGAGGGACCTGGCTGGCTGACTGACATCAGTTGGCGAAGGGGGATAAGACCCCCAGGCAGTCCTCATTAGTCATCACCAGAAAGAAAAAAGAAAACAGCATGTAAATGCACTAAGGCAGCAGCTGGGAGATCAGCACGTCCCATTTAGCATGGTACCTGCTGTCTCCACACCATGAAATATTGGGCTGTTTGTTTAGCGTCCAGCTAAGCACCACGTCAGGAGCTGCCTGGTGACGGCTCACAGCGCAGCCTGGCCCGACGCCACAGAGGGGCACCTCTTCCTCCCGGTCGTGAGTGCCCCTTTACCTTCCCACCCCATTTCCCTGGCGAAGGGCTATGTTCTCGGCTCAGTGCTAAAGTAGCTGTGCTGCAAGCCCCAGCCTGCTCCCAGGGCCTCCGGCTGATGAGAACTAAAGCTGGTTTTGTCATTCCTCTCTTACGACGCCCTGGGTCGGGCTCAGGCTGTTCAATACCTGGGAGCTCCCAGTCTGCAGGTCAGGGGCTGTTGCATCCCAGGGACCTGCCCGCACGCAGGGTGACAGCGATGCTCTGCTCACATTGGCAGACACCTTCCCTCTGGCCCCAAGGGAGCATGAGCCAGGAGGGAAACAGAGATTTCGGCCCTGTGTTGATTCTCAGGAGCCCAAGGGGAGCAGGCTCAGGCGTGCCTGGTGCTCCCGCACAGAGCAGCGCGGGCACCACAGCCATTGCGCGCCAGCTGCTCATGTGCAGGGTCCAGGGAGTGGAGCGGACAGGTCAGGGCTGGATGTTGTCACCAAACCTCTGCCAGACACACACGCCTCATTAAACCAGCAGTCCTAGAGGTTTAAACAGCAAGTAAGCCTGAATTAACTCCCCCAGGAAAGAGCTGAAGAGCCTCAGCAGGCTCATTTTGTGCCTGCAAGCACAATGTTCTCTCCAGATCTTACAAAGCCAAGCAAACCAGAACCAGCGCCATCCCACTGTTCCCTGCAAACACCGTTCTAAAAATGCAGTGCGTTTGCAGTCAGTGGCATCCAAGCAAGCTGAGAAGAATCACTGTATGCACTGCTGCTTCCAGCAGGCCTGATAATTTCTGAGGCAGCTCTTGCACTGCTGGCTAAATACTTAATTGAAGAAAAAAATGTTATTTCCAGGTGACATAGGATCTGAAACAGCCCTGTTCGTCTGGACTGCAGTAACACTGCCAATTTGGAAGCTGACATGGAGCAGCTCACTCCATCCCCTTGCCGCTCACTCCTGGCCGGGTGCGCAGTGGCATGGCTGCACACAACAGCTATTTTATCCCTGGCCCAAAGCCACCCTCGCTATTTATATTCGATCCAAACCTTTGTCTGGCCCGGATGAGCCACGCTGCTGATGCTGCTCACCAGCCTGCCCTGAGCCACAGAATACATATTATTCTTTCCCCTTTGCTCCCACCAAGTGCAAGTTAGTAGAGCTTAATTGCCATGAATATTCTTAGAATTGCAGAAGTCCTTTTGCTTTCTCTGCAACACCCACACATTTCAGGAGCCAGGTGATCCATGTGCAGGCTCTTGCAGGTATCCTGTGACAGGGAGCGCTCCCCCACCCTCAGGAATGCTTGTTCAACCTTTATCCGCAAAACCTGTCACCCGCTGAAGGATTTTAGGAATTCACTGGACTTTGGAATTTCTTCTCTTAACTCATGTTTGCAAAACCTGCGTTGCTGAGCACCAACGGCTGCCATCTGCTCATGAAGTTATTCTCGTGCCCTAACAACAGGCTGTCCCTCAAGATAGAGTGACAGTGACTGAGGGGGTAAAGGGATAGAAAAAGTAAAAAACAAACAGTTGGGACACACACTTTTAAGCCATCACATGTGTTTTTAGAACACTAGATCTTCCTTCCTCCACAGTAAATGAACAGTCTTTCAAGCTCTACAGGACAAAGCAAAGCCATTACCACTACTGAGGACTCTGGATTTGTAATTCAGCATCGCTCCTGGAAGAAAGCATACTGCAGGAACCGGCTTGGACACTTCAATGAGTTTTTTTTTTTTTTTAAATGAGCTAATGTCATTACCTCAAGGACTTGTACTTCTGTAGAAGAAACAGCTCGAATTACAGCAGAGTACAGCATTTAATGGGAGAAGACCTGAGACAGCCTCAGGCTTTTATCAGTCAGAGCAAACTGTTTAGAGACAGTGTCGGTGCAGCTCAGCACATCAGGGCGCAACTCTTTGAAGACGAACAGCAAAATCCACAGAAAGGCAAGGCACTCTCTTCCCTCGTTGTGACCGGTTTTGATGTGCACATTGTTCAGCAGAGGAAGGTATGTTTGGGTTTACCTCCGCTCTCTGGAGTAGCACAGGGAGAATCCCGGATCTCCCCATTTCACGCTGTTCTCAGCCTCTCACCTTCACCAGCCATGCTGCAAGCCCCAGCACGGAGACCTTGCCACAGTTAATTCACACAGAGGGGTTGACCCCAGGGGTTTAAGCAGAGCCATGCCCCAGGCTGTCTGCAGAGAATACCTGAATAAACCTACCCAGGCCCGCCCCTCACCCTTAGCAGCACTGTCTATATAGAAAATTTAAAGCCAGCATATGCCTAAGCTCATTTTCAAGAAGGCTTTTAAGGGTTCCTCACCTCCTCTAGTGCAAACAACCCATTGAGACACATGTGGAAACAGTGGTGGAATCACATTACCCTCCAACATTCCTGCAGGGCCTTTACCGTGACCGCACTACCTGCACAAAGCGTTCGGTCCTCAAGCTGAAGGCCAAATCCTGACCAAAAGTGACCAGCTCTAGTAATAATGCAGCTCTAGTAATAGTGCCTCAAGTGGCCCTCACTGCGCACCTAGAAACGCAACTGGAAAGTGTTTCCAGCACATTGTGAAGTAGTTTCATTCACATAAACAGGATCCCCAGCGGCAAAGGATGCCACCATCATGGCTGAACGCTCTGAAGTTGTTTTTAACCACAGAATCACAGAAGTTTGCATTTTGTTCAACATCTTCCATATTTAATTTATTTAGATATTCTCTACATTAAAGTATTCTCATGCCAACACTTCCAACCTCCCATCCTGACTTCAAGAAAAATAGACTTGACACAGCTTTAGAGTGGAATGCACTGGAATAAAGTTGCTATTGCATCCAATTACAGAGAACACTGAACAAACTATAGAAAGAACTGCACATAGGGGACATCAGGGAAAGCTGGAATTCAAACACTATCACTCAAGACACATTAGCACCTTCCTAGACAAGCACTGAAGGCATTTAGAGAGGTGCAACATGCTTTGGTTAGCTAGACCAGAGCTTAGACTACATTAAGCCTGGAAAAAAGCGAGAAAGCCTGCCAGCACTGGGCTCCAAGCCTCATCTGAACCAATTTGAAAAAAAAAACCGACACAGAATCGACTAGCCAAGTTTGCAGTGTTTGGGAATGCAGAGTTCTCCCAGCTAGCCAAATCTGTGCCTGGAGTGCAAACCACAACAGTTTCAAACACAACTCAGGACCCAGTGCCACCTAGAGCATGCTTTATAACAGAATTCAAAATATCCATTCACACATTAAGTTGCTTTCTCCTGTTGCATTGTTTAGTACAAGACATACCTTAAAAGCCACCCTCCCACCAGTACAACTGTGTCAGGTGTAGGAGATTTTTCACATCTCAATCCCCTTCAGTAGCAGCTCAAAGCCTTGAATTACTCACAGCTTTGCCCACTGGAACACTACTATTTCCAATGCTTTAGCTGCTGTTCTGTGTCTCTGGCATTTCCAGAATTCAAAGGAAATACAAAAAAAGGGTAAGTAGGAAGTTTAACTCTGCAAACTTCAATTTAAAAGCTTTAATTCAGTAATTAAGCCTTATCGTGCTACCTTCAGGTAGCAACCCACTGGCCTGCGACCTCCAAGACCCTTTGCTAGTGGAAAAGCACCTAGAGTGCCTACAGGGCCCTCAGTTCACACACACCTTTAAGAATATCTTAAGCCATAGTTGAAAACCAGTGACTTGCATTTTTCAGAAAGGTATGCTGTTATGTACCACGCTTCCCACATATTAACCTGGTCTTCAGGCACAACAGCAGGCAAGCAGCATGCCATCTGTTCTGCCAGCAGCATGGCAACTGCATACAATCAGACTGAGCAGATGCTGTGGACAAAGGAAGTCACATTTGCTCTTTCATGTTTTCTAAACCACATGCTCCTGGTTTGAAAGTAAAGATTTGTAATTTCTGGTAATCCTCAGACATTCCCTTGAAATGTCTACAAAAGGTCCAGTTTGAAAAAAACTCCCAAGTTTTGTGATAGCTATTGCACATTTGTAAGAGCTGGCCTAAGGATTTTCCTGAAGACCCAGGCTTTGGAAGAAGGGATATTTTAAAAACTGGTATCAGTGTACATTGGAACACTGGCACAAGTGTCACCTATTCTCGGTTTTAACTTTAAGGGCGACAAGTAAACACCAACACATGAAAAAAGAAAACAGCATTTCACAGAGCAAGGAGTTAGAGATGAAGCTGTGGCTAGTGTTTTGCAGTGGAATCTCGAGGATAGAATTCAGCCAGTGTTGTCTGAGGGATTCGTTTCAACATCTCCTTAGGGAAGATTCGCAAAAGCTGCCATCCAATGTCCAAGGTCTCGTAAACAGTGCGATTTTCATAAGGACCTGCAGAAAGCAACCACAAACCGCAATGTGAGGCAGGAAAGTGTCTCACCACCCGCGAGATCCAAGAACAAGACCTAGGTCTTAATGCATACTGTGATGTTCTTGAAACAGACGCTTACCCTGAGCAATGAAGTTCTTCTCAAATTTCTGCAGAAACTCCAGATAAAGAAGATCATCTGAGGTAAGAGCTTCCTCACCAACTACCGCCTTCATAGCCTGTACATCCTTTCCAATAGCGTAGCAGGCATACTGAAGGGATCAAAACAGAAGTGCTTTTACCTTGATCATCCATGTAATGATTTCCGTTCAAACCCAAACAAAGGGTCTCACTAAACACTCAAAGCTTTAAATCTGCCTCCGGAGTGCTCTGGATCGCAACTGTTTGGTTGCTCTTTACAGGCTCTTTAGTGAAAGGTGTACTTGAAATATGCCTCTGCTCCGAGGAGGTTTTTACGTACCAGTTGGTTGGATACATCTGCATGATCCTTCCTGGTCATACCCTCTCCAATAGCTGACTTCATCAGTCGAGACAAGGAGGGCAAGACATTAATTGGTGGGTAAACCTGGAGGGAAAAGACATCCAAGAATTTCCACATTCATACTTCGAAGAGTACAGAGTAATCTAGTATGTCCTGACCAGCGTGGTACATACCTGTCTGTTATGCAGTTGCCTATCCACATAGATTTGCCCCTCAGTGATGTATCCAGTCAAGTCAGGGATAGGATGAGTAATATCTGTGGAAAAAAATGGTTTGACACTTTTCAGACCTTTTATTCCAGCACTGATGCAGCAGCTTTTTGCAGTTAAATGACAAGTAAAACACCATCAGTTAGTACCCCCATATATCACTAAGTGCTCTTATGCAAGGATTAAAGCTGTAAGCACTACTGACAGAGGGCTGGAGAACAGTCCCGAAATCTGAAACAGGCAAAGGATTTCTATTAGCAATACGGACAGAGAAGGCAGCCAAGAACTACAATATCCAAATGGAAACCCAAAGGCCACAGGACCTTCTGTCTTGCTGCGTGTCCAAAATAAGGTAGTTTGCTCTAAAGAAGTCCTTTAAAGCACTAGTTACTAAAAACATTCGAAATTAACTCACCATCATTGGGCATGGTAAGAATAGGAATCTGAGTAATGGAACCGTTTCTGCCTTCCACACGCCCAGCACGCTCATATATAGTAGCCAAGTCAGTGTACATGTAACCCGGGAAACCACGACGGCCAGGCACTTCCTCTCTAGCTGCTGAAACCTGAGGCAAGCCAGGAAAATGTTTCCAAGAAGTCAGATCACTCACACAGACCTCCTGTCTCCCTTAATTAAGCTACACTAGTGACTTAAGTACTTCTTCCTGCAGGTGATACCAAAATACAGCCACACAAAACGTTATTAAGAGAAGTACGTCACCACAACCATGTACGACAAGACAAGATGCCAAGGCAAATCATAAACTATGATATCAAACCACTGAACACCACCAGTCAAGTAAGTTTAGCTATCACAGAAGCAATAGCTGTTTGACTACTGAACATAATCCTAGACAATGAATAACTCAAAGCCTCACTGGCTATTTAAGAACACTGTCATGAATATTAACTGTAACAACTCGAGCAGAGGTTTACATTCTCGCTTATACCACAGACCCTCTCTGCCAACACCGACCACGCAAGTTAATAAATGCGTACCTCTCGCAGAGCCTCAGCATAGGAGCTCATATCTGTCAGAATGACCAACACATGCTTCTCACACTGATAGGCCAAGAATTCTGCTGTTGTTAGAGCTAGACGAGGTGTGATAATGCGTTCAATGCTGAAACAGAACAGTACGACATTATTTATGACAAGTGCTTTAAGGCTGCAAGATAACAGTCCAAAGTTACAAATACTTAAACCCTCTGAAAATCTGCTACGTGCACTCACAGGAGTACCGGCATTTCGTATTGAACTTCGCTGCAAAATGCCAACATAAATAGCATCTGGCAAGACACCAGCGAAACTTCACCTTCCAGTTTACTTGTTCTTCTCAGCCTTTTCCCAACCATCATAACATAACTACTTACGTTGGATCATTGGCCAGATTCAGGAACAGACACACATTGTCCATGGACCCATTCTCCTCAAAGTCCGATTTGAAGAACCGAGCAGTTTCCATGTTCACCTAAATCACAACATTAAGGCATCAGTGCTAGACCAGATTTTAGTGTACTACGCTTTGCATCATATTAAGGTCTAAACACCTCATGAATAATCCACAAGCAAAGCTGTCTGTCATGAACACTACCGTACATTCCCAACAGAAGGAGTTATTTCTAGAATTCTAGGCTAGAAACTTTAAGTTTCAGATGCTTTACCCTGATCAGACACACTTTGTTAGAGCACTTCTGGCCATTTGAGATTTTCAGCCATTCGATTTAGCGCTGTTTGGTTACATACACAAGACCTAATTAAAATACTGTCAAAAAAGTAATATCCAGCTACTCTCAGCATTGTCTTATTTATTACTCAAGCATCATTCTCCTCCAATAATACTGACTTACACCCATAGCAGCAAACACGATGGCAAAATTTTCTTCGGTGTAGTCCATCACATCTTTGGATTTCTTCACCAAGCCAGCTTGGCGACATATCTGAGCGGCAATCTAGGGAAAAGAATGTTTCGGTCCATCTGTATATCTCATGCTATTACACAGACCAGAATTTAACTTGGTTTACTTTTTAACCCCAGTGAAATGCAAGGCACTACCTGTTTAGGGAGCAGCTCTGAGTACTCACCTCATTGTGGGGCAAGCCAGCAGCTGAGAATATGGGGATTTTCTGGCCCCTGGCAATACTGTTCATACCATCTATAGCAGAAATGCCAGTCTGAATCATTTCTTCTGGATAGATACGACACTGTGGATTGATTGGCTGACCTGTTGTATTTTAAGAGAACACAAGTTATTCCATGTACATGTCTGAAGTTTGATCAAGCTACCACTGACTTTGAGCACTGATGTAAGGCTCCTGGCAAAAGGCGCAAACCCCACTGTCAGACCTACAAATCTTTAGACGCACCTGGTCAAACCTGAGCCTTTTGTAGACCCCAAGACTTTGGCACTCTATGGTCGTGTAAATGGTGAGAGCGCTTTCAAGAAAAGCCTGTCAGGTTATTAGCTTTTTATCTTTGGAGGCTGTAAAATTAAGATAGTCTACAAATACTTCAAGGAACAGCTTCCAAGCATTACTGAAAACAGTTATTTTCTGCTACCTCACCATCCTGCACTTGTGTAAATTTGATTTGAGTTTGACACCACACAAGTACTTAAAAATAAGATTAAACTCCCCCTAACAGTTAGATCTGTGTTCAAAACTATGGTAACATTTAGAAATGGGAAACACCAGATTTAACTCCATACCAGAAATGGATTAAGAACATACCCATTATGTCAAGGAAGTCTTCAGCCAGAACAATGGGGCCTCTGTCTATAGGTTTTCCTGATCCATTAAATACCCTGCCTACAAGAAACAGCAATAACAAAAATTAAGTTACTGTGAAAATAAGTCAGTATGTGATAAGCGTGTTCATTCTTCAAAGCAAGATGCAAGTACTTACCAAGCATATCCTCAGAGACAGGGGTTCGAAGAATGTCCCCAGTAAACTCACAAGACGTTTTCTTAGCATCAATACCTGAAGTTCCTTCAAATACCTGTAAACATACCAGAAGAAAAAAACAAGCCACAACACAGGAGAAAGGAGTAAGTATTGTGCTTCACAAAATAACACACTAGAAAGCTGCTTCACAGCTTGAGAACTTGATCACCCACAGGGCAGAAAAGCAAGGCAGTCCTCTGCAAGCAAAGGATTACAAGAGCAGCTCACTAGTACAAAACATCACATAAAAACCTACTTTAAACAAAAGTCATGAAGTGTATCAGCAGCTACCAACAAACCTGGTGCCACTCCTTTGATCTCAAGTATTTCCCTTTGCCAACAGGGTAAAGTTCTTCAGACAAGAAGAATTAATCTTAACAAGAAACATCTGCTTAGAAGAAATACCTGCATCCAATTAATATTAACAAGAAACAGCTGCTTAGAAGAAATACCTGCATCTACACAGCACTGGAGCTGATCTTGAATCTAACACTACACAATTACCATACAATTCCTTTAATCTAGCAGCAAAGAAATCTATTAAGGAATGCAAATTAAAAGTGCCACTGACTCCTGTTTTCAACCTTCTAAATTACTCATGCCACTTGCACTTGGAGTAAGAGGGTGAGTTTCTTTTTCATTTTATTTACAGTACCAAAAGAACATATCACAAGATGGATCTGACACAGCTCAGACACATGCTGATTAATAAAATCCTCTTCTCTTGCAAGAAGAGACACCCCTGCCCCTAATCGTACCTGAACTACAGCTTTGGAGCCACTGACTTCCAGCACCTGCCCACTTCTTCTTGTGCCATCAGGAAGAGTTAAGTGGACAATCTCTGCATACCTAGGAAACTGATGAGCAAGACAGATGGGGAAAACATTAAAATCCAGAGGAACAGTCACAAAACTAACATTATCGCAGTTTCATGCAAGCTTGAGCTTAGTAGCTACTAATTTTTTAAAAAACTGATTTTATCATCAGAACAAAACTCAAAGACAATTGGAATATATCAGACTAAAGCTGTTTTTACAGGTACTACATAACATTTGCTCAGAGTTGCAGGCTGCAGAAAGACCTGACAGAACGTGTTCCAAACTCCCAGCAGCCCTGACACACTAACAGAAAGCCACGATGCAGCATCTGACAGTAAGAAAAAGCTGGCTTTTGCCTGTACATAGCATCAGTCATTTGCCTTCAACAGCAACTTGCCAGTAATCTGAAAACAAAACAAGGAACTATAAACGGTTTTGGCAAGAGAGCACTTATGCTTTGGTAACAAAAAGGTCAAGAACAAAGTGAATACGTACATTTCCACATTCAAGTTTAGACAACATTTTGGAGGATTTTGGTAAAACTGAAACTATGTTTCCTCTTTCCCCCAGTCTCAACTCTCCCTTTCTTCCAGGACACAGACAACAGCAATTTGCATATTCTCATTTATCTCAGAAACATATCTGGCATTAAAATTCCTCTGTGGACCCATGAATTTCACAACAGTTTGGATTTAACCTGTCATAGCTCTTGTAAACTCTCCCTCAAAAAGCTTCATTCATTAATAATCTGAATCTTTACCTTAACTTGATCCAAGATAACCAGGGGACCATTCACACCCGATACGGTT
Organism: Steatornis caripensis; assembly: GCA_013398225.1. Taxonomy (NCBI): domain Eukaryota; kingdom Metazoa; phylum Chordata; class Aves; order Caprimulgiformes; family Steatornithidae; genus Steatornis; species Steatornis caripensis. The sequence goes on along the minus strand of VZSC01010952.1, from coordinate 508,257 downwards.
TTATACGCTGAAAGAAAGCAAGCCACAAGTCAGGTACTTCCTCAGAACATCAGAAATATCCTACATAAAGTTTTCAAAGTTTCACTCCTATCACCAGTCTCAGGTTGGCAGATTTCAGGCCCAGCTCTGCACTGTTTCTACATTTATTACGAACTCCACAAGGATTAGGTACTGAATTGTGTGGCCTTTTTCACTGCTACTTGCAAAGCACCTGAGGTAGCACTTAGATGACATAGCCATTTTCTTGTCCGTCACAGAAATTCACTGCAAGTCTATACCCAGGGATAATTTGAATACCACCAGAAATGCCAATACAATGTAGAGTTGACATTTTAAGCTAAGAAAAAGATACAGTTGGAAGATCTTTAAAAAGCAGGGATAACAACACCTGGAATTTGTGATAAAGGTGGGTGCCACTGCAATTTATGTCCAACAAAGGGTGAGAAGATCTTAATATCAATACTCAAAACTTATAGGGTTTTTTCTTTTCAACCACAGAAGCGCCATGCTCCATGACACTGACACAGCCCACATGAAAGCCTGTACTTAGCCAGCCAAGCAGATCTCGTGCTCAAAAGCTCGGCAGCAGCAGAACTTCTACAGTAAGTTGTGGGGTTTGGCATGCTGCTCAGAGGAAACCTTGTAACACCTTTCCTGTCTCCCAAGAAAAGGTCAAGGCACTGTACTGCAAAAGTTTAGCCAAACTCCTATTCTTGGGTTATCCTGGCTTAATTTAAAGATTGAAACCTGACAGAAGGCCACAGTTGGCCAGCTCATGTCCTAAACATCAGCAGCTCAAGCATTATCACTACACACAACTGCTGAGGTACCCTGTGCCCAGAATTCATTACTCTAGCAGCTCAGTAGAAACACTGCAAAAATGTAGTAAGCAGTCCTCCTGTGTTGCTCTAAGGACAGCGCAGTATCCCAGTTAAAGCCCAGCATCACTTGATCCACACAAAAGGAACATTGAGTCAAAGCTTTATCAGGGTCACAAGGAGCAGTGACCAAGAGAGTGACTGTTAATCACTTCTCTCTGGGAGGGAAAAATGAGCAAGTGGAGCAGTTCGCAGAACAGCAGAGGCACCAGTACCCGTTCTTGGTCATGCTACAAGGCAGAGGCAACAGGCACTCATAGCACTAGGACAGATCACAAATTCCACCAGCACCAGGCCACAGGGACTCACCTGACTTAGCCACTTCAGCCCGCCCAGGTTTGGCACACTTACCACATGTTGTCTAGACTGTCAACAACACGGTATTTACACTTAAACAAGCAGTTTGAACTGTTGCAATGTAATCTCTTAAACAGGAATAATCAAAACTGCATTAGATAAGGTTTGAGGTTCACTGCATGTATCAGATGGTCAACTCCTATTTCGCAGCCTTACTCTTGTCAAAATCCTGCTAAACTCCCTGAGACAGGACACGTGTCCCTGAAATAGTCTTAATTCCACAAGCTGGGCTGCTCCTTCTACATGAGCAAGGAGAGTTAGGCAGACAATATGCTACGAAGAGGACTCTGCTTGGACTGCAAGCATTTGCAGCCTGCTGCCTGCAAGAAATGGAAGACATTATCTTGAGCAAAGCATTTCATCTCATGACTGTCTCATGAGCGCTTCTTCCTCAATCAGCAGGAAAGGGCTTACACTCCTTGCCTTGCCCACAAGAAAATATTTCCTTGACTCCAATCAGCATCAATTCCCCTTGAAGGCAGCTCACCACCGACTCAAAATTCCTGTTTCCATTAAGATCAACCAGTTTTATACACAAACCAAAAGCAACGGAAGTGTTCTTCAAATCCAGCTTGCAAGTGATGTCAGTTTGGGCAAAAGCCAAAATCTACATGGAAAAAAGATGAACTGAAGTCACCTTGGCTCCAACCTTGTCAGGAGCCTCCACTGCAGAGTAAAGCAGAGCAGCAGACTTGGGTGGGGACAAGAATCATAATGATAAAATTGGCTTTCAAACCAGACTGACACTTTGAAAGAAACCATCGCAGAGAAGCTCCCTGGCTCCCACCTTGTAAGTGCTCGTGCTACTCCTGTGTACAGGTAGAGTCACTCATGTAATTATTACTACCTGGATCAAAACAAGGCCAGAAGAAATGCACCGTCCAACAACTCTGACTTCCACCCCACTACACTGCAACAAAGATTTTTTTTACGAGGCTGCTGCACTTCCCCTTTTTCATCAGATTTCTCAACTTTGTTTTAAAGGAACAGGCTCCACACCACCCCCACCAATTTACAGTAATTCCCAGTTCCTCCTAAAAGCTTAAGGTTTCCACGAAGGCCACCGAAGCAGCCTACGTTACGCAGCGGGGACCAGGCTCCCGCGGCCCCAGCGTGTGACCGACTTCAGCGCTCAGACCGACCAAGGCCGTGAGAAGCCTCCCCGCAGGACCGGCGGCCGTGAAAAGCCCTGCTCCAGCACGGCGGCGGCCTGCAGCCCCCGGGCCCCCCCGCCTCTGCCCGAAGGAGCCCCCGGGCCAGGCCGGCTCCGCCGCGAGCAGCGGCCCAGGCTCCGGGGCAGCCCGGCCTGCCTGCGGCCCAGCGGGCGCTCGCCCTTCCCCGAGCCGGGCCCACCCTCCGCGGCGCCTCTGAGACGCCCCGGGCCCCCGCCCGCCGCCCCCGCACTCACTGAGGCGCGGCTGGGAGAGGTAGTCGCGGGTGAGGGCCGCCACCTGCTCCCGCGGCCCGCCGGGCCCGGCGCCGTTCACCAGCCCGCGCACCGCCCGCACGGCCGCCATCTTCTCCGCCGACCCGGCTCCGCGCGCCGCCGCGCATGCGCTGATATAGGGCCGCCGGGCAGGGCCCCGCCCCCCGGAGCGCCCCGGCACCGGGCGGGGGAGAGGAGGGAGCTGGCCGGGGTGCTGGGGGGGGCGGGGGGGCGTGAGGAGGAAAAGGGGAAAAGGCAAAGGCAAAAGGAAAAGGGGAAAAGGAAAAGGGGAAAAGGAAAAGGGGAAAAGGCAAAGGCAAAAGGAAAAGGGGAAAAGGAAAAGGGGAAAAGGAAAAGGGAAAGGAAAAGGGGAAAAGGAAAAGGAAAAAGGAAAAGGAAAAGGGGAAAAGGAAAAGGGAAAAAGTAAAGGAAAAAGGGGAAAGGGCAAAAAGGAAAAGGAAAAAGGAAAAGGAAAAACAAAAGGAAAAAGTAAAGAAAAAGGAAAAGGAAAAAAGAAAATGGAAAAAGGAAAAGTAAAGGAAAAAGAGAAGGGGGAAAGGAAAAGGAAAAAGGAAAATGGAAAAAGGAAAAAGCAAATGGGAAAAAGGGAAAGGGGGAAGGGAAAGGGTAAAAAAAGGGAAAACAGAAGAAGGAGAAGGGAAAAGGAAAGAGAAGAAAAAGAAAAGGGAAAGAAAAATAACAATAAAAAGAGGAAAAGGAAGTAAAAGGAAAAAAAAAAACAAATAAAGAAGGAAAGCAAGCAAGCCAGCTAATGAATGAGTGAGTGGACAGAAGGGTTAAATGGCCGAGAAGACAAGGAAAGGAGTAATTCTGGCATAAAACAAGAGCAGAGCCCTGGCCTCCTGCCCAGGCACCCCCAGCACGGCCGTCCCCGTTCCCAGGCCAGGGGTGTGGGGGCATTGCGGGCACTGGGGCCCTCTCTGCCCCGCTGCCCTGGCTCGGCCGTGCGCCCGTGGCAGGCTTTGGCGTCCCGCAAGCTCCACGTGCGTCCTTGCACCTCAGCCACGCTCTCACAGATAAGCTCCATCTAAAAACAGCGCTTTGATCGAAGAGCGTAACGGTAGCTCTTAGGGAAGACAAGGGATTAGAAATGAAGTACGAACCAGCAGTGAGATGGGGCTGTCAGTGGAAATGCCCCTCCGCACTGATGCCGGGTACTCAAACAACAAGGGCTAACTGGTACGATTGTTTCAAGGGCAGAACGAGAGCTGCCTTACCCCCTAAACCTTTAATTTAATAACAAAAAAAAAAGCGGGTTATTTGTGAACACCTTTTCCCAGGAAACCATGAGTCTGTCAACCTGTGGGGTTTGTACCTCTTCACACATGTTGAATTTTAATAGCTGCTGTTTGTTCTCCTCCCAGCTTAGCAGCGAGATAGAATTATTTGACATTATAAAACAATATTCTGTCTCCTTCTACGTTAAAACTAGAAATATTTCAGGGGAATATGTTTTCAAAGAGATATTGGCAATTCTGTGCTTGGTTGGAGGAGCCACAAAGTACCAAGGACTGGTGAGACCGATGGAAAAAAACCTAAACAACCACACAGGAGACTGTTCGGCTAGGAGGGAGTAAACACAATAAATAATCCCCAGACAAAGGGACAATACCGTCAAGTGGATTAAACACAAAACTGGAAGGCTTTGGCCAGGTTTCAGCTCTCCTCCTAATGCAACGTGACCTTGAGCAAATTACCGGGCTCTGCTGTTTGTTAGTAGTCAAAAGGACTTAACAAAATACAAACCAGCAGGACTCGCTGAATGGCAGCCTCAAGGGTTACTTCAACTGGCACCACTTTGCAAACTGCTTCCACCTGCATTCAAAGCCTGGCTTAAAAGGTGGCCCAGTGATGCAAACTCCAGTTGGTCAAAACAGACCATTTCGGGTTCTAAATGCTTTTATTCCATTCTTAACCAGTCTCACAGGCTGAAAAAATTTGCCTCATGGACTAACAACAAAATCACATCTGATGGGACGATGCAAATTCGCCCACCGGAGAGCAGAAGGCAACAGGCAGCGGCAAGGACCAGGGCAGTGGTTCCAGTGCCAGGTAATAAAAACCTTCTGGTAAAGGAAATATTAGCAGAGAGTGATTTTAAAGAAAAATACGGGTTTACGGGTGCCTGTTCCAATCTCTGTTTACGCCATTGTGTTCACCCAACCCCAGGCTGGCACTATTACATCTATAAGCCGTTTGTCTTACGCTGCTTTGTAAAATGCTGCTTTGTGCTGGTAGGCAGGAGCCCGCGCTGCACGGCGGGCGTGCTTCACTGCACCTTTGAGGTGAGCCAGCAGCAGAGAGCAACCTCACCGAGCGAAGCCTGCTGTCGACTGAATTCACCGGAATTGCAATCAGCCTGCGAAGCCGCCGTGAGGTCTGCTGGTGGTGATTTTTTCAGGCCCACATCCTATGCTGGGCCTCGAGACAGCCCATAAATTCTTTTATACTTTTCCTTACATCAAAAATGTTCAATATACTTTACTACTGCGGTCTGGCGAGGAAGAAAATTTTTGTCAATTTTTATTTTCCTTAGGATTATTGAAAGGAAAATTCATGACAAACATTTATAATGGTTTAAAAAAAAAATGGAAGAGAACTGCCTGGGAAAATCTGACGGACACACGGAAATGCTTCCAAAGCACATCTGAGTAAGCTTTCCCATCGCCTCTGCAAAACAACTGACACGACACTGCAATGTCCTTCGGCTGCTTAGTGCTGCCAAATGAGATGGTGCCCTGACCTTGGGGCCTACAAAAGAAAAAGATAACAATAACTGTCTCCACATGCCCTTCCCCAGCTGAAGGAGAATCTGAATTATTTTCTGTCCAGAGCCCAAGGTACAGCTGAGCAATTCTGAGCTCCCTCAGTAGATGGTAGTGCTGTACCGCTCATCCTCTGCCTCCTCTGCGGCTACTGAAAAAGTCATTTCCAGGCCTTGCCGTTCAATTCTCAGCTCATGAAACATATTTAAGGCTTCACCTTCTGCTCTAATGCACATCCAGGGAATTCCATGGTAGGATGTACTCATCTCACGTTACTGGCAATAGTTTTGGGCCATGCAGAAGCCAGATAAATGGCCTCAATGGCAGATTTACGTGCCAACAGAGAAAGTTGAATATGTTCAGGATTTATTTTCTTTCTCTGCGGTAAATCTCTGTACCCTGAATGAATGATGGTATCAGCTTCGGTTTAAAAAAGAAATCACAGAGCAAAGTGTCAAAAGTTTAAGGAAACAGAAATGATGGAAGAAAAGAGATCGCATTTTCAATGGCATTTGCAGTACTTCACCCTTGCATGGACGTAATTTTTCATCCGGATTTGCTCATGAGAAACCAGCCTCCTTAGCCCAAGAATTATCTCCTTTCCCCTGGAGGTAAAGCAGACAGCGCAGCAGCACAGGGAAAGGCTGTGGACGGGCACCCTGCTGCCAGCACCCTCCTGAGGCAAAGGCAGAACATCAGGTGTGGAGGGACCACAGCCCTTCAGCCCTGTTGTCACCCAGCAGAGAGGCCAGATTTCCCTGGCCATATGTCCCATAAATCATGGCCAGGATCAGTGCATTCTGGCCTTCAAAATATTTCCATCCACTATGAAGGTTTATCATCACACTTACAATTTTGGAAATCCTGAAAAGCTGATCTACGTTGTGGCCTAGGTAAAGGCAGCTTGTGAGCATCCTACGGCCCAGCCCACAGCACGAGGCTCAGCAGCCTAAACATTTCTCTTTTCCTTTTGAGGAAGAGCTCTCTCTCGTTTTATTTTCCTTCTAACACTAAAAACGTTCAGCACATACAGGAAAACCCTGCCTGAGAAGGGATGCTTTGGAGGGAGCTCCTTGTACCACATCCCGCGGGAGAAGCAGGGACTCTGGTACTGCCTGCTCTGGGGACTGTTGGTCTCTAGCTCCGCTCCCTCCCTTTGCAGGCTGCAAAGCAATGCAGAGCTCCCTGCAAAGCCTCCACACAGACCCTTTAGCAAAATCCAGCTGCTGCCTTTTCAGCTGTGTGTCCTGCAGAAGCCTCTCCCACCCACAGAGCGAGTCCTTCCCCGCTCACCGCCCGATGCCTCTCCTTCATCGCGTGTCCGGTGCATGCGGTGGCAGCGATCCACACGCACCCAGCCCACGCACCGGCACCCACTGCCAGTGTCCGCGGGCTCATCCCAGTGAACACACACGTATGGCCCACGGCGATGAGCAAACACATGCAAAGGGAGCGGGGAAGAGCGACTGATGGAATGCTCCTCTTCCACCAAATTGTGCTCCCTGAGTTTTGGAGTTAGCCAAAAATCCCTGGGGTGCTGCAGGTCTCGGCGGTGAAATCTGCCTGCTTTTACCCCGGGATGTGTAACACGGAGGCAGAGCTGGAACGAGGGCTGCCATACCAAGGACAAGCAGCATTAGGCAGCAAGAGAACGGCCATCAGTCACTGGAGAGTAGTCCAAGACCTGGGCTACCATGTATTTCTAAAATGCATTTCCCAGGGCCATTTAACGACGCCAGCCTTGCCTCCCAGCGACGGATCCATTCGCCGCCACTCGTAACTGCGTGTCGACAGGGCAGAGCGGGCTTCCCCCGTGGAGGAGAAGGCTGTGCAGTCCCAGGGCAGCGTGTTCGGTGTGCTCAGACCCAGGCAAGAGTGAAGGTGCTCGAGGAGAGATAAGCGTTGATGAAAGCCTGGAGAGCAGGTGCCTCTGCTGCAGATAACGCTCCTGCCTCTCTCCTCCTCACCCGCCTCAGCCCACCCCACCATCCTGCTCTGACGCAGAGGGAGCTGCAGAGCTGAATGGAACTTGTTTGAGGTTCCAATTAAATCTCCATGGAAGAGAGACACTCATATCCTCTTCTGATAAAAGGTAACCATAAATCCTCCGGGAGCAGCGGCTGCAGACCACACCGCCTCCCGCAGCAGCAGCCAGCTCCTCGCACCGAGATGGGCTCCAGGGTAAGGGTTCCTTTTCCTCTGCTCCACGCAACAGGTTTGCATTGAGAAGGGACAGGATTTGTGGCTTCAGATGCAAGGGCTGCATTAGCCTACATGTCTTTATTGTTTATGGTTCCTTACTCATTCTCTCTCTCTATTTTTTTTAATATATCTATGTCTTCTCTTGCATTAGTTCTATTATTAGGTCTTTGCTACTTCTTGGAGGTACAGTGAGAAACTGTTCCTGTTTCCCAACTGACTCGTGTGGCACTCATATTCGATGATAGAGAGTTGGGATGGTTTGCTATTTTTTATGAAAAGTTGATAAGTACTGTTGGCTGGGATTCTAGGAAACCACAGGATTATTGGAAAGACTGACAGTGCGGAGTCAGCTCCATCCATTTTGCCACTTAGTCTCTGAAGTGCCGAGTTATAAGAACGTAAACAGCAAATTGTTTCGTTGGTTTAGTGCAAATTTCTGATGGATATTTTCATCGTGACCGAGCAAGCAATCTTCTCTCAGCCCCTCCGAAGCCCTGATCTTAATCACGTATGTTGGGCTTTTAAGTCCTGTATCTTGCCATGACATTTCAATTAGGTCAAACAAAAAGACATGTAAGGTAAATGAATTTCCTTTGAGACCGAATTTAATCTCCAAAGAACAAACATGGAATAAAAGATGTAGAGATTACCACAGATAAGCTGCCAGCTTGATCTGTGCTTTGAGTCTTTGGAAGAAGACTTAAATGATGCCTTGAAGCAGGTACACGATGTCTCAGGAGACTGGAAATGGGTTAGAGCGCACTCCATCTGCAAATTTAAATGCAAGCTTGATAAAACCGTGGTCTTTAATAGCAAAGCTGGTGGTCCCAGCTCCTAGGGAAACGCACCCAGCTCTTGGAGGACAGAGACACTAAGTGAGTTCAGGAGTTGCCTTCTCAAGGGAGAAGCCATGAGCTGTGGGAGGTTGTAACCCGGAGTGTTTTCTTTGAAGGTTATAGGAGACCTTCAGCCCTGAAGACCAGGAGCCAGCAGGACCCAGGCTGAGCTGCAGGCTCTCAGCCATGCCCCCAGCTGCCGAATGCATGCCGTGGCGCTGGCTGGCTGCGGGCAGGACGTCACGGAGGCTGGTGCTGGTGGTGGTGTTTGTCGCGCTGCTGCTGGACAACATGCTGCTGACGGTCGTGGGTACGGTGTGCGGCTCTCGCTGTGCTCTTTGTGTGACGCCTTGGAGTTTCGGCTCCTCAGTCGGTCTCCAGTCTACGCTGGCAGGGTGCTTGTGCAGGGAAAGTTTTGGGGAGGGCTGGGTGCAGGGAGCTTGCAGGACACTGACGTCTAGCCAGCACCATTCAGTTCAGCTGCATGCTGAGTCAGAAAATGGAGTAAAATCAGTAACTAATCCCTTCCCTGGCTTTTCTTCCAGTACCGATCGTCCCCACCTTCCTTTATACAACAGAATACGAAGGCACCAACAGCTCTGTCACCCCAGCCCAGACTGAGCTGGCTCCTCCAGCCTTGAAGGCTCCTCCTTTCTCCCTCATGTTCTCCTATTTTGACAACACCACAGTGACTGTGTTGGGCTCCACAAGCGCCGTGGACTTGGCGAACGGGACGGAGAGCAGTCGCCTGCCGCAGCCCCCCGCCAGCAGCCCCCCAGCGCCAAGAGGCTGCCTGGAGGGCGAGGAGTTCCTCGCCAAGGAAAACATCCGCGTGGGGCTGCTGTTTGCCTCCAAGGCTCTCATACAGCTCGTGGTCAACCCGTCCGTGGGTCTCCTGACCAACAGGTAGGTCAGAGACCTGGGTTTGTAGTGGGGTGTAGTCCTTCAGGGACAGGCAGCTCCTGCCTGCTAACAAAATCACCATTAGCTGAGTTGTGAAGGTCTGTGCCACACATGTGCAGCCCTTGCAATCACAAAATTACAGAAACCAGTGAGTAAAATAGGAAGGGGGAGGATATATACATCGAAATAAGCATCAATTTTACCTTTTCTAAAAGCCTACAAATGGCTTGCAAGTTTATATTGCAACGTAAGCCTCACTAATGCTCTCCTCAGGTGTGGACAGATGCTGTTTAATACCAGTAACCATCGAAACAAACAAAGATTCCCACCCTGCTATGGTTTATGATGATGTTGTTCAGATTTTCTGTCCCTGAGTTTTAATTTGCCTTTGTCTCCAGCAGAGAGGGGTGCTGGGCTCATCTGCACATAGTCCGGGTGGGCAGATGAGTTGGCAAGACAAGAGCCGTGTCTCTGGGTGTGCTTTACAGTATTACATGGCAGCACTTTGACACTGGACGCTTCCTTGAACAGCATTCACAGGCACATCCACATGTTCATAAGATGCTCACCAGCCCACAGAGACAAGATCTCATCCTGGAAAGAGGAATTCTCCCTGAGACAGTGCCTCTGTTTTCCCTTTCCAGGATAGGATACCACATCCCCATGTTCATCGGATTCATCATCATGTTCCTCTCCACAGTCAGTGAGTACTGCCCTTCCATCTGCCCTCCATACGCAGCAGCACAGGAGAAAATACTTTGGCCAGTGCCTGCACCACTGTCCTTGTACAGGAGAAAAGGAGCGAGAGCAGAGCAATTGGTCTGAGAAATCAGTGACGAGAAAGGACGAGCAGCACCCAGCACCCTCCAGCACCCAAACTGGTGCAAGCTGGGGCCACTGTTACCCTCTGCAGGGTTTTAACACTCAATCTGCAGTTGTGCCTGATGCCGTCTCTCTCCTTCCTCCGCAGTGTTTGCTTTCTCAGGCACCTACACCTTGCTGTTCATCGCCCGAGCCCTCCAAGGCATTGGGTCATCGTTCTCATCAGTCGCAGGTAAATGTTTTAGCTACACCCCAGCCTCTGCGTTAGCTCCCCTTGTCTGGGTTCAATTATAGTCTCAGGAACGATCAGCAGCACAGACACATCAAGTGCCTTCCTCGGCTTCAAACTCATCCTGCTCGCTGCACCTGCCTGGCTGGTGCAGACAGTGCACCCACACAGCCCAGCCAGCAAGCAGATAAATCCCCCCAAAAGCCCAGGCTGCTTTCAGAGAGGAGCCCCAGCACTACGGTACCAGCCAGCCTCACGTGGCCTCTGCTTTCTCTCTGCTCCCAGGCTTGGGCATGCTGGCCAGCGTGTACACGGACGACTTCGAGAGGGGCAACGCCATGGGGATCGCTCTTGGAGGCTTGGCCTTGGGTCTGCTGAGTAAGGAAACCTTGCTCCCGAGGGGTTTACATCAACAGCGTCTCCAGAGCTTTGTTGGCCATCACCTACGGCTTCCACCAGCCTGGCTGTGCCCCTTCCCCAGCAGCATCCCACGGGCATGGCTGGCCTGTCCTCCTCCCTCCCTCTGCTCACTCTCCACCGCCCACGGGACCCGACACCTTCCCACCACCTTCACCAAACACCTGCCAGGCGATTCAGGGAAAGCCACGATGGCAGGAGCCAAGTGCTGCTGCCCGGGCACTGGGGACAGTAGCACTGCCGCTGTGTGACGCAGCCTTTCCCTTGCAGTCGGGGCCCCCTTCGGGAGCCTGATGTACGAATTCGTGGGGAAATCGTCTCCCTTCCTGGTCCTGGCATTCCTCGCCCTCTTGGATGGAGGTGAGAAGCCAAATGGTTTAATCCAAAAAAAAAAAAAAAAGGCAAGGGAAAAGGTTTAGATGCAGATGTTTTGGGGAGAATCTCACAGGGCTTGTGTGAAGGAAGAGGCAGATTAATACACCATGGGCAATATCATCAGCACTGGTTATTCTGTTATTGCTAAATCACATGTTTTCTACCACCAGATGATTGACATAGCAATACAGTAAGAATTAGTCCCTCATTACTTAATAAACTCCTTGATTGCTGTAATGGCTCGAAGAGCACATTCAGTAAAGCTCTTTGAACTGCGAACTCTATAAAGAGCACACTTGTCGGCAGCCTTTCACCACGCCACGAAGGAATTAGACTTTGCCAGTGTAACTGGTGTCCTTCTTCCTTCTCCGACATTACAGATGCAGGCCACGAGAGCCTTCTGAGCGTAACGGCAAAGTTACAGATAGCAGAAATGTGCATTTTTAGTGGGAAGCATTAAGCTAATTAAATTATAGTCACAGTTACCGTCTTTGCCTAGATGTAATGCAAGACATCTTTAATGAAGCATGTAAGAGCTTCTGGAAAATGAAACGTATGGCCCATACATATCATACTTTCTTTTTTAATTCTATTCTTTTCCACATGTAATTTCTGTCATGCTCTAGTTGTGACTCCCCAGCAGGCAGCTGGCAGCCTGACGGAGAGAATTTGCATATTTGACTGCTTCACGGGTTGACAAAACACTTCTAACACAGCCCACGCCAGGGAGTTCTGCTGCTCCCTCCCCGGGGAGCAGGGCTGGGACCCACCTCTCCCCCCGCCCGCTTGAACGATGTCCCCAAACACAGTTGCTGCATCCCTGCGGGCTCTGCCGATAAAAGGGGTCATGCTAATGGAAAAGCCAGAGGGAATTGCGGATTGCAGTGATGCTCTCTCCAGAACTAAGCTAACATCAGTGTTTTCTTCCCAGCTTTGCAGCTCTGCATACTGCAGCCCTCTAAGATCTCCCCCGAGGTGAGTACGGATGCACGTGCACACGTGAGCCAGTGCCCGGCAGTGTGAACGAAGCGGGCGCTCCCCGGGGAGGCAGGCCATGCAGGCACCGAGCCGAGGATGGGTGCAAATGCACACGCGGCTCTCAGACGTAACCCGCCTTTGCCACCCCACAGAGCACCAAAGGCACACCGGTGTTCACCCTGCTGCGAGACCCCTACATCCTGGTCGCTGCAGGTAACGGTGCATGTCAGCCCACACTGCGCTCCTCTCTGTGCACCTGTGTCTCCTCATTAAAGAGATTCGCTCGTGCCTGCTTGACACAGCAGCAGAGGGTGGCTAAAATAGAGCATTTCTCCCTTTTCTCCCCGTCAGGAGCCCTCTGCTTCTCCAACATGGGGGTGGCCATGCTCGAGCCCACCTTGCCCATCTGGATGATGCAAACCATGTGCTCCCCGAAATGGCAGCTAGGTAGGTGTCATGCTTTGCAGCCTTCGCTCCTGAACACTTGCTTGATATCGTTCAGCTAGAACTGGTCCTGCTTTGGCACTGCAAGATGGATCGAATAATCCCTTATATCACTCTGAAAAAGGAGAAAACATATACCCTCACCCGCACGGAGCGAGTGATCCCAGGCTGCATGTTGCTCCAATTTCAGTTGGAAATGTCCTTGGTGGTAGCTATACAATGTGCTTTTCTCTATTATTGAAAAAATTGTATAGAATCAAGGCTCCCCACAAGAGCAATAACGGTGCAGAAAGGCTGTTTTGTGCATGGGAAGCCTGTCGAATCCCATCTTCTGCAGGGCAGATAATGGTGTCATGCTGGGCTGAAATCGTGGCAGCCAGATGGGGTTTGCAGAGGCAGCTCTGAGTAAAACAAGGCCACTTAGAGAGTCCCAGGAAGGACAGGATGGTACGTGCTAATTACCAGCTGCCTAGAAAATGTGATATGGAGATAACACTGTCTGTGGTTGCTACAAAAATAAAAACTTAATTGTTATAAAACCCAATTGACTGAGGAATGACCTGGGGCGTGCCCCAGGCTACACTTAGATCCCAAATTGAATTGCAGCCTGGGAGCAGGAGGGCTGAGAGAGCTCCTAATCGAGTTATCCTCTGGTCGGGCAGGAGCGTCCATCCTGATAAAAGCCTGCAATGCTTCTCACAAGTGACCGAGCAAGGACGGACGAGGGTAAAGCAGCATCCCAAGGATTCTGGCAGTGGGGAGATGGGACAGCGTAGCTGCCTGGTAATCACAAATGTCACCGGCCGAGAAAAGCACTCAGGGCTGCCCCCATCGCCACTGAACTCAAGGGGAACCTTTGAGGTGACTTGGCAGGACCCAGAGCTCAGCAGACATCAAAGAAAATCCCAAACCTATTTGGGATTTCAGGTACCTGAGATTTGAGAGCAGTTTGGATTTAGACACAGTTCAACTGCAAGCCACCCATCTCACAAGCTATTATGAACTCAACAGGCTTCTTTAGTTGGATGCTCCAGTTTGCCCACTCCCAGAATTCCAGGCGAAAAAACCCAACAACAAAAAAACCCGAACAGAAGAGCTTGGACTAAACCTGCAGGATTAAACGGGCTCTGTAGTTGTCAAAGAGAGGAAAGAAAATTAAACATAAATCAGTGTGTTTCAATAAGGAAGTTGTCTGAGTGAAATGCAACTGATCAGTTTTATTTATCGTTGGCAGGAGAGTATATTAAAAATAAACAACTGGTAAATCAGCAAACAGTGCAAATATTTAATTTTGACTATATAATGATCCCCAAGCTTTTTACTCAAGCAGTTATTTAGTCCTCTTTATTTAGTAAGTGAAAAGCAGAAAGCAAGGGGGAAAGGTGGAAGAGGAAGAAACCACGACAGGAGAGGACGAGCTTATTAAAGCAGTGGGGACAAAAATGTTCTGCGTTGGCTTCTGGTTGTCTCACAGAGCTTGTGGGTGAATCAATGCCCCTCTGTGGGCCTCAGTTTCCCCCCCATCTAAAGCGAACACATTTTCTATGCCTCCGTCTTCACAGAGGGACCTCCACCCTTCTACAGGGCATGGGGTAGCCAGCACAGCCATGACACAGAGCAATGGCAGTGCAGGACACTGAGACACCACTGCGCGGATGGGGACGCACAGAGCGGGCGCTGGCCGTTACCTTGCCGTGCCTGGCCCACGATATTCTCCAAATGAGAGAGGCAGTTAGTGAAGTGAACATTTTTTTGCAATTCCCCTGTATTTGCATGGGAATGACACATTCTTTCTTCTTTCTCTCTCTCACAGGGATGGCGTTCCTCCCTGCCAGTATATCCTACCTCATCGGCACAAATCTCTTTGGGATTCTGGCTAACAAAATGGGCCGGTAAGTGGAACATAAACAGATTTCAACTCAACCCAGCCCAGTCCTGTGCTCTCAGCATGAATTACGCTCGAGGTGCTGTGCACATCGAGGACATCTGCCCTCTCCTAATCGCGGCATCGTTGCAGGTGGCTGTGCTCCCTGATCGGCATGGCTGTGGTGGGAATCAGTCTCCTTTGTGTAAGTTGCGCAAGACAAATTCGAGACTTTTCTGTAGAAGAATCAAGTGTGGGCACTAGTACTGAAATGGGGCTACATGCCTGGCAGTCAGTAGATGTTCAGTGGTTGTGCATATCAGTTTCACTGGTCTATGTTACACCTGCAGCCCTCGGTGAGCTCCTCTGGCCTCACTTGTATAATTCTCTCTCTCCTCTCAAAGGTACCTCTGGCCAAAAACATTTATGGGCTGATCGGCCCGAACAGTGGGCTTGGCTTTGCCATAGGTAAGCCGTTGGCATTCAGGCTGTGCAACACAGCTCAAACGCAGCTCTCGCCGCCGCCCTCGGATAAGGCGATGACTGATCGGGTCCTTCTTGCTTTGGGCAGGAATGGTGGACTCCTCAATGATGCCTATCATGGGCCACCTCGTGGACCTTCGCTACACCTCCGTCTACGGCAATGTGTACGCCATAGCTGATGTCGCCCTCTGCATGGGCTTTGCGATTGGTATGGAGGAACTCTTACTCATGGGATGGCGTACCCAGTGTGGATCTCACTCAGTTTATCGCTCCCTTTCCTCCACCCACCAGCACTGAGTCTGCAACCCCATCGCTGTAGATTCAGATGACCCCCTCCAACCTGGAAAGGCACCTTTTGCTCTCTGGCACCTCAGCCTTTTTAATTTTTAAATTTGCAGGTCCATCGACAGGCGGTGCGATTGTACAAGCTACCGGGTTTCCCTGGCTGATGATCATCATTGGAGTTATCAATATTGCTTATGCTCCGCTCTGTTGGTACCTGCGCAACCCTCCCGCTAAAGAGGAGAAGATTGTGAGTTTAAGTATACTTTATTCCCTTAAAGTCTAGGGGACTGATAATCCAGAGATCTGGGGGAAGATAAGAATAAATTTGCCAGGGATCACGTCTTCCCCTTTGGGCTCTACTCCGCCCTCAAAAAAAGGACAAAAAACCTCAAGCAATAAAACCAGAAAAGTTTCAAGGTATGGTTGCTCCCTTAACGCACAGCTTGTATTCCCTGGGCTAAAGCTGTTGGCTGCTTTGGCTTTCTTTAAATGTGGCAATGTTTCTGTTAATTATTCAAATGAATCACCATTTTTACTAAAGCACAACAACTTCTCTCCTTTACCCAGGCAATCTTAAGCCAGGAATGCCCCATGCAAACCAAAAGCTACATGGCTCAGAAAACCCTGCGCGATTTCCCTCTCACAGATGACAGCGATGTGGAGGCAGAAAACATGGAATAGCAAGCGCAAGGATGCGTGCCCTATTTTGAAGCTAATATTACATTTACAGAACGTGGATGTGTTAGCACCCAAGAATAACCCAGCCTCCCCCAGGGCTTGTGGACACAGGCTTTATCGCTGACCCGTTCTCTCGGCTGGGCAATCCACAGCAGGGAGCAGCGACCCAGGATTCGGAGGCTCTACCCGTTTAGTTAAGCCGCTCACTGCGAATTGCATTACCAAAACTCATCCGTAAAAAAAAGTCACAAAGATGAGGAGAATCATATCAACCTGTCCCACAGAGCAATATCGTCTTGGGCACAGCCTACCCATGCAGCGGGGGATAACATCAACACCTCTCCCACATGAGTCCAGGGGCATTTGTTAATGTCTTTAAAGCACTTCCTGTTCCTGAAAGAAAAGCACTGGAGAAAACGAAAATGAAATCAGCGGCATCAGCTCTGGGAGATTTCTTTCTCCAGAATTCTGCTATAACCCCCACCGTGAAACCCTGCTGTACCAACAATCCACCGTGGCCCCACCGGTCCCCCAGCGAAACAGTCCTGGCACTGCTGCTGTGCTCCTCTGAAGACAGTTAACCCCCCACTCCCCATTCATTGCTGTCGCGGTATAGCTTTACGTGTTGTGCTATTTATGTGCTACTTATGGCTGCTTGTGTGTCTGTCCCACCATCCATTAAATCGACTCATTAAGTTGAAGAACTCTAAGAAATTTGGGTAGACATAAGGCCGAAAGCTGGTTTAGACTCTTAGACACAGACTCGGCCAACAAAGTTAGTGAATATAAGTGACCAACAGAGCATTTTTAAAAATCCCTGCCCCTCAGCTGAGAGGGGGCAATGGGATGTGTTTGTGGTCCTCACCCATCGCAACAAGAAGTACAATAGATTGATTTAACTGCCCTTTGCAATTTCCCAGCCACAAGTTTAGCAAGAGAGCAGCTGCACTGTTAACAATAATTATTGAGTATAATGGTCTGTAAAAGTGTGTTACGGTTAAGCGAGAGAGAGAGAGGGAAGTAACAGAGGTACCAAATTATTAAGCACCAGAGGAATTCTGCGATCTCATTTTTTCCAGTGAAACCTCAAACTCACAACTTCTCTGGTTCCGCTGCTGGCAGTTTATATAAGCTCATTTCTGTCTTGAATGAGCAGTTGTGTAACGCGCAGCCCTGGCACTTGCCAGAAAGAGCAGATGATTCACCGCTCTGGAGCCCGAGCAGCACAATGCAAACGCGCTTGCCAGCAGGGACACAGTAGGATAATAACAATTCATCAAGATTTGGTACCTCATGACTCATTACCAAAAGTCACAAACGGCTATTGTCAGGCAATCCCGCATCCGCGGCCGGCCTGCTGCCCCTCGCTTTGCACATACAACATGAAATTATATTTCTTAGGCTGACTGGAAATGACTAATGCTAAGCCTGTTCTCAAAACCTCGTTATTTTTATCTTCCACCTGTTTCCCTGCTTTGCCAAGAATAAAAGGAAAAACGCGTTTGCTTTCTGCGATGGAAGGAAAAAAGGTGAGCCGATCTATTTGGGGATCTATTCCCACCTCCACAGCGCTGCTCCCAGTTCAGTATTAACTCTAATCCCTGGCTGCTCTGGAAGGACATCGCTGCTGCCCGCGTCGGCAATGCCAGTCGGACGCCTTCCTCCGGCACTGGCAGCTCAGCCGTCTTAATTAATAAACGAGCTGCCGTGACGATGACATTGATCGAGTTTCTCTGCTCCGAGTGAAGAATTAGGTCGTTGTTTCTGCATCAAACGAGCCGATTTTTTACCCACCCTGCTGAAAAAAAAAAAAAAAACAACCCGAATTTCATTTCGTGAGCGCCCTAGCAGCGGTATGAACAGGTAACAGCAGCTCCGCAGCTCGGGGAGGCACAGGGGGCTGTGGGGGAAACAGTTTTCCCGCCGTGGGCAGAGCCCGCAGATAAACGTTTCCCTCAGCGCGCGGTTAACCGGCGCGGGCCTGCACCGGGAGCTGACGGGACGGGTCGTGCCCCTGCCGCCGAGGCGGCCGCCATCTCCCGTTGCCAAAAGCACGGAGGGGGAAACGGCGGCGCACGCGCGCCCCAGCGAGAGACAGGCCCCGACCAGCACGGGGCTGCCCACGGACACCGCGCTTAACAGCGTTCGTTTAGCCGCGCGCACCGCCAACGGGCCACCGCGGCCTTGTCGGGTGCACGGCCCTCAGGTTTACCGCTTCGCCCGGAGCTCCCGCCCCGCCCGCCGCCATGACGGGCCGGCCCCGCCCCTCCCCTCCCGCTCTCGCGAGGCCTCGCCGCGCACCACNCCCAGCGCGTGCCCCTCGTCTGTCCGCGTGCCACCACGCGTGCCGCGGGACGGGCTGGGCGGCTGCGAGGGGCAGGTTGTGTAGGGGTTGGGGGGGTGGGGGGGGTACCCCCGCCCTTCCACTTCCATCGCACCTCTCTTCTTTCCAGGACAAAAACCCAAAACTTCTGCCGCAATGAGTATAACCTGACCGGTCTGTGCAACCGCTCCTCCTGCCCGCTGGCAAACAGCCAGTACGCGACCGTCAGGGAGGAGAAAGGTGAGAGTGTGGCAGCTGCGACGAACAACCCCGTGGGTGGGGAGGGGGCGAATGGCGCCTGCGTGCGGGCACCCCGGCTCAAAGTGATCTTCCCGCTCTCGTGGACGCGCTCGGTCTCTCTCCTGGGATCACACTCCTCTTTTCTTTAGGTCGGTGTTACCTGTACATGAAGACGATAGAGCGAGCAGCTTTTCCCCGTCGACTCTGGGAGCGGGTGAGTTAATGAGGGCAGGGAGCAATGGGACTCCTCCGAAAAGTGGATGTGTCCCCGGTAGCTCAAGCCTTTCCCTTGCTCCCCCACCTCCAGGTCCTGCTAAGCAAGAACTATGAGAAAGCACTGGAAGAGATAGACGAGAACCTCATCTACTGGCCGCGGTTCATCCGACACAAATGCAAGCAGCGGTTTACGAAGATCACACAGTACCTCATCCGCATCCGGAAGCTGACACTCAAGCGACAGTAAGTGTTGGGTTTGCCTTAAAGCTTAAAGCCGCTGCCCATCCACGGAGCCGCTGTCACAGAATCCCAGCAGGGCAGGGGCTGGCAGGGCCCTCTGGAGATCCCCCAGCCTCTCCCCCAACTAAAGCAGGTGCCCCCAGCGCAAGGGGCACAGGGACGTGTCCAGGTGGGGCTGAATCTCTCCAGGGAAGGAGACTCCACAGCCTGTCTGGGCAGCCTGGGCCAGGGCTCAGGCACCCTCACGGCAAAGAAGTTCTTCCTCACGTTCAGGGGGAACTGCCCGTGCTCCAGTTTGTGCCCGGTGCCCCTTGTCCTGTCACTGGGCACCACTGAAAAGAGCCTGGCCCCATCCTCTGGGCACTCGCCCTTTAGATATCGATCAGCACTGATGAGATCCCCTCCCAGCCTTCTCTTCTCCAGGCTGAACAGACCCAGGGCTCTCAGCCTCTCCTCACAGAAAGATGCTCCACTCCCCTCATCATCCTCGTTGCCCTCTGCTGCACTCTCCCCAGTCATTCCCTGTCTCTCTCTCGCTGGCTGTACGCAGAGCCCCGGCATGCTTAGCTGCTTTCCTGAGGCTGTGGCAGGCTTGTGAATGAACCTGGCTGAAATGGACTGAACTGTGGCATAGTCTGAGTATATAAACACGCTTGAACTAGTTGCAGCCACGTTTCTAATGATACAACTGCTGGCTGTTGCCCCAAACGAGCATTTGCTTATCTGCTATGTGAGAGGCTGACACATTCACTAACCAGCACTTGTTCCCTGCAGGAGGAAGCTTGTTCCTTTACGCAGAAAGATTGAAAGGCGAGAGAACAGGAGAGAGGTAATACGACTCTTTCGTGTAATCTCCTGTCTGTCGCTTCAGTTCCGCGTGTCTTTCAAACAACTAACACCGCTCCTCTTTGCTGCATTAGGAGAAAGCCCTGATCGCCGCTCAGCTGGATAATGCCATTGAGAAGGAATTGCTGGAAAGACTGAAACAGGACACAGTAAGGATCACTAATTCAGAGCACAGCAGGAAAACTGCTCCTCCTACTCTCTGTCCCGCTGGTTCTCCAGGGAGGGAAGGGGCGTTGGTATGAAAGACAAGCATCGCCAGCATAGGAGGGGTAGGGGAGGACTGCATGCTGCCCTTGACTGGCGTTGGAACAGGTTGGAGACCTTGCTTCCCGAAAACGTAGAGCCCCCATTTTCTGTACAGCTGCCGTACTGCAGAATTGGGGAAGGGGCTGACCCACAAGTACAGCCTAGTTTGATACGGCCTCCCTGCAGGCCACAGCCTCTAGTGACCCTACTGCCAAGGGCTGTGTTCCTCCTGTGACTTACAGCAAATCCACGTTTTCATTTTCAGTATGGGGACATTTACAACTTCCCCATTCACGCCTTTGACAAAGCTCTACAACAGCAAGATGCAGAAAGTGAGAGCGAGTCCGATGCAGAGAAGGAAGAAGATGACGAGGTAACGCTTTCAGTCACAGTTAATCCTTCCCCAACCTGGCACAGCACCTCTAATTGAAATGCATTCTGTGCACTGTAGTTTGAGTGTCGGGGTGACAGGAGGAGATGAGGAGAGGTGAACTCAGAAAAAGCACGTGTGTGCACGTACTAGCTTCTGACTTTTATTTCTCACAGGACGTGGATAAAAGAGAGTTTGTGGAAGCAGATGACAGTGACCTCAGTGACTTTGAGGTAGGTGAAGCACCAGCTATAAACTGTCAGGCTAAGCTGTTTGAAAGTAGGCTCTTGGTGTCTCTGGTGATGGGATAAGAGCCAGCAACATCAGATTTGTGGAACATAATGGTACAGTCAGACTGCACCGTACCCACTACACCCCAGCTCCTCTGGCCAGACAGCAGAGAAGTATAAAATTGAATTGGACACGAGATAATTTTGCAGAAGGAGGAGGTTTAGTTACACAGAGCGCTCTGACGTCGCTCTTGTCTTTCTTTATCAGGACATGGATAAGTTGGAGACAAGTAGTGAAGAGGAGCAGGAGGAAGAAGAAGAAGTAGAGAAGAAAGCCTCTCACTCAAAATCTAAGGGGAAAAGTCCCCTGAAAGGACCAGCCAGAAGAAAACGGCCCTACATTGAAATAGAGTATGAAGAAGAAACAGAGCCAACCACCAAAACAAAAGCAGCCTGACTCCTCCCTGAGCCCGCATTTTGTACTGAATGAGAGGACTCCAGATGTGGCACTAGAACTCTTTCCAGCTTTTGCCACTGTTCAGGACCCCAAACATTACTCCTTTTTCAATACTCTTAATTGATCATTTTCTTTCAGAAAAGAAGGGTTTCTGTCCTGACCCTAGGCAATTGCTGCAAGTTCGTACAGCTCCTGCATGAAGAGCAGTTTCAAGGAAGAAGACTCCCTGCCTTGTCTACAAGCCCACAAGGCTCAGCTCGGGCTGCGCTCCAGGAAAGAACCTGGACTGGGGGGCACTTCTGCTGCCTTCTAAAGCTGGAGAAGCCCGCATGGGGCTAGGCGAGCACACGAGCGTACCTTGTTTGGGGGAGGTATGGGGCTAGCAGGGGTGGGATGAGAAAGACAGTAACTTCAAATAAATAAAAAACAATTTACTGTACAAAAAGCGGGGTGAGCATTGATCAGCCATGCCTCACGTGTTCTCTTGCACTTTTCTGATGCATTCCCGTACGCGGTTCTCCTCGCAGCTGCTGTACACGCCTTCCAGCAGGGCCTGAAACAAGAAAAGCATCAATTTCCAGTGCCTTGGCACACTCGGGTTTATGGTGTTACCATCAACCCTCCCCCAGCTGTCTGTTGGAAGAGAATGAGACGAAGCATCCAGGGACACCTGTTGATATGTATTAAGTCACTCAGCAATGGAGTCAAGCACCAACGTTGAGGGGGTGGAAATCGATGCTTTCACAAGACTGCTGGGCTGAGGAAGCAAGCGGGCTCTTGCGTGCACCATGCTGCCTGTTCTAAGGGAGAAGGGATCGGAGATGAGGCGGTGCTGGGTCCCTGGCTCACCTTCACTTGCCCTTCAGAGCAGCGATCCAGCAAGATGAGGCATTCACTGGCCACTTGGAGCAAGGCGGCTTTCACCGGCTCGGGCGTTGAACCTTCGTCGGTGTGTACGTCCCACATCATCTTCAGCAGGGCTTTGATAAGCACAGGGAGCCTGCAGGGCATTCTGCAAAGGGAAACGGCAAGCGTGACTGCTCTAAATCTTTGCAAGCCAGGGGTCAGCACCACCTTGCTTAGCGGTTCCTAGATGCTTCAGGCAGGAGCTGCTAGCTGCGTTCAGGATACGCTTCCTACAGTGTCCCCCCCGAGGCGGGTACCTGGGCCAAGCGTGCTCAATGGTGCATTGCAGTGTCTCTAGTATTCCCAGTCGGGCTTCTTCCTCAGGGCCATCACACACTTCCAGATACCCCAGGATAACTCGCTCCAGCCTCTTCAGGTGCCGCACTATCAGGATGCCAAGTCTGCTGACACGAAGAAAACATGCTGAGGAGAGAGATGCAGAGCAAGGCCAAAGCAAGCCGCTGCAGGCTGCGGTTGCTGCTCTCACCTCTGCACAAAGGCAGGCAGAGTCCTGGCGTACACCCGCCGCAGCGCAACGCGATGCTCTGCCTCCATGTGGGTCAGAACCAGCTGCAGCACCTCATCACAGGGGGCGGTTGGTCTGGCCTGCTTCTGCTGCCGCTGGTCTCTCTCTAGGATCGGCAGCAAGTCCAGCAGGCACAGCAGCACTGCCTGGTTCGGCGTGAGACAGTAAATCTGGGCAATCCTGCTGATGTTCTCTCCAAAACACCAATAACTTCCAACCCCGCTGACCACCCACAACTGCTGCAGTTCACCTGGCAGACCCGACTTCTACTACCTGTTACCAGCCCTCTTCAGCCAGGCTTCCACCTGGAAGGGGACAGGACGCAAGAGATCTTCCCTCCACTTTTAAGATTTTCCTGAAGTCTACCGCGTTACCACGAGCATTGGCTAGTAAGAGCCCGACTGCCTGTCTGCGGGCAAACAGGTTCTGCCTCCTCGTGCCTTAAGCTGGCTATCCCTCATGGGGCCGCTATGCAGTACCACAAGGCAGATTAAAATGAAGTTCTGCTGTCCCACCTGGATGAGAGGGGCCTCACGTGAATAGAGATGGTTGTAAAGGGCATGGTACACAACATGAGCCCTGTTGAACTGGCACAGATCAGCAGCTGGCTGCAACAACAGAAAACAGAACATTATTCCTGTGCATCACATTCAGCACCTGCTTAACCTGATAAAAGAGAACAGCATTCACAAATCCAGGTTTTATAAAAAAAAACACAAACCAAAACCACAACAACCCTCACGCATACTCCACATTAGGAACACTGCTTACAAGAAAGTGGGAGCAGGTGCTATCATAAACGCAGGTTAAACCCTGCCATGCACTGGGGCAGAAGCTTTCCCTCACCTCTCCAGCTGCGTTTTTGCAGTTCCGCTGGCAGAATTTTAATATCCTGCTCTGCAAACCACTGTCAGGCTGACACGTGAATCAGATGAGTTTGAAAGGTGGCAAAGCAATTCTTTGCTTCGTATTAACAGATGCAAGAACCACACATCTTTAAACACACAGGGACAGTATGGAAGACGGAGCAGAATTGCTAGGTTAACAGCAGAACGAGGATTACGAGTCAGGAATCCTAACAGGTGTCCAACCCATCCTTCCTTCAAACAACACCCAGAAAGTGATCTAGTTTCTCCAATCCCTTACCACATTGAGAATGATATGATGCAGGCAGCGCACACCCAGGATTTTATTCTCCTCCTGGTAGTCATCCGAGATGAGCAGCGACGGCGGGAGGACACGCTCCAGGTAATGGCTAAGCCAGGGCCGGGTAACATGAGGCAGCGTCCAGGAGAACACGAACTTTGTGGCAGGGTTACACTTCCAAGTGTCTCTGGAAATACAAACATAAGCTCAGTGAACACCGGAACTAGCGAATACTCATTTCCTATGCATTTGGGCCTCTCACCTGTCAGTAAGCTCTCAATGATCCCTCTCTCCCCACCACCTTCCATTACTGGGTATTTGTAAAGCTCTTGGCTCCATATTTATCACCGAGTGTCTTGTAATGCCTGAGCTCCCACAACTTCCCTAAAGTTTCCAGTATCTCCTACACAGAGACCAGCCAAACATTCCACCCTCCCACTTTCCTACTCACTTGGTCAACTCGTGCTTCAGGAGCCCCATCACTGCTGCAAATCTTCCTTCCTCATCTTCATTCTTTCCCCGAAGGAATTCAGCCACCGACCCACAGCCCGCAGCCTGAACCAGCAACGTCAGCAGCTCCTGTGCCACTGACTGAGACCTCGCGTTTGTCCAGGGCCTCTCCGCAATGTGCGTCACAGCAAAGATGTAGACGGGTCCCATCACACGGCACAGCATTGGACCCACCACGGGGACGCCCAGAGACTCCTGCGTCTTGGCAGCTTCCAGCTTGGCAAGGAGGCGCAGAAACACTGAGCCGACATCCGCCGCTCTCTCAGCTGTGGCAGCGTACACACTGTCCTTACTGGGGAGATCATCTTGCTCCTGCTTTGCGGGTGCTGCGCAGCCATTCAGCGCGGCCACCAACTCGCCCAGCGCCGCAGGGCTCAGGGCTCCAAACAGCCACCGGCAGTCCGCGGCCTCGAGCAGCGCACCCAGGTCTCTGACCACGCCGGCCATGGGGACCCCGCCGCCCCCCTCGGACACAAGCCGCCCGATTTGGGGGAGAACTCGCTCGGCCGGGGGGACAGCGGGGGGCGGCTGCGCCCCGTCCCGCGGCTGCCCCAGCCTCAGGGCTCGCACTAGGCCGCTGAGATCCATGGCCGCACCAGGGCCGGGCCGGACCCACACCCCAGGGCCCCTTCCCGCCCCACGGCGTGACCTCCCCCGCTCTGAAACCCCTTCAGACACCCTCCCCGCACAGCTGTACACCCCGTTCCCTGCACGGACCGCAGCCCGCGGCGCTCTGCGAGCACAGCCCGCGGGGCCGCCCCGCCAGCCCCTCACCCCGACCAGCGCCTCCAACAGACACCGCAAACCGCGCCGCTGTCGCAAAATCTCATATTTGCCGTAAAGGCGGTGGCGAGCCGCGGTGGGGGCGTGGCGGTGTGTGAATAAATTAGCATGGGTAATTCACCACCGGGATGCGGGGAAAATGGGGCCGCGCGCCCGGGACGGGGGGGTCAGGAGGCGCCGCGAGAGCGGGACCGGTTGATGCGGAGGGGTCCGCACCGGCAGGAGCCGGAGGAGCCGCGAGAAATCGCCTCGCCGTGACCTCGGAGTGGGGGGCGCGGCGGTGGGGCCGGGCGCGGGAGCGAGCTCCGCGATCCTTCCGGTTCATAGCGCATGATGAATGGGAGCGGCACGCGCCTGCGTGACGTGTGCGCCCTNTTGGCAAGGAGGCGCAGAAACACTGAGCCGACATCCGCCGCTCTCTCAGCTGTGGCAGCGTACACACTGTCCTTACTGGGGAGATCATCTTGCTCCTGCTTTGCGGGTGCTGCGCAGCCATTCAGCGCGGCCACCAACTCGCCCAGCGCCGCAGGGCTCAGGGCTCCAAACAGCCACCGGCAGTCCGCGGCCTCGAGCAGCGCACCCAGGTCTCTGACCACGCCGGCCATGGGGACCCCGCCGCCCCCCTCGGACACAAGCCGCCCGATTTGGGGGAGAACTCGCTCGGCCGGGGGGACAGCGGGGGGCGGCTGCGCCCCGTCCCGCGGCTGCCCCAGCCTCAGGGCTCGCACTAGGCCGCTGAGATCCATGGCCGCACCAGGGCCGGGCCGGGCCCACACCCCAGGGCCCCTTCCCGCCCCACGGCGTGACCTCCCCCGCTCTGAAACCCCTTCAGACACCCTCCCCGCACAGCTGTACACCCCGTTCCCTGCACGGACCGCAGCCCGCGGCGCTCTGCGAGCACAGCCCGCGGGGCCGCCCCGCCAGCCCCTCACCCCGACCAGCGCCTCCAACAGACACCGCAAACCGCGCCGCTGTCGCAAAATCTCATATTTGCCGTAAAGGCGGTGGCGAGCCGCGGTGGGGGCGTGGCGGTGTGTGAATAAATTAGCATGGGTAATTCACCACCGGGATGCGGGGAAAATGGGGCCGCGCGCCCGGGACGGGGGGGGTCAGGAGGCGCCGCGAGAGCGGGGCCGGTTGATGCGGAGGGGTCCGCACCGGCAGGAGCCGGAGGAGCCGCGAGAAGTCGCCTCGCCGTGACCTCGGAGTGGGGGGCGCGGCGGTGGGGCCGGGCGCGGGAGCGAGGCCTGCGATCCTTCCGGTTCATAGCGCATGATGAATGGGAGCGGCACGCGCCTGCGTGACGTGTGCGCCCTGCGTTACGACGTGGCACAGCCCCTTCTGAGCGCCCGGGGGGTCGGCGGCGGCGGGTGCGGTGGCGTCGCGTTGTGTTTCGCAGCGGTTAACGACAGAAACGCGCGTGCAGGGCCACGGCGCAGCGGCTCGGCACCCCCGGGGCTGCGCGGGGGTCTCGGCTCCCAACGTTTCTTGCTCCCCTGTGAGCGCTCGCAGCTCGGACCGGCTGAGAAATTGTCCGTTTAATCGTTGTNCCACGCCGGCCATGGGGACCCCGCCGCCCCCCTCGGACACAAGCCGCCCGATTTGGGGGAGAACTCGCTCGGCCGGGGGGACAGCGGGGGGCGGCTGCGCCCCGTCCCGCGGCTGCCCCAGCCTCAGGGCTCGCACTAGGCCGCTGAGATCCATGGCCGCACCAGGGCCGGGCCGGGCCCACACCCCAGGGCCCCTTCCCGCCCCACGGCGTGACCTCCCCCGCTCTGAAACCCCTTCAGACACCCTCCCCGCACAGCTGTACACCCCGTTCCCTGCACGGACCGCAGCCCGCGGCGCTCTGCGAGCACAGCCCGCGGGGCCGCCCCGCCAGCCCCTCACCCCGACCAGCGCCTCCAACAGACACCGCAAACCGCGCCGCTGTCGCAAAATCTCATATTTGCCGTAAAGGCGGTGGCGAGCCGCGGTGGGGGCGTGGCGGTGTGTGAATAAATTAGCATGGGTAATTCACCACCGGGATGCGGGGAAAATGGGGCCGCGCGCCCGGGACGGGGGGGGTCAGGAGGCGCCGCGAGAGCGGGGCCGGTTGATGCGGAGGGGTCCGCACCGGCAGGAGCCGGAGGAGCCGCGAGAAGTCGCCTCGCCGTGACCTCGGAGTGGGGGGCGCGGCGGTGGGGCCGGGCGCGGGAGCGAGGCCTGCGATCCTTCCGGTTCATAGCGCATGATGAATGGGAGCGGCACGCGCCTGCGTGACGTGTGCGCCCTGCGTTACGACGTGGCACAGCCCCTTCTGAGCGCCCGGGGGGTCGGCGGCGGCGGGTGCGGTGGCGTCGCGTTGTGTTTCGCAGCGGTTAACGACAGAAACGCGCGTGCAGGGCCACGGCGCAGCGGCTCGGCACCCCCGGGGCTGCGCGGGGGTCTCGGCTCCCAACGTTTCTTGCTCCCCTGTGAGCGCTCGCAGCTCGGACCGGCTGAGAAATTGTCCGTTTAATCGTTGTTTCACACAAAACTGGATGCAACCCCCCCCCCACCCGCGGGCGTGCGGGGAACCTGAGAGTCCGGAGGGGCCCAGGTACAAAAATACTCTGTGCAGCAAACGGGGAGGAGGGAGCGGGGGCGACGCAGCCCCTGCCTGCGCCGTGGGGCTCAGCTTCCCACGGACGGTCCCCGTGGAGCGCAACCGAGGCGACGTAAAAAACCAAACCATCCCCCCTCCCCCCAAAACAAAGCAACGTCCTGCGAGTTAAAAATCCCAACTCAGAAATCTCGGATCCATCACGACGAACCGTTCGATCCCCCGGGACACGTGGGGCCGGGTGATGCCGCGTGCGGGCAGCCCCGGGGAGCCGGGGTGCCGCGACGGCCTCGGCAGGATCTGGCTGGCGAGGAGCGGGGCTGCTCACACCAGCTCGTCCAGGAGGGTGCCGATGCCAGCGCGGGGCTGTGCCGGACCCGCCATGGGCTTGTTGCACATGGGGCAAACGCAGCGCACCTCCAGCCACTTCACCAGGCACCTGTGGGGCAGAAAGACGGGAGGATGCGAATCCTTGCCAGGGAAATCCCCCCTCTCCTCACCCCTCCAGTGCCTGCCGTGGCCATACTCACTTTCTGTGGAAGGCGTGCTGGCACGGCAGCACCCCCAGCTCCTCCTTCACCTTAAAATCTTCCAGGCAGACGGCACAGGTCTGCTGCGGGAGGCGAGAACACGTGTGAACACGTGTGAACACATGGGACCCGGCACGATGCCTGCACATGGCCCTGCTCCCACCAGAAATGCTGTAGCTGGGGAAATCCCGCTGCTGCTGAGCCTCTTCCCGGGTATTTCCAGCTGGGAGTTCAGCTCAGTTCCCAAAACACTCCTGGGAGGGGACTTTCCCTCCCGATTCCCAGCCAAGCGGTGCCAGCACGTCCCTATCCCGGCCTCACTCCCCCTGCGAACCGCCTTCAACCCCATGGAGCAGAGGGGACGTGCCCCAGAGCATCGTCCCCGTCAGTCCCAACTCCATCCCAACCCCAAGGCGCTACCGCTCACCCCGTGCACGTTCAGCCTCCGGGCATCGCCTTTCAGAACCACCTGAGCAACAAAAGGAAGCAGGGGATTAACACGGGAGGGATTTTGCCAAGGGCCCCAACGAAACAAGCCGGGCAGGGGCAGGTCAAGGCCGGGCACAGAGGGCAGCACGTCCCATCGCGCTGCTTTTGAATCCCTCAGCACGGCTGGGACGAGCAGCATCAGTTCCCGCTGCATCCCGATCCGCCTCCACCCACCTCCCGCTCGGCCCCAAATCGCTGCAGGTACGTGCAGAAAACAACCGACTTTACCTCCTTGTACCCAAACCGCTCGCTCTGAGCCTGGTGCCGCAGTTTGCTGGAGAGGGGGGACAAAAAGGCACCGTCAGTTTTACAGCATCCTCAAGGGTCACATCTGAACTGTGTGGCCAAAAATACTCAGGAGGCACCTGAAGGAAACCCTTTCCCGACCAGGATGTGGGCATAAGCAGCTCTGAGGCTGTGCCTGTGCTGTTGGAGCAGCGCAGCCGCGGGCAGGACCAGTCTGAGGCCATGCGCCACGCAGAGCAGTACCGTGGGGCCCAGTGCCGCCTCCAGTGCCGGCAGGAATCGTCAGCGGGGAGCGATAAGAGCCGACAGCTGGCAGCCCCGATTGTTTGCCTTAGGAAGTCGTTCGTGGCGCAGGAAGTGCTGTATTTCCAGCACTCACCCGCCAGCAGCTCCCAGCCCCACTGTGACCTTGGCCAGGACGAGGGTGCCAGGAGAAATTGCCTGGCAGAGAAACCCAGCAAGACATGGGGAGAAGGGCATTGCTCACAGCAGAGCTTCTCCAACCGAGGCACCAAGACATGCTTCTGCAGTCCCAGAAATGGCTGCAAGATGCAGGGGACATCAGCGGAGCCGGGGCATCCCGCAGGGAAGGACTGAACCACCGGGCCCCTGCAGAAACACCAGCTGCTGCCTCGGCTTTGGGTTTAAAAATAGCCCTCCCTGAACAGGGAGTGTAATGTAAAGACACATCCTCTCTCGTGCAGCACCGCTCCTTCCCTGCCCAACACAATGCATCCCTCTGCACGGTCCCCTGAAAAACAAGAGCCCCTTCCTGTGTTTCCTGCTCTGCTCCGGCCGCAGGAGACCACGATCGCTCCTGGCTCGGGCACGGCAGGCGGCCGGCCCCGCTCCTCAGGGCAGATCCTTGCGGCGAGTGGCTGCCGTGTTATGGGACAAAACAATGGGGCGCTGGGAAGGGCTGGGGAAGCCCCAGGGGTGCCGACCCACCACCACGGCCCCCCCAGCTTACCTGATGAAGTAGCAGCAGAAGATGAGGCTGAGCACAAAGACAAAGATGCCGGTGCCAAAAATGACCATGTAGATGTTCAGTGGCAGGTCCTGGAACGTGATGGGAGGCATCGTGCAGGGTTTGCTGGTATAAATCAGCCCCAGACTGCAGGAGCACCCTATGGGGGAGGAAGAGAAAATGCAGCGTTTAGGATGGAAGAGGGGAAAAAGAGGGGAAGAAGATGTGCTGGAGAGCGGAGAGAGCCTGGGCTGACTCTATCCCCTCTGGAGTTTGCAAAGTGGGCAGAAATCAACGCCAAGGCATCGTCTCACGGCCCGCAAATTGGAGCAGCAGCCCCTTAGAGCAGCTCAGCGCAGCACAGGCAGCAGACACCGCTGCAGTTCTACAGCCACGAAACCCTTCTCCAGCAGTACAAAGGTACCCTGGGGCAGAATCCAGAGCAATACATGGAGTTTGAAAGGGGATTTAGGGAAGGATAGAGCAAAGAAAAGAGCTTGAAAAACACACACAGCTGGCATCTGTCATTGCTTCGTGCAAGCCAGAAAGAGCAAGTGGCTGGTTCATCCTCGGGGCTGTGCAGGAGCATGCTCAGCACCACAGTGACCAAATCCCTGTTCTGAGCAAAAATGTGGGCGCCAGCACACACCAGCCACACGCCGCTGCCTGGGCCACTGCGTCTCGCTGCAAGTCTGACACCACAGGGACAACGTGGAGGAGGGCATCACACAGAGCTGGTGACGGCGTGGCCACCTAACCAAGGGGGAAAGGCACGGAGACACCAGACCTGCTGCAGCTGCCTCTGCTGGGAGCTGATGCAAAGTCAGGGCCTGGCACTAAATAAGCACCGCTTTTTATGTCTTGAAGTCATGCTGACCCCACAAGAGCTGGAGCTTTGATTTCTCATCAGATCTCGTTCAGATGGGACTTTAAAGGAGAGCAGCCCCTGAGCCCCATCTGTGCTCTGCGGAACATCTCCCCCCGCCCCTTCCGCTCAGCACCCTCTCCTCCCGCGCTGTGCAATCTCATCAAAAAGCTCCTACAGAAACACTTCTGGGTTTAATTACAGCCCACTAAAATCCTCCGCCTGTTTCTCATGACAGGATGAAATTTGCTCCCCACCATGGAGAGCGGAGACAGGAAGAGAGCGGGCGGCAGAAACCTCTGCACAAGCGGCGAGGTCCCAGGTTTGGTCTGTCTGGTTTCCTCCCCGCTGCGATGGGGAGAGAAGGCAGCAGCGTGGGCTCCATTACAGCCACTCGAGAGAGGCCCAGGACATCTGCATGGCAAGGGGAGCCCGAGCAGGAGGCACCCCTGGGGCGAGGTCCTGCCCTGGGACACTCAATTCCCAGCTATTCCTGAGGATCTGCTTTGCCGTGCGCTTTGGATTTATGTGCCCCGTTGATGCAATGGCCAAAGCCACCGTGGCCAGAGAGGCGCTCGGCTCCGGGGACCGCGGTTTGTTGCTGTGCAGCCAGAGCAGGCACCAGACGGGAGTCTGGACTGTAGGAAATGGGGTTTTCCTGCTACAGAGGGCAGAGCCGCTTGCCGATCTTCACCGCCTGTAATCACCGGAGACAATTCATCAGCCACCTCATCTACAGCGCGAGAAAGGGAGGATTTGTTTATCGGGTCCTGCTCTCCCAGCCTTATGCTCTCAAGACCACCAGGTGCAGGAAAAGACAATATGAAAGGGTTTGGGGTTTTTTTTCCATTTCTCTGCTGGAAATGATTGAGAAATGCTCAAAAAAAACCCCAAACAAGTATATCAGCTCTGAAAAAAACCCCCGAGCAACTAAGCGAGGTAAGGCTGGAGCGACACAGGCTGCAGAGCAGCTGTTGATGGACGGAGGAAGCCTCATTCGAAGCTGGCCAAAAAGAGAATGGTGAGTTGTGGTAACAATAACGGGTCACAAGGGAAACAATAACGCTTCCCACGTGTAATTCAAACTGAGAGCTATTCCAAGAATCTGCTGAAAAGCATCAGCCGTTCCCCTCCACGCCATGAGAGCCGTGGCGACAGAAACAGCCCTAAACCGAGTGACGGCCTCGTGAGAGGTGGGGGAAGAGGGGCCCCAAGGGCTGCTGCTGGCCATGGCGAGCGGTCGCTCCGCACGTGCCGCAGCTCACCGCCAGCCAGCGAGGGATGACCTGGACCTGCTCTGTGGGCAGCTTGCAGGAGAAGCACCGGGCAGGCTGGGAAGGAGAGCCCCAGGGATGACAAACCCTGCCGATCCCACGCTAACCTCCCCAGCGCATCCCGCTGCGCTCATTTTAGAGGCCTCAAACCCCAGCGCACGAACCCCTGAACATCACACCCAGACCTCGCGCCTCATCCCATGGGGCAGAAATCGTATTCCCTGACCCTGCGAGCTGCTTACTGAGCACTGCTCCACGTAAGATGCGCGAATTCTCCACCGGTGGGTAAAAGCCACACGGGTGCCAAGAGAGGGCCGGTCAAACCAGCAGCAGGGAAAAAACGGAGGTAGAATAAGAGATGATGTAACTTGCAGCCCCGTACCGAAGGAAGCAGAGAGGAGCCGGTCTAACGTGTCCCTGCCAGCCGCAACACAGCTGGCAAGGCTAATTTTAGACTCACCAGCTTAGCAAGGCTCATTCCTGTTAAATAGGCTTTCAAGAATTCATGAGCTCCAGGCTGCGGTGCCGAAAAGTGAGCACGGCTCCAGGGAAGTGCCCTTTCCTGGTCGGGGAGCAGCCATCGGCTCGGCTGAGATGAGAAGGTCCTGCCAGGACAAGCCCTCGAGCAGCGGGTCTCAGCAAGGCAATGCAAAAAGCCAGGTCCTCCCCACCCTGGCCAGCCCCTTCGCCTCCCGCTCCTCCCCACGAGAGCTCATCGACATGGTGGGCGCGTTGGCTGAGCGATGGTTTTGATTAGCGCAAACCCCTTCGCCTGACAAAGGCGTCCGTATTTTTAGTTCAAGGGGAACGGATCAAATCTGGTTTAAACCAACGTGAAATGAAGACCTGATGGGCATCGCACCCAAACCAAATCAACCCGTTTCCCCAGCTTCAGTCTTGCAGTTTTGTACCTGAAGCCAGCGTCCCTGAAGGTAGCATGCTAGACGAACTATTTAGGTGAAAAATGAGAAAAGAGAGGTCACTAGACCTCTGTGAAAGTACCTACAGACACGCACTGACTTCCTGGACCCTTCTCACAGCAAGGATGCTCAGAAAGGTGGTTCATCTTGCCAGCAACCTGTTTGTCACGCAAACTGCAAAACCTCCCCCTTTGCAAGCAGAAGCAGCAAGGGTACAGCTCAACCCACCAGGGCTGTGAGTTGCGCCTCCTCTTCCTCCTCCTCCCCACGTGGTTCCCTGGCAGATTTAAGTGCTGAGCTGGCCTAAATACCCCCGCCGCGAGCTGCGGTGAGGACACACCGTGCCTCTGGTTGAGCTGGCTAACGGGGTGAGCCCAGCCCTGCTCCCCCCCCACACCAAACCCTACAGCATGACTTTACCATCACGACCCCACCAAACCGCCTGGCTGACACTTCTCGTGCTCCAGACCCTCTTGCTCCGGCGACGCCGTGTGGTTTGGCCCTCTGGACCCAACAGTTTGCAGTATTTCAAGTCAGAACAGACCCAAGTTTCTGCCCGTACTGCGCAGGCACGGGGTTTTTGCTGAGCAGAGCTTCTCCCTCACCCCAATTCTTGTTCAATAAAACAAATGGAAAACTCAGCAGGTCATTAAATAAAACCATTCTTTCCACTCCCACACAAAAGTTGTGGGCTTTGCCTCAGAAAACTGAATGCAGCTTCCATATAATTTTTGCTGTGACGCTGGAATAGGCTTCCTGCAAAAGTTGCCCCTAAGCCAAGCAGTTCTCCATGGGGGATAACCAGCTCCCCCCCCAAACAAAGTTACCTGGCTTGCGCCTGGTGACTGCAAAGCCCCCTGAACGACAGCTGAGCAACAGGAGGAAAAACCGTGATGCAGAAGAGAAGCTGAAATGCCAAAGCAGCACGGTACAGGCCGCCTGTTAAGGTATTTTGAATACACCTATTTAGGTTGAAAACGCGATTTCTTTACACCAACGGCCCCAATTGTGCAAAGGCCCTTAACAGCACACAGATAGGCAATTTTGCTGGACTCTGCCGATTTAAATATTTGTGAGCTCAGGGCTTAAAGCCAAAATGGACAAGTTAGATGGCCACCGCCGGTCTCCTAAACACGCGTCTTGGCCTTTGAACAAGGCTGGGCTCTGTTCTCGGCGTTTCCCAAAGCCCGTGCCTTGAGAAGCTGGCGAGAGCTGTGGCTGCTCGGAGCCTCTAAAAGCAAAGTCTCTCTTATTTAGGATGTTTCTTTAACACAGCCAAGTTTGCGTTTTCTGCTGTGGAGCACTTACGTGTACCCCATTTAACGAAACCCGTGCACTTACCGCACGTCCAGGGCTAACGGCCTGCAGGACCAGCGGCTTCTTATCCCCCAAGTCGCACAAGAACACACAAGGTATGCGTTACAGGGGAGGAAGCCACTGGTTGCATTATATTTAGCTTCAAAGGCTGCAACCCTTTCACAAATTAAAATAACCCGGCCTTTGTTGCTCAGGCAGGGCTTTGATGGTGGAATTCCCAGCGCAGCTTCTCAACGCCTTAGTCATAAAAATAAACCGCCTCTCATTCAAACCAGAAGCCCCTCACATGTGCAAGCTCAGCTCCACGTTCCTGAGAATTCCTCACAGCGAACACGAGAGCGAGCCCTTTAAAAATAAGTTTATTCCACTTCTGTGGCCACATTTTCATCGCGACCAGCGCGCGCGAAGCGAAAGCGTGGCAAACTCATTCCGCAACGGGCTTTATCCCCGGGAGCCGAGCAGGACTCGCTGCTCTGCAAGGCAAAGCGCATCCCCTGCGCACCGCCGCCCCTCGCGGGGGTCCCGGGGCCCCCGCANGGCAGCCCCGGCCTCCCCGGAGCCGCCCCCGGCGCCGAGCACCCGGCCGGGCTCCGCCACCCGTCCCCGGGGCCGGGCGAGGCGCGGGGGGTGCAGGCGCGGCTCCCCCGGGCCGGGGGCGGTGGGGAGCCCAGGACCCAGGCCGCTCCCGTCAGGGACGTCCCGACCACGCACGCCTTCGTGCTCCCCGTTCCTGCCACGCGCGCCCACGACGCGCCTTTCTGCCACGCGCGTTCCCGCGAGGCGGGCACAGGCAAGGGGCTCTGCCCAAATGCGGGCCCGTCATCCAGCAGGAACGCTCAGCGCGTGACGCGAGTTTGGATTACCTGCCTCACGTGCCACCTGGCCGGAGCCCAGCCCATCCTTGTGTGTGCACCAGCCCTTTGGGGAAACTTCTGGAAGGCACTGAGCTTCTGGCGGCTCAGTCTTGGGCAGGGGATGGCTTCGGACATGATCAGCATCTCCATCCAAACTGCAGATCCTGCAGGTGACCGGTGACCATGAGGGCAGCAGCACTGGCAGCGTGGGGCTGTGAAACTGTTCCACGTGCCTCCACGTGCCCCGTGTCAGGGACGGCAGCATCGTGGGCTCTGTGCGTGTGTGTCCTCCTCCAGCAGCAGCCCTGGGGATCAGGCAGGTTTCTGCTGCCGGTGGCTGGGGCTGTGCTGACAGCCCTCCTGAAATCGGGGTACTTTCCCACGCTACGCTCATCTCCCAGCCGTTGCAAGCACACAGTCAGGTACAGCACACCACAGGCGCTGTCAGTAATTCCACCCTCTGGATTAGTTTGCTGATCCCCCAAACACAATCTCCCCTTGTGCTCAGAGCCTCCCTGATCCCAGCTTTGTCCAACAGCCACGCTCCGCATTCGCGGGGCTGATCAGCAGCAGGCTGCACAAAGGGAGCTGCGCAGCGGCAAGGAGCACAAAGCAGAATTGCAAAATCAGACAGGAGGCATTTTACACCCCCCAGGACCTTGCCGAGCTGCAATACCCCCCACCGAAGCTTCTGGCACATCCAACAGTCCCAGCAGCACCCAGCGCCGCTGCAGAGCGTGACCAGCCCCTGTGCATTGCCCAACACCGGCTCCTCCTTGCCTGGGTGTCTGCAGCTCTTGCTCAGCGTAACCTCGGCCCCGCTGCCAGCAGTCAGTCTGTTCTCTCTGCCGGTGCCTTTCTGGGATGGTGCTGTGCCCTGAGCACCCCGGGGCACTTCAGGGGCGTGTAAGAGCAGAGCCCCCAGCCCAGGAGCTAGGCATCACACAAAGAGCAGCTGCAGACTCAAGTCTGCTCTCCCTACTGCACGCGAGCTAAGGGCAGGCGTTCCCCGGAGCAGGGTTGCATGGGGCCACCGCTCAGCAGTGATGGGGTGCTGCAGCACAGGCCTTGGTGTGCCCCAAGCCCAGAGGCTCACCCTTCGGGCTCCTCTCGCTACGTGTTTACGTGACCTCAGCACAACATATAGCCAGCAGCCGAGCGGTGCTTCGTGCGCTCTCAGGAAGCAGAGGAAGAATAGGGCTATAATAAGAGCGGGCGGACAATGAGCGCTGGCAGCGTGCAGGGGCAGCCCAGCACCCGTGGCGCCACCACGCACACTCGCTCCTGGCCCTGGCCACCGTCTCCTGGGGGTCGGCTCGCCCATCCCCTCTGCAAGTGGCAAAGGTGTTTTTCGCAGGTCCCAGTAGCCAGCCAGCCCTTCCGCGAGCCTGGGTGATAGCCTGGTGCCTGCCTTTGGGAGGCCAACATCGCCACCTCGTGATGGATGGCGACCCAGGTCACTGCCAGCCCAGCTCTGTTTGCCACCAGGAAGCCCCCTTTCTGTCCCCATTGCTGGAAAAAAAAAGAGTGGGGAGGCCCAGCACAGGCACTGGCCACCAGTGGGGTCGGACAGGTTCAGCCCCTGGACCGAGGAACTGGGAGGACTCAGGTCCATCTCAGCCCAGAGCACTTAGGGTGATGCTCTCCCATGGACTCCTGTGACGGATCCCAGCCTAAACACATAAAGTCTGTCCAAAAGCACACAAGGCATGGCCAGGCTTTTTCCTTAGCACTGTCTTTATTTTTACTGGTTAACACTAGGCATGGAGGACATCCAAACACTACAACAAAAGGCCTGTTTGCCTGAGCCCACACACCAGACCTAATTCACATTGCTACACAGACCAAAAACAAATGGGAAACAAGACAAGGAACACACAGAGCTTCAGTCTCCAGGGAGGGAGGGATGGGACTGGCTTGGCTAATGCATCTGCCACATGGCCCAACGAAGCCCTGAAGGCTTCCTGGAGCCAACAGGGATAGAGTAACCCGAAACGTGAGGCCGAGTCCCTCTGGAGGCATCTTGGAGCGAGCAGGCTGGGAAGGAGGCTATACATTAGGCCTGCCTAGGTGACAAGATTGCAGGTTGAGGGCCTGTATTTTACCGCTAGGAATAGCTCGCATGTCTGGGGACCCTCTTAGCGGAGGCCCAGGGGCCAGTTGCAAGTAACCCATTAGCTGCCAAGCGTCTGCACCGTGAGGAAAGCCCTGTCTCAGCCACTCAGCAGGCATCGGGGTCAGGTGAGCACTGCACACACAACACTGCCACCGCACAACCCCTCTCGTCCTCCTTCACGCACTCCTCTTCAGCCTCAGGGTATTGTCCAGGGCCACCAGCTGGCGCAAGAAACCCCGGTTGGGGATGATACCACGGTGATCCTTGACCGTCTTTATGGCTTCTACAAGGGGCATGTGGTGGCGGATCATGAGGTAGGCGAGGACCAAGGTGGCCGACCTGCTCACCCCGACAGCACAGTGCACAAGGATCCTTCCTGGGGGTGAAACACAGGGGCTGTGTCACAGCAGACCAAATAATGCAGTTAAAAAAAAAACCAGCGAGAACCCCGCTGTTTGCCACGGTGCATCCTGGAGCTGTGGCTCAGGTGTGCAGCCTCTGGGGTTAGATGCAGGGCCCCAGTTACAGTATGAATGAGACGCACTGAGGTCCCCCTCTTGGCAAAGGCCATCAGTGTATCGTGATCTCTCAAAACAGACTGACTAGGACCAGCCACAGCTCAGGACACAGGCTGGAGCTGTGACCTGGGGGGCATCAGCCCAGGCTCTCATCTAGCCTACTGCCTCTTTGGAGGAGGTGATCCAGTGCAGGAAACATCATCTCAGGCTAGAAATACCTTTGTTTTCTGGGATGCTTAGCAATAAGGATGTCGATCCAGCTTCCCACCTGCCCGGGGCATTTTCTTCCCATTCCTGCTCCCTTTTTCTCTCCCAGTAATCTTTACCACTGACCTTCATTCAGCGCTTGGTGGATGAAGTCAGCTGCAGGATAAAAGTAGGGGCTCATGTCGAAGGAAGGCGAGTCATGGGCCTCGATGCCCAGGTAGCGGATGCCTGTGCCCTCGTAGTACTCAGCACCCCCCCTCCACTTGCTGTGTGAGGCGTTGAGGATGTGGGTGATGCGCAAGTGAGCCAGCTCGCGCCGGTTGGCCGCTATATCTCTGCAGAGTAAGAATCAGTGCAGAGATGCGTTAAGTTTAGACTCGTTAAAGAAAAGTTTCCAAGGACAACGTAAGGACTGTCCTGGACAAACATTTACATCTGAGAAGGCTGGATGCAAAGCAAAAATGCCAGACCCTTAAGATACTTGAATTTTAAGTCAATCTCTTGGTCCCTGACTCCACAGCCACACCACCTCCACCTACCCCACCACAGCAGTGCTCTGAACCCTCTGCAAAGCCGTGTCCCTCCTTTGTCCCGATGTATCACACCCACTGTGTCCTCCTCTCCCTCACTTTTCCCAACGTCCCCCTCCCAGATTTCCCCATTTCACAAAAATACCCCAAAGCCCCAGTTCTCATCCCCTTCCGATACATACTGATCTCCCAGGTAGAGTCCTGGCCAGACCTCATCAGCATGATTACAGGCTGTCTTTCCTGTGTACAGCAACCTTTCAAGCTCGAAGACGCTGAGGATGGGGTGGTTGTTGCGCTCTTCCCGTGAGCCTCGGCTCGGTGACCTGGTGCCATTTCTGGAGAACCTGGACAGGAAAGCCATTGGAGCTGCCGAGACCCACAAGGCATACCTGTGGGTTCGTGAAGGCCGGAGAGTGGCCTGGAGGTCGCTTCTGCTGCTGCTGCCACCCACGGTCCTGTCATGGAAGCAGTGGAGATGCCATTAGAAGAACTGGGGACCTCTAACTCCATCCCTTTTGTAGAAATACTGGCCCAAAGCAGCCGTTTCTCACGTTCCTGGTGAGAGGGCTGCGTCAAGTCAGCTACCCAGCGGTTCCCAGTGTGAGACATAGTATCACCTATGCTCCCTTCCAAGAAGCAATACTGCTGGGGAGTTTATGACGCCAGGGCTGGTGAGGGAAGCCAGAGACGCAGCCAGATTGCCAACTCCCCACAGGCTGAGGTTCTGCTCCAGCCCCACGACTTTGGGTTGAGGCCACATTGGCAAGAGATGTTGTACACAGGACCACATTCCTTCTGAGCTGGCTCTGGGGCTTTGCCTGCCAGCGGGACAATGCCAGCTCGAGAACTGATGCTGCCAACCTGTGATCAGAAGCAACGAAAGGCGGCCAGGTCTGGGCAAGCCACCAGGATTGGGAAGGAAAAATCCCCAAACAGGTGGAAGAGTCCATATGGCACCACGCAGAGTCTGGCCAGGACCCAGGCTCCGATGGACCAGGCACAAAAGCCTGGCAGGATTAACCCCTCCAAGTACAGCAGTCCTGCTGCTGCATTTGAACACCTAGGACTGGCTTGGGGTGGGAAGAGTTAATTGCAGGGGACAAGAAAGCTCATTTCACAGAGCGGATCCTCTAGGACACAGCTCTGCTCTCAAACCTTTAGATCATGCCGATACTTGTCACACATCTGCAAGAAACCTCCCCGGACAGCCCTACCCACGCGGAGCAGTTAACAGTCCCTGCAGCCAGACGTTCGTCAGAGCTGCCTTTTTTGGCTCGTTTGCTGCCGCCCCACTGACAGAACTCACCACACATGAGAATACAATTCTTTTTCCCACCATCACGCTGCTGCCCTGGGCTGCCCTGGAAGGTGTCCAAAGAGCATCCCATCGCAGTCCCCCCCGCAGCAGCGGCTCAGCACTGGACAGTTGTCTCTGGGACTCAGGGAAGGAAAGGCAGTGACCTTGGGCTGCCCAGGCTGGATCAGAGCGTGTCTGTCTGCTCTGACATTTTGCCTAAGGCGCCGGCCAGCAGCCAACGGTGCAGAAGGAAGAAGCCTCCAGCCATTTCTTGGCAATGCGCAGAGGAGGAAAACATTGCAAGGACGTGGGGGAGCTCAGAGGGAGTCCAGAGAAACTCATGGATGTCTCCCCCTCCGCTCCCTGCTCCAGGGTGGCAGTTCAGACGCGGCCTGCACTGCTCACCCCGGCACCGAGCACACCACACTCCCCCAGCACGGGGTACGGGCCAGCTCGCACCCTTAACATGTCTCCCCTGCCCGGATCAATTTTGGACTCCTTCATGCTGGGAATTCAGACTTGGCAAACCCCACCTGGAAAAGGCGTTCAGCATGGCCACGTGCCACGTGCCAGGGCCCTTAAACCTTGCGTGACCTTGGCTGCAGCACAGCCACATGCCACCAGCCCCGGGCAGTGTTAAGAAACAAACAGAAGAAGGGTCTGAAAAAAGCAACTAAGTCATCAGTACAAGGCTTTAACTAGCCAAACAGCAGACCCTCTTAATACTACAGCTGGCTGGAAAAATAGCAATCCATACCCATCCTGGGATGTTGCTCTAGAAACCTCAGGCCCAAAGCTGGCTTCCAGCATCCCACCCCCAGCACACCACCACGCCAGCCCCCCATAAGAGCTGCAGGGCACGAGAAACTGCCCCACATTCCAGACCTCAGAACAGACCCCAAAGCACTCTGGGCACCCAAAACCCTCACAGGCATGAGCTGTACCCCTTCTTTTGGCAGCCAAGCCCAGAGGCTCGCACCCTGCTCCCCCAAGCACGCTCATGGCTGCCTCCGGAGCCCCTCTGCCAGTCGTGCCATGCTTGGAGGGAGGGGAGAAACAGCCAGAGCCTGCCTAGCTGCACAGCGCGAGCTCTGAAGAGGCATCGCTGAACGAGCACGGGCTGCTCAGCCCCGCACACTCCGCAGAGACAGACAGACAGACACGCAGGAGGAAGGAGACGCCCACCCCGTTACTCTACCTTTGTGAGGGCTGTGATTTCTCGGCTCAAAGTGAGTGTTGTAGTCAGATCCAGTCGGCCATGTCTTCCCGCTGCTGCTGCCGCTGCTGTAGAAAGGCTGATGTATGAACATCTATTTTAAGCCATGACATGTCCAGAGGCAGGTTTGTTTATATCATGCTGCATGGATGGGTAAGGGACGAATGAGGGAGACGGACACGAATGCAGAGATCGCATGCAAGCACGCACAGACATACACAGAGTGCCCATTACTATGCAGACAAAAACAACAGCAACAATAACATATCAAAATTCTCCTGCCAGCTTTTCTCTCACTCCTCCTCCAGCAAACCAAAAGCCACAGGCACGCAGAGAAAGAGAGAAGAAAAAGCCGATAAAGTGGTGCTGATGACATGATTATCCATATCATAAATCTGTAGCTGTCTCT
The DNA here is from genome assembly GCA_013398225.1 of Steatornis caripensis. Lineage (NCBI taxonomy): Eukaryota > Metazoa > Chordata > Aves > Caprimulgiformes > Steatornithidae > Steatornis > Steatornis caripensis. The sequence continues at coordinate 466,916 of VZSC01010952.1, read as the reverse complement.
GGAGGATGCTCCTTCATGGTTTTTTTTTTGTTTTTTTTGTTTTTTTGTTTTTTTTTTTTTACAGTGGACCTTGTCTTCCCCCCTTGCTAGGGTCTCTTTGGCAGAGCTAGAGCTCAGTGACATTTTCTTCATTTGCTAAGGAAATAAGCTGGGGTGTGTGTGTGTGTGTGTGTGTGTGTATGTGGTGAGAAGACAAACTATTTACAAATTCATGTCAAAGTCAGGGAATAATTTTTCAGGGGGGGGAGGAGAAGAAAAAAGAGGAAACTCAAACGATTGAAGCTTTTTGTTTTGACATTTTCTAAATGACACCATTCATCTCACAAGTGCTGCAATATTTCAGTTAAACATTTTCCAGACAGAATATTCTCCTTTTCCCTTTGAAGTGCTGGCTTTCAATTTAAAAGTTTGACTCAAATCAGAAAGTAAGAGAGTGGCGAGAAAAACAACGGGAGGAAGAATCATGCTGTTCCAGGACAAACGACACACCCTAAGAAGACTTATGGCATTCCTCCCCTCACTTCTATTTGATTAAAAACCAGGAAAATCTGTTTTGTTTTCAGATGAACTTGTGTTTAACCCAGGATACAATCTCAGAAGCTTCAAGGATGAACTCAGTTTACCATATACCTGTCCTGTCCCACTGCACCGCAGCACGTACACGCGACGAGGTTTAGCTGAGCTTTTTCAACATCCAGCACGGACAGCACAGGTCCCAGGAGTGCAGCCTCAAAGCAGCACACACCTTTCTGTCTATCACAGGCCTGTGTTTTCCCCCCCCATTGCGCACAGCTAAATGACAGGGCTGTCAGGAGCTGTACTGGAGGTTAACAGCACACATGGGTTCAAAAAGACTTTGGACACACCTGGATTTCAGATCTCTCAGCCTTCTCCATGAAGTTCTGGATACAGCTTCAGCCTCAGAAGTCACTAATGCCCCAGAACCTGGAGGATACACTCAGGAAGGCATCTGGGATATACTCTGCTCTTAAACGCTTTTCCCATGCAGTAACTGCTGGAGCTGGGTACCAGAGATGATGGACTTTGTCCGTTCCAGTTCCTTTGCACCTGCAGAAATATTCACCCAGTGCTAAGAAGTCCCAGGAGAAATCCACCTGCAGGACTAACAAAGCTCTCAGAGCTGCAGATCCAGGGGCTGGCTCCCCATAAGCCTTCCTGCCAGCTACACTCACCTGATCCTCAGGGAACAGAGGCTCCAGCTCCATCCATCCCAAAGACTCCTTATCACACAGCTCTGCAGTGTGAACACCCCGAGGGTGACCGTGCCCAGCCCTGACTGGCTCCATGTCCATCAGCCATTCTGGGGTAGCAGATGTGACATGTCAGGTAGCTACACCGCCACCAGCACCAGGCACAGAGAGGCTGAGCTACTGGGTACAGCCCCGCGGGCTGGCCAGGAGCAGCCTCCCCCTCCCCTGGCATGGCCTCCAAAAGCTCCTGCCCTCAAGAAATGTTGCCTGCTGCCAGCTGCCTCTGCTCCCAGGCAACAGGCATCGAGGAGCAGTTGCTGGTCCCACCCTTTGGCTCCTATGCAACACATGAGGCACAGCACCCAGAGACCTGTTTTATCCCTCGCTCCACGGTTTGCTCCAGCTCCTTCATGCCCAAATTCCCAGGGGCACACAGGCGACAGCGAGGGACAGATCCCAGGAGGTCCTGGGCGAGGGCTGGCTTCGCTGTCCTCCCTGAGCTAACAGTATTTCACTGCTGTGTGATGCTGCCAGCTTGGGAAAAGCCTGTCCTGTACCTTGAATAAGGGGTTTGATTCCACTTACCTGCTTTCCACTTCTGCCTGGCAGCGCTCCTCCAAGGAACAGGAGTCGAGTGACCTGAAAGGAAATTTTGCACTTCCACAGCTCTGCGAGAAACCTTTAACATGGACAAGCAGAGGCCCTCTCCCCTCCATGCACCATTCCCAGTAGTCTGTAAAATGTGCTTCTAAACACAAGTGCCTACAACACACATCACAAAAGGTTAAATCTGAATTTTTAAAAAACCTACATAAACTAAAACTAGGTGGATAAATGTTTTGGCACAGCATTGCCTGCAGGGAACTTACTGGTCATTTAAACAGAGGATTAGTAGTTGTTATGTTTTTATTCCAATAATAATACTGGAATTGCTTTGTAAAGCAGCCAGAAGTCCGCAACAAAGCCAGTGACTGCTTCTTAGATAACGAAATCTCAGATGCTTTGAAATGCCTGGGCAGCCGCATCAAGGAAAAGTGTCAGCAATCTATCTTTTTATGAGGCAAGTTTCTTAGACTCAAACCAGACCTCTTTGCCTCACCTCTTCTCCTTGTTTTCCATAAATGTCAGTGATGTAGCAGAGACTGAGTTGCTCCTTGCTCCCTGGTAGGATTTATCAGCTCAGTACGTTGCCTCTGAAGCTTGTGTCCTTGAAGACAAGAGGCCACTGAGACCACTGGAACTGGTCTGCAGGCTCAGTGCAGGCATAAACACTGTTCCTTCGGGGTTTGTTGTGACTTTCACATACATCTCGCTCAGTTTCCTCACCTCCTTCTAATCAATCCCAGGTCCGAGTCCTGTCTCNCACTGAGACCACTGGAACTGGTCTGCAGGCTCAGTGCAGGCATAAACACTGTTCCTTCGGGGTTTGTTGTGACTTTCACATACATCTCGCTCAGTTTCCTCACCTCCTTCTAATCAATCCCAGGTCTGAGTCCTGTCTCCCACCTGTTTGGCCCTGAAGCGCCCTGAGAAGCAAAAACCACTCTGAGAACTTACCAGCAAGGCACAGGGAGAGAATTTAAAAGACAAACCCCAAAACTCTCTCTCCTCCTGGCAGTGACTCTCTCAAAGCTGTTCCCTCTGGGAAGCATCCAGCTCCAGGACAGGACACAAAGGTGACCCGAAACCTCACTTGCCCGCAAGCTTCATCGCTCTGTGATGCTGAGCTCCCGAACTGAGAAGGGCGGTCTAGTCCTTGGCAAATAAAGATTACATGGGAGCACAGCTACGGAGAGACAGAGGTAGGGTTTGGCTTCCCCAGCTGTGGGCACCACCGCAGAGAGTACCTATAGGGCTGGACAGTTTCAGAATAGCAGCGGCAGAGATCTCCTATATCCCCGGACTGGCAGACTTGCCTGCCGTGGGGGTGCTGCTGTTACACCAGGGGTGGGATGCTGGCACAGGCAGCTATGATATCCCTATATCTCAGCTATTGTCAAAAACTGCTGCGCACAGCAGGCCCGCGGCAGCGAGGATGAAGCAGCTGTTTTGAGCTCAATTAGGGGTGGAATGGGCTCCCAGCAGAATAATCAGGGCACTCGCTGCTCCCAGCTCTCCCCCCTTCTAGGCTGAGCTTGGAGTGGGGAGGAATCAGGGTTGGGGTCCGCAAACCCCACAAGTGAGCTCAGATAAAGGGCGGCTTGGAAAAGTTCACAGATCCAACCACTGGAGGCTGCTGTGGTTATACATAAATCACCACCGTGCATTGTCAGACATGGAAAACCCAACACAAGGAAATAAAGGGCAGGGGTCAGAGAGTTTCAGAGCTGCTGTTTCCTGGCTTTATACTCCCCACGCATGCAAATTCACTGTCGTCTTCACAGCTCTATTTTAAAGATCAGAGATCAATCACTTCATGCACTAAATGCTGCATGTCCAAAAGCCACCTGGAAGGCACAGGAGCCAGACTTTATTATACTCAATCATAAACAGAAAGAATATATGTATTTCATCTAACATGCTATTTGATAGACCCACTGCAGAGGCGGGTGGCAGATGGAGGGAGCGCAGCGGGCACAGATAGCTGCAGCATAACAAGGTAAAATTAAGCCTACTATAAGTTAACAGTCAGGATAAGAAGGTGGCATCGTTGAAAGAGGTACTGCAAGACGACAGAGCAGCATTAGACCCACATACCAAAAGGGGTTTGAACAAATGTGATTTTCTTGGCACTGAAACCACCCAGGAGGACTTGCGTGCTCAGCTGACGGGGCAAGAACTACCAGCTGGGGGACGGAAATCCGCCACTCACACTGGCACAGGCTCTTTTCTAACTGAATCATGGATGAAGCACTGTAAAGGTGGGGTCCACTGCAGGCTGCCTCAGAATACGTCACAGAAAAATTACCTGAAAAGGCTAAGGCCATGCGGCCAGTCAATCCAAGGTATGATCAACTCTCTAGCAAAGTAACGAAGTAATAAAGAGTAATCTTCACTCTCTACTTGCCTACATTTAGGTCAGGGATAAGGATTTCTTTTGGGGCTCCACACATGCTCTAGCAGTCTGGAAGGAAACTGCAAAGCTCGAGGTGACCACCTTCCCAGGGCTCTCCCAAGGCCAGCCCACCCTCCCCAGCCTATTCGCCCACAGCACCTCTGGGACAGAAGCGTGCTGGCGAGCCCTCTCGCAGCCCCCAAATAAATACCTGCTTCCCTGTAAGAAACGTGATTGAAGGTAATAAACCCTTGGCAGAGAGGATGTGCAAGTAACACAACCCCTCTGTGCCCATTCCGGTAGCGCCAGCCACAAAGTTAAAGCCTCGTCGCTTGGGAACATTGATTCACTGCTGGAGGGGGCTACTTCAGTCCTGGCAATGCTGAGATATTTTCCGTTAAAAGAAAGAAGAAGGAAAAAAAAGGAGGAGGAAATAACAGGCACCAGACTCATTGTCCGACAGCTGTAAAACCTGCAGAGCCTCAATTTGTGAGGAAGCAGCCCTTGTCCAGAGGGAGAAAGACAGCTGCTTGCTTTGTTGCAAACTTGCAGTGTTTATGATTACTTAGCGGGCAGACTCTGAATTGCTCGTGGACGCATTTTCCCTGTCATCCGCTGTCTTGTTAATGTCAGAAGCAGCCTGGGATAGATCTGAGTTGCTACAGCACGATGAGGAAAAAAATCAAAGAAAAAACCATCTGAAAAAGCCAACATTGCTGGCAAAATACGCTGTGAAATCTTGATGCTTTCTAACTGTTCACTTCAGCTTGTCGTGTCTTGTTAGCAGAACAGGCTGGGGCATAGCCCAAACCTTCTTGAAGCTGGCGGGAGGTTTGCTGTTGACCTGATACTCATTGTGTTTCAGCGCTCGGAAAGACGTCAAATGGGAGAGACCTACCCACAGTCCCCTTGGAAGAGAGCACTGCTGAGACATTCACGATCCCCATTTGCAAGGAGTCTGAGCTATCCGTGCTTTTTAAAGGCTAAGATGAAGGTCAGATCTACCTTGCATAGCAAAGCAATCTTCAAAACAGAGCCAGTCGGCACTAGAAACCAGTACCTCAAAGGCAGAGGGCTGGGAGCACGCCGTAGGTTCGTTTGGATGGCTCTGCTCTGTAACTAACCACCACACCCGCACAGCGTGCCTCCAACCAGTGCGTGCAAACCCGCGCACTCCCAGAGCCGAGTGCTCATCTGTCTGCGCAACACCTCTGACTCTAGAAGCTCAAATTTTACTCTTGCAAATCCAAAATCCTTAGGGAAATCTGCTTTGGAGAAAAAATGAATTATATCTGTGTCAGGGTGGAAATTGGGGCCAGGTCCCTAGCAAATTCACACTTACTTCAGGGAGGCTGGGACGTCTCTGTGATTATTTCTCTTCTTGAGCGTTCTTGGACCAAGAACGAATCATTATGAACATGCACACGCAGCAGCAGTGGTTTTTTGAGGCCTGTGGCTGCTGTTAACACAATGCGTTTCTATTCACTGTGTCTATGGTACTAAGAACCCCAGCAGCCAGGCTACAATTTCTAAAGCAGCAAGAACAGCTTAGGAGCTCAAATATAAAGTCAGTGAGAGTTGGGTGCCTAATTCATTTCAATCTTCTTTCCAATTCCTAGCCTTAGGGCTTTGAGGAAGTGGCTGGTTTGATTTGATGAAGAAAAAAGCTGCTCCATTAGCAGGTCTGATGTTTGAGAGGTTTCTTTCAGCCTGTGATGAATCCCAGCACCCTCCATCAGGCCACACTTGCTGCTAGATCCTATTTTCCCTTCAGTGACATTATGTCTTAAACAGGCTTTCACTGTAATAACATTTGCAGTAATGAAATCACCCGGCTGTATGGTCTTCTTTTAACAGCAAAAATATCTGAGCTGGCTACAAAGGAAGATTTAAATGTCACAGAGAATGTGCTGTATGTGTCCATCAGAAGATAAGGTTTCCCTTTGTTGGTGAACGGAGACGCAAGGGTGACTGCTGGGCGTTCGGAGCACAATGGCTCACCAAGGCTCCTTGAATAGGGAATGAGGAGGCTCGAGGGGGAGCAGGGAATCGGACAAGGGAGAGACAGCTAATACAGAGAGCTTTTAAAATCCCGTACTGGCTATAGGGCTCCTAAAGATGTAACAATGGCAAGGTGCTAAATTTGCAAGTGAAATGAATCAAAATCAGCTCCTCTCTTTCCTTCCGAGTTCAAGGTTTGCTCTCTAACAGCAGCTGGCTGTACGGGATCGAGAAGCAAGGGAGGAAAGGATCTCTCAACCGGGCGAGAATGATCCCAGCAATGGTGCTCTAGAAAGCTTGTAGAGGCTTTGGCAAGCCAACGGTTAAGGGATATTAACTTTAATATCCAAAGACCTAGGAGAGTGGCACGGCTCGGGTTCATAGTCAGCCTTTCCAGCACTCCCTAACCCCGACAGCCAGCTGCCTTTTACAGCCGTGCCATGGGAGATCACAGAATGATTTGGGTCGGAAGGGACCTTTAAAGGTCATCTAGTCCAACCCCCCTGCAATGAGCAGGGATGCCTTCCACTAGACCAGGTCGCTCAAAGCCCCGACCAACCTGACCTTGAATGTTTCCAGGACGGTCGATCTACCACCTCTCTGGGCAACCTGTTCCCGTGGCTCAGAGTTCAGATCCCACAGAGCAAAAGGCACCAGATCCCTCAGGGTTTCAAAGGTGATTGAGAACAATATTCTGTACCCATTAGAGAAACCCAAACCAAAACATGTAAGTGCCGATGGTAGTTGCGAGGAACCATTTTGTTAAAGCCTTAGATGCACCGGCCCATCTCTATAAACACCGTGGTTTCAATCAGAGCACTTCTCAAACAACACTTACGTGTCCTGATGCTCTTCCCATGGGACAGGTAAATGTTTCACATCCGTTAACTGAACAGACCACCCAAAGCTACGTAACTTTATGGATGTGGCAGAAGTGAGGCTGGAAACAGACTCTGTATCTTGACTTTCCTCTTATCCCTTCCCTTCAGCTGGAGACCTGGCTTAGCCCAGGACTGATCTATTTCTTTATGACAGAACAGGGTCTGAGTCACTTTTTTAACGTATTGACGTATTTAACGTATTGACGTATTTAACGTATTGAAAACGTATTGAAAACCTCCCCTTATGTAAGCTTTCTATTCCTTTACACTCTTAAACATCCTATGACTTGGTGCTGGGCACAACCCCCACCTCGGTTTATCAAGCAGCTCAGAGAAACACCCGCTTTTTTGTGCCTCTAGTGCCCATTTTGAACAAAGCGAGGACCCAGACAGCCTGGATCTCTAGGAGGATACCTTTACCACCCTCCTGCCTTGGCTATACAAGAATGAGCCAGCTACGATCTTCGCATTGCTTGTGGAAGCAAACAAGCAAGATGCCCCTGAAGTCACGCCGCAGCACCAGCATGATACCAGCCCAACCGAGATCAGAACCCACACGTGAACTTCGTGTCTGCATAGGAACCTCTAGCTCGTTATGAAATGAAAAATGTCAGCAGGGGGGAATAATTACACTGGGTCAACCCAAAATGACCAATTTAAGTTAATAAACTGCAAGAAAATGTTTTGCCATTTCTAAATTGTTCATTTTCTTAGAACAAATGCAGGCACGTTGGCTCTCCCCAGCAGACAGAAATTCTGATTTTCATTGCACTCAAGATTATGTGGGCCTGATTTGCTTCAGCTGATTAGACCCCAAACTGATGCTTCAAATTAGATTGCCAGGAACAGTCCGCCTTTCGAAAATGTGGCTGCTTGATTTCATAGTATGGGAATTCTGTCTTGCTTATGCCCAGGAAAACTCTCCCTGGATTGATTGATTTATTCCAGTAAAAAGCTAAAAATTCCCAGTTCCATCTAAGCCACTTGTAAAACTCTCAACATCTTAAAGACAGCATTTTGCCAGCACACTTCGCTGCGCCTCAGGGTTGGGTTTTTTTTTTCCTTTAGGTTTTTTTTTTTTGGAGAAACAACTCTGTCAATGACTTGAAGGGTTACATTAGAAACCATCACATTTCGCTGCTGGCTCTTAACGGTAACGTGACTTGTACCTCCAGCTTGGCTTTCCATCTGCTACCAGCAGAGACAGTAATGTTACAGTCAACATGGAAAGTACTCATGTTCCAAGGAGAGAACAGTAATAATGAAAGAAGGAAAAAATACTAGAGCCTGAGAAAGGGCAGATAATATCATCCGATATGCCCTATAGCACGCCTATGAAAAGAATAACCTTTCCTCCACAGGAATGTTTGGTGCAATGGGAAGAGTGACCATTTTTCCACCTCTGTTTTTTTGCATGAATGCTAATTTTAGCAAAAGAAGTAAAGGTCATGAAGGACAAAGGATTGTGAGGGGGTAAAAAACAAACCTCCTCGTCCCTCCCCAAAGACCTGACAGTCTGAGCTGCTTTGCCTAATAGAAAAAGGCAGCAAAGAACATTCTGGCTTTAATAATTCTAATTATTCAACAGTATTGTGAAATAAATCAGAAATCCAAATGAAATCAGTGTCCCATGGCACCAGGAAATGTACAGTCACAGAATGCAGGTATCTAAATCTATCCTGAGTTCTGTCTTGCATAGGCAAGACAGAAAATAATGGAAAACATGTTCAGAAACAGGAGAGAAAATTAAAGCGCATACTTCTGCACAGTGACGGCGCCGCAAAGTCATACAGGGAGCTGAAGCAAAACCAGCTCTGAACCAAAGCCTCCGGCACACCACTGCCGTGCCATAGCTTTCCTTTTCCCTACTCTTCTGTAACTGATGAAGAGGTTTTCCTGTTTCCCTCTCTGCCCTTCTCCTGAGGGATATGCAGCTGTGATTCCTTGCCCTGGAAGTTACAGCAGCTATCATCACCATCCCTGGAGGTATTTAGAAGACCTGTAGAAGTGGTGCTTAGGGACATGGTGTAGCAGGGGACTTGGCAGTGTTAGGTTAACAGCTGCACTCGATAATCTTAAAGGTCTTTTCCAACCTCAACAATTCTATGATTCTATCAGTCCCTCAGGAACGGGGGCGCCTTGGGAGCTGGGAAATGCCAAGGGATCAGACACTTAAGCTGTGAAATCCCTGAAGATTTGATGCAGCCCTAGGGGCATCTGTGGGGCTTCCTTGGAGACACTGCCCCACACGAAGCATCTGACTGTAAGCAGGGAAGAAATATGCTTTTATTTACAGTCATGGAAAATCCCCAGCCCTTATCACAATGCCCAGCTTTAACCCTGGACACAGGATTCAAAGATCCAGGAGCCCTTAACAGTTGTTGATGAAGCAAGTGAGCACAAAGACAATTCATACAGCCACATGTGAGAGCAAAGGACCAAAACCAGACTTTCTCATAGAGGCAGCTATTTACCAGTATCCTCATCCATCAAACTGAAGGATAAAAGGCTAAACAAATGGCCCTGCTACTGGCCACTATTATTCCAGCACTGCACAGAGGAAGGCAAATGCCTTGAAAGAACTTGGCTGAGCGTGGGAGGCCAGAGCCTGCCTTACATAAAGCTCTTGGACTAATAGAATATGACAGCAGGTACAGAAGCGTGCCCAGCTGAGGCCATCCTGGTGAGGGGAGTCACCACTGCGCTGCAGCTCTTGGCTGATTTATACTGCCCAGAGGCAGAAGGTGGTATGAAGCTCCTCCTCCAACTCCACAAAGTGTTTCTCACCAACAACAGTGCTAACCTGGCCTCAGTGGGCTCTTATCTCCCCATGCAGACCTGGCAGAGCTAGTGCTTCAGCAACAGCCATTCCTCTCTGTCTTCCCCAGTGGAATAACAATACAGAATTAGTGGCATCTGTCTGACCATGGTCATCCCTGTTCTGCCAAGAGGTACTTTTACCTACCACTGTCCGGCCCTCCTTTCACAGCCACTCCTGGAGCAATGGCAGAATTCCAAAGGGTGGCCATCGCCGAAGGACCTGCCTTTATCTTCTCCATGCACCTGGCAGGCAATCTTGGAAATATCCTTGCAGCTGAGGTTGATGGTGCTCTAGCAAGGGAGGATGAGCCACCTGCAACCAGTGTTCAAATGAATGCCCACGGGAAAGAGGGACGACAGCAAGTGCTGCCATCCTCATCATTAAAATACAGAGAGTGTGACACAGAGACACTAAAGGAAAAAACCCAGAAAGATCATTTGCAAGGTCCTAAGTCTCACCAGATGACTCACAAAGGGAAACTATCTCACTCCTGAGTCATTGCCTGAAGGACCTCTGCTCTGTTAAATTGCTTTGCCTGCATATGCACAAATAGCTGCCCGGAGCCGCGTTGATTGCACTCTGTTAGTCGGTCCCTGTGTGCTTTGGGCAGTACCAGTCAAGCACGGCAAAGTCCATCTATCTTCATGTTTCTTGCTTTCCGTGATTTACAATGTCACACGGAAGCTCGAGACAGAGCAGGAAATTAAAGCAGATTTCCCAGCGTGACCCCCTTCTTTGAATCCCTCTTCAGCTCACCAGCGGGCTTACGCAAGCTCACGGGTATAGAGCTCAGTCTGTGTGGCACGGCTTGTGCGGCAGTGCATGCCTAAAGGAGAACCGGAGCAGCATCAAAAGGCACGGCTGTATTTGTATGACAATTGGCTCTTGTACTTGCAGGATCACACTCTTGAGCTACATGATAGACACGTACGGTGGGAGAGAGCGCCTGCCCCAAAGAATTGGAATGTAAGTAGTCAAGGAAGCACAGAAAGGAAACATTTCTGTTTTACAGGTAGGGAACCAAGGCAGGAACAGATTAGCTGATCTGTGCCGTTCGTGTAAGAAATTTGACTCAATTCAGGAAGAAAGCAAGCTCTTCTAAGCCAAAGAGCTTACCTACCACGACATCCTTGTCAGTCACCTGGACACCTGACAGCAAGCGTCTGCCACGGCAGCACAGGCCAGCATTTCAGTGGCATCCTCTGCTCTCTCTAACACAGGGTTTAAGATCTGTAGCTCTGCATCTTGCGGTCCTTTTCCTGGCTTTAGTGCCGTCACACGCTGACAGATACTTTACGAGCCTAGGGACCTAACTCCTTCTGTTCACTTCAAAATCACTTTGCTGAGCAAACGGAGGAAAGGGGTGAGCTGAGCCAGTGCATCTCCCAGGCAAGGCTGGGCTCTTTTGGGTTGAATCTTTTGTTCTTTTCCCTCACTGCTTCTGCTGGCTTTGGCGATCTTTCTTCATAAGTTTCCTAAAAGTGACAAGGGCTATTTATTATGTGCGCATGAGGCCTTGGGAACCTCCTGGAGACATATCATTCCCGCTATTATCCTCCTCGCACGAGGAGCCGTTGTTCTTGTCAAGCTTGCTCGCTTCCTCCCTTGCAAAGAGAAGAAAGGATGCTGGGGATTTTTCATTAATCATTTTTATGCCGAGAGCTGCAGCTCCCGTCTGCATTCTGATCGCTCCTGATCTCCGCCACCATTTTTCATGGTAGCACTTATGAGGATTGTTTTATGCTGCTGGTTCGAGGTGCGTTAATGACCAACCATTCAGTGTCCAGAGCAAAGCCTTAAATTTAATGTACAGTCCGGTGGGGAAAATCTATTACAGCTATACATTTTCTTTCTTACTATTCTTCTTCAATGAAGGTGCCAGTTTCAAAGAGTGGGGGGAGCGAGGGGAAAAGGCTGGCAGGAGGAGTTTGGTTTATGGTAAAAAGAAGGGAGAAGCAAACAGAGGTTTCTGCACTTGAGCTGTTGTGGTTGAAAACTGGAAGATCCAGTCAAGGAACGGCCAACTGGGAAGAGAGAATATAGCCAAAACATAATGATTTCAACTGATGAGAGCTCAGCGTGTCCTAATTTCTGGTCCACGAGGTAAAGCTGCTCTTGACAGCGCGCCAGGGCCTCTGAGGCTTATCTCCGACAGACTGCTTTTCTTGTGCATTGGGACAGTACCAAGCACAGAGCACTTCCATCACAATCACGGACTCTTCACACAGATGTCTCAATGTAATGGAGCCAGCCTGCAAGGTTACACAAGGCTGAGGCTGAATTAGCTTGGTCCTGCGCAGGCTCTGATTTCTCCACTTCCCTGGGCATTCCCAGTTTCTAACAACCGCGCTTATGAGTCCAATAGGTGATTATTAATAATGACAGAACTGCCTAACTTCTTCCGTCACCTGAGCAACGAGTCCTTTAGAAAGGCAGTAGGACCAAGCAGCATCCTCCTGTTTCCTCTCCAGGGGATGGTGAAAATATGCTGTATCTAAAAATAACACTAAAACTGGACCTTGAGTAAGCCCCTCTCTTTCGCTGTGCCTCCGGACTCCTCCCAGCTACTGCCTATTTTGTGTGCTAATTCTGTGCTGCCTCTCTCTGCAGCGCAAGATCAGAGCCTGATCCCGACATCTGGGATCAATGTCCCTTCCTTAACACGCAAGTACGGGCACAGCTGTCCATGCAGAATTCATCCCAAATGTAATCTTGTCTTTTTACACAAGAGTCAGGAACCGGCTCCTACTCTGTGTGCGTGTGACTGAATACACACTGCATTGTAATTCAGCCTGTTTGACATATCATTTTAATACAAAAAGCATAAAACATAGGAGCAAGAGATTGGAAAAGACCTTCTGGCCCAAGAAGTTCAGCTCTTTGAGATACAATCTTATTCATACCCTGTCAAATTTTATCTTAAAACTGTTAGGCTTCATCTCCCACAGCAGTTCAGGACCCGTCTTCCCAATGCGTCAAAATCTCTCTAATTTCCAGAACAATTTTACTCACAGTGAGGTTGCTCTTATACTAACAGTGTCCTTCAGCTTAAATAGCAACTTCAATACTAACATTAACAATAATAATAGTTAATTATGAGCCTAGAGGGGCTGTTGCTGGGACCAAAAATAACCCCAGTAAGCTGAATGTACTCAAGCTGCGGGACAGTAATAAATAACAGCTCAGGTTCATCGGTAATAAAATGGCTCGTCCCAGTCAGAGAGTCCAGGAGGGAGGAGAGGTGCTCAGCGAGTGGAAGGAGGTGAGGCAGGCTCCTAGGGCACTGCTCAGTGCGGATGCAGTCGGACAAAGGAAAATGCAAGGAGGAAAGAAAGGAAACCTTATTCTCCTGCTTGGAGCAATTTACAGACAGCTGCTTGGTCCTCTGGGACCAGGCGGAGAGAGGGAGAGAGAAAGACATTCTTGCTGCCTTTCAGGCTGGACCTACATCAAACTCGTTAATGTCAATAGGAGGGAAATTGAACTGAGCTTTGTTGTAACCCTAATGAATCCTTTGCCTGTTACAGTAAATTTATTCTTTTGATTTCCCGTTCTCCCCCCATCTTGTTTCATGTTGGCTTTTTTTTTTTTCCCCTTTTTATTTAATGTTCCTTTTCTGGCAGCTTCTTCTTTTTATTTCTCTCCAATTTAAAACACAGTTAAAAAGCTGTGGTCGATTCCAATTAAATACCCCCTTCGGGATTACTAAAACACACACACTCACACACACACAAAGACGCCCTCTTTGATTGTTTCCACGGCAACGTATTTAAATATCTCATTCACGGTGTCCAAGTGAAGAGCTGAAAGATTTGGAGAAGCTCTTTCTTTTTTCTGCTCCCTCACCTCCCTCCACCCCCAAATTACTCATGCTATAGCTGTAACTAGCATGATACACATATTGTACTCGCCACGCAGAATATATCTGGAATACATGTACATACTCCCTGAATTCCAGAGGAGAAGGAGAATTAAGCCGATAATATATGTCTTGCAATAATGCAGAGCTATTCTAACTGCTTAGGAATGGTGGGAATGATAAGAAAGTATTGCGTCAGCGACAAGACAGGTCAAATTCTGCCATTCTTTAAAATAGCCTGTCTACAAAGTAACTCCGCCGGGAATCGTAGGGCTGCGTTGGCATGGAGGTGGTTAAGAGAGAAGTGGAAAGGGGCTGATTTTGGATGATGCAGTTAACAGGAAACAATGGCAAACTACAGGTGAGGACACTAATCTCTTGGCGTCTGTCTTTCCCCATCGCAGATTCAGGACCCGGTTTCTCACTTACTCCTATTGCATTGTAACACACATCTGTATCTGCGAGCTCTCTGGGGGGTTATTTCCGACACATTCTGGTGGGACCAAGTTCACAGCAGCTTACCCAGTGAAAATCAGGTCCCAATTTGGCAAGATGTGGTCCAGACGCCTTTCTGAAAGCTGGGGTAAGGAACACAGCCTGCCTCTTCCCTTGTAGGTGGGCAAAGCAAGGTCCACATCCTGATTCTGCCCTCACTTCCCTTCTGTGTCCCAGATTCCCACTAAAACCAGAGAGAATCTAAAGAAGACAACTGGGCCTTCAAACATAGGTTTGGGTAGATAAAAGAAGTTTCTCCCTCCTTTTCAGCAGAGAGGTCTTAGAGATGAATGCAGACCCTTACCGAGAACAGTAACCCTGTCACTGGGAAGGCTCAGCCTGTGGAATTCCTGTGCTGAGTTTTCCAGCACAGTCTCAGCGATCGCGGGAGACGATTCAGAAACGTCCATTAGCACCAGACGTTCGCTCTTTCTCTGCCCACAAAGTTCTTACAGAACACAAAACTACAGCGACTTTTCTGCCTGAAATTTTTCCAGTGTCTTGTCACGTATTTCTGTAGGAAGCGCTTGCATTTTCCTCTCTGTTGGCTCAGCAATCCTGCTCTGTGTGTGCATGCTGCTCGCTCTGTCCTCCTCCTCCAGTGCAAACATCCCAAGGACTGCAATTTGCACACTGGGCTAAGCCAGGACCTCAATGCTCATTCCCCACAAATAAGTTTGCCTGTGAGTGGTCTGTCGGCTGCTTTTGCAAGGTCTCGGAGAGGCTGGACAGACTGCAGCTGGTATGGTTTTCGCTGTGCACAGCTCCCAGCTTCTTCAGGGTGGGAAGCAAAGCTCAGACGTCTCTGCGGCTGTGAGCAGGGCCATCTACTTCTGAGGTGGCTGCAGTCATGTGTGAGTTTGTGTAGTGGCATACTGATGTGTGTGATAAGGTGTGTCTGTGTTAGCATGTGTATCTGGTGGCACTTACATATACAGAGGGCCATGGTGATACATCTGCTCCAGCTCCAGCACGGCTGGCTGAAGAGGGAGGTAACACCATATCTTGCAGGCAGCCAAGGGTGCTCGCAGCCGTGATTTGCACGCCATAGATCTACGCACACATGTGTAGTGCTGGATCTGCAGTTTGCCTACGGACCTGGGCTAGAGCAATCTATAAACCCACTTAAACATAGACGCGAGCAGGCTGGGAGGAAACTGCAGCACCTGCTGTGCCCTTGACATTCTGTCCTTCCTTCTACACTGAAGAAGCTGACTTCAGTGTGAACTGGTTGCTTTGCAGCCGTTAAGTATTAGTTCTGCTTTAACAAAGCTGGTATTTTATCATTAAGTGTTCCGTCTCCAAGGAGGGAAAAAGCCCAAAAGCAAAAGTGCACAAGTCAAATCATCGTTGCAGTAATGAGTGGAGGACTCCTACAAGGCACTCATTTTACCTGCTGTTCTTTTCCCTTTCTGTTGCTTTGTGTTCACTCACTTCTTCACTGCAAGAAACACGGCTCTGGCTGAGCTTTCCACACGCACGCAATTGGCCAAATTTAAGGTATGAGAATTTACAATGCAAAGAGGCAGGTTTACGTGTGGCCAAAATGATCCCTGCTTGCTTTAGAGTGTTTCACATACAAGATGTGGCCTCTGTCACTAATAAACTGTTTTTCTTTTGGAAACAAAACAGCGGATTTAAACATGTAGTTTTCTTTTCAGAAGGAAAGTATCTGACCCCTTTGCGTTTGGTCATGCAGACTGGCATTCTTTGCAACTCCAGGCCTGTGTTTCTTAATCTGTGAGGTTACAAAACAGCATGGGCTCTGGGGCTGTCTCCAAAGAGCACGGAAGGGAATAATGAACTTAGCAGACTCGTGGTCTGTTTGTTAAAAGAGCTCAGTATCCAACATGAGCTCTTAAGTGACCCACTCTCATACTTTCATTCCTTAATGGAAGCAAAACAGCTCTGGAGCTCTTTCCCTCCTGAGCTCCTTCCACACCCCGCTGAGGTCAATGCATCAGAGCCCAGGACTCCTCCCAGCCGTTGCTGATTTAACACAGAGTCCACCTGCAGTTTTCATTTTTCCTTGTTCTTCTTGTCCTGGAAGCTTTTTGGCAAGAACAGCTTTCAAAGAGCTCTGGAAAGTCTCCTTAGAGATCAGGGCTTCGCAAACCTCCGGATTAATTTTGGGGAGGGGGTGTAATAATGTTGCCTGTTTCTGCTATTTTATCATGGGTCTCAGCTCTGATTTTTTCCTACAGTTTTAGCGGTTGAATCATGGCAAAAACATCACAATTTCCATTTTTCTTAGAAAAGGAGAGAGGGAATGACAAGCTTGAGAATATGAAGCAAGAGCAACTTGAAGGATCAGAAATCAGAAGATGACACATGTTACAGCATTGTTAAACTTGTGACTTATTAAAAAGAGATCAAAATATTTCTGGATGACACTCCTAATTTCACAATGCTTGGTAGAGACCATAGAGACTTGTGAAATAGTTCACATTTGTAAATATTTTATTCCTATGACTAAAACCCATGTGATTCAAGCACACATTGCTCCATGTTCTAGTACAAGGACTAAATAATAAATGACCATGTTGGAAACTACTTGGCCAGAAAACAGAACAAAACAACTTTGGTGTGCGTTATCTGCGCTATGAGAAGTGAGATGCTGGTGGGAGAGAGAAGGAAGACTGGTGTTTCATCACGGATCTACTCAGGGAACTCTGCTAAGACAGGCATTTCGTGCAACTTTCCCCTTCGCCTGTTTTATTCCATTGCTGGGCTGTCATTTCAGCAACATCTTTAACAAACGGAAACCCTCTGTGGAGTCAATAGTAATTATAGGAATTTATCACAATTGCCAATCAAGGTGTGTTGGAAAGACTCATCTTTCTTGTTTAAATTAGCTTTCACTGCACACAGACCACAAGTTGTCTTTAGGAAATCAATTGCAGGAAAATTACAGCTTTCGTGGTGTTACATGACCTCACCAGCCATCTTGCAGCATAACTCCTCTCCTCACATACTTGGGTGGCCTCACACAGCTGTTTCCTGGAGTAGAAGGGGACATTAGCCCTCAACACAAAGCCTGAAATAATTCTCTGTGCTTCCGAACGCAATCAGGATACCAAACAAAACGCAGGCTCATCCTGGCCAGTTTTGTAAATGAATGTGAGAAGAGAAGGCCCTGGCCACATTTGCACCTTGGTCTGGTTTGCTGCTCCAAACCATGCTGGTGCGAATTCTGCCTCTGGCTGTGCTGGTACAGATACCATTTTAAATGAAGGCAAAACTGACACACCTCAAGGCAAAATTCAACCGTGTGAGCCGATGCAAATGCTTCCTTCTAGACGATTAATGCACATTTCTAAGGACTTCATTCTCTGCTGACAACGCTGCCATGAGGAAGATCCTCGGCTGCTAAGTATCAGCCTGAGATCTGACTCTGGAGGAGAGTGAAGGTAAGCAATTCAAACCCATAAAGAGTTGATTATTTCATTCTGCTGATAAGAGTCTACATTCCTGTCTCATCCAGAGTTATTCTGCCACCCACATACTCCTTGCCTAGGTTTTGGCCAAGTACATATGTCAGGGACTATATGAACCACAGACTGATACACTTGAGAAATTAAATTAGATCATAAAACTGCCCAGGGACTGCTGACTCCTTCCCTTGACCTAGCTGTGCATTTGGCAACAATTTATTGCTCGAGTTTTACATCTGAACATGCCCCTTTTTCTGAAGAAGAACACTGGCTTGCTCAGACGTGCAGTGAGACTGCGACCACCTGTAGGGTAACATTAGAAGGAACCAACAGGGCCACATCAAACTGTTCCCCAAATCTGTCTTACATTGCCATCACAAACAAGTATCTGTTGCAATCAACAGAAATCTTTCCACTGACTTCGCTGCCTTTCAGTAAGATCTGCTGCATTTAAAGGATTTAAAGTATCTAATTGCCATTGATTTCAATGGCTGTCAGGCATCTAAAAAAATTTTAAAATTCTAGGCTTCACTGATTTTTATATTGGCATAGCCCGTTAACCTGCAGTAGGGCTATTCCTGTTATACATTGCTGAGGGTAAGCTAAGGAGAGTCGTTGCAGGTTACCTGTAAGGCCTTGGTCAGCTCAGGGACAGCTTATCCTGTGGTCTAACACAGGAGCGGGGCTGATGCCATCATCCCCTGGCGCAGCTCCTTCGTTGCCTCGGCCTGTTCCCTGCTGCTGCTGCCAGTGCCGCTCCTGCACGATACTCGTCCTCCCATGTTTACTGATTGGCTCTTGCTTGATTCTCACGCCTGGCCTGGAAAGGGAGTGATTAATTAATAGGGCTCATCATTTTACAGGAGCTACATAAGCAAATACCTTGCCCTGCATCTCTGAGTTTTCAGAGTGCAGTTTATCCTTCCAAGGAACCCAAGTGACAGCCGCTTAAAAATCATACAGATGCCTGGCAGCTCAAACAGGAGACTGTGCTGTGTCGACTACTGTGTTAACAGAAGTAAATGCACTTAACATTTTACCTTTCCCTGGCACAATATGGAGCGTGTCATTTGTAGGGGAGTGGTGAAACTCTGAACACACTTGGGTGTTATGAAAAAAAATAACCCGGGCTCCAGCCCTGCTGACAAGAGTTGCTCAAGGGGAAAAAAAAGGGCAACCCCTCCTCCCCCAAAAAACAAAAGAAAAAAAAAACAAAAGGAAAAAAGGGGGAAAAAAAAGGAAAGGGAAAACAGTTGATATTTAATGGCTTAAGGATCAGGGAAGACACAGGGTGAAAAATAAAATGGAGTTTATGGAATAATCGCTCCTATGCCCGCTTGTCTGTTCCAGAGGATGAGCCACATCAGCTCTCACAAACTGTCACAACTGATGGAGCGATTTAAAATTGCAGTGGAGCAGTACAAAAGGAATTTAAAGAGCTGTGAATAATTACTGTTGTGGGTGGCTTCGGGCTGTGCAAGCAGTGACTTGCAGATGAGACAAGCTCTGCACTGCTGCTAGCACCGTAACTACCAGCGAAGTTTCCAGTTCTCCTATCTGGAAGGGCGACTGCAGACAGTGACAGTCCTGAAGAAAATCTTAACAGGGACTATGTGCAGCACAGTTTCACTCCCACGCAAACTGGGAGTCACTCCACTGAGCCAGTGGCATCAATTTTGCACAGATATGGTGATGTTATGGGTAAAAATGAGATGTTGGAGGTCTTTGTCTGGTTCCTGGCCCTACACCCAGAACACTAAATGAGGCACTGGGAGGTAAACCACCAACTACGACGCCCAAGCCCAAGACAGCAGTGAGGGATGCACATCACATACAATTTAGGGGTGTAATATCAAATAGTAATGTTGTCTCCTAGAGACGATTTATGCAAGAATTGCAACTACTTCCCTCCATTGACTGTAGGGGCAGTTCCATTTGTTCCCGCAGCTTTTAAGCTCATAAGCTCATACCTCACACATTTTCCACTACGTATGTACGACTCCTCGTACTGTAGGTCTTGTTCTCACCTGGCCCTGTAAACACCGTCATATTATAAATACTGCTACAAATCTTGAGGGTTTCTTTAAAGCCATGTAAGTACAGAGCATCCACAGGTCAGGGGCACAAAATTATGTGCACTGTTGGGTGCTTGCTTTCTCAGTTAATGAGGTATAAAGCAAGCAAGCATTTAAAAAGAGGTCCTATAGTCAAAGGAGCTTCACAGCAGCAAACATCTGGAGGAACACTGTGACCTTAGATTATCTGCAACGTTCCCTTGAGCTCACTTTGGTCCACAAACCAACCCCCGAAGTCCCACCTCCTCCCAAAGTCTGCACACTCTGCCCGCAACTCGTAAGCTGCTATCTCCTCCTAATTAAAGTCAGCAGATCTGTAATGTCCATTTTGAAAACAATTTCCAGATCAGCAGTGTGGAGGTGGGAACGTAATACATCACTGGAGGCGAAGAGGACTCCACATTTCAAAGTGGGGAGGAGAGTATCCAAGGGATGTGAAATTAAAAAAGCCAGAACAGAGGAGGCTATCATTTAAATTCACCAGTTTCAATTTTGCGAGGTGCTTCTTAGCTGCTGCTAAATATGCTGAGAGGGGCTGAGAGATAAATGGGTCAAGCTTACCCTTTGTCAGCACTCTTGCATCTCTAAATCTCCAGGATCCTTCCACTGCTGTAATTGTTTACTGGGTTCTCAGGCTTAGGGAGGCATTTCCTGCATAAAAATAGTACCTCTCTTCTCCTTCCTCCAGACAGTCTCTTTCTTTGCTCAACAGTCACTGAGGAAGAAAGTTTTCCCTGCAGATAGGTTACATTTCCTCGCTCTAAAATACCAACAAGAGAGAAGGGGTAAGAAGAGGATGCTTTATGGAGGCTGCTGAGCACGCCTTGGTCTGATCCTGTCCAGTGCACACCGAGGAAAGGCACCGCAGAGAAGAGAGGCACTGACAGATCCGGTCTTGTCCTCAGCAGCTGCAAGACCTGGTCCAAGCTCAGCATCCACACAGCCGAGCAGCAGGCACCAGGCACTGGAGTGGCCTGAGGGTGTCTACACAGGCAGCATTTGTGGTGAAATATTCGAGTGGTCTTGGCACTTGCCAAAGTCACGCAGTGAGCTGCTGCAGAACAGAGAAACCATGGCACTCACTAGTCTCTTCAGCTCTGGAAAATCTGACTTGAGGCCAGGGCTAAGGCGCAGGAGCCACTGCCCTCTCAGTAAAGCAAGCTCTGGGGCTGGGTACAGGAGCTGTCCAGATGCAGCTGCCACATTTGTGCCTGCGGTCTGTGCACTGGGTTATCAGAGTTACTTTGAAGAAGTCATCAGCTCCTTATTGCTGATCACAGAGTATCAGAAGTTACTGGTTACGTATCACCGCCTGCTGTCTCCCCAGAGATTGCCGATTGCTCTGATATGACACACGTAGGCTATGGCTGTGCGCGTGCCATGACAACCCCAAGATCCTCCCTGCTCCATCAGGAGTGGGAAGCACTGCTGCTATTTGGTCCAAAAAGCCCTTTGCTTACTTCTGAGAAAAACACAAAACCACAGCAGAAGAAACACTGGTGACATTGTAATATAAAGCAGTCAGGGCTCTGTCCGACCAGTAATAAACTTTGGTAGAAGTGCAGTGGCTGTGAAAAACAGATATAGTGAAGACTGCTGGGGTAGGAGAAACCTTGAAGTTGCAGGAATAAAAAGCAGCATGAGGTATGAGGCCATAGGGCCTGAAGTCAGTGGGTTGGATGCTAGGATTCACCCCTCATTGAGTACCCAGACTCTCAGATTGGGGCAGTGCAGGGGAAAACTTAACCTTTGAATTTCTAAATTAGTACGGGGATAAAATAGCAGACCAAAGCACACTCCTCCTTTTAACTACTCCTGTTATCCAAACGCGATTCCTCCATCTTTCAAGTACTAAAAAGGTCTCCAGGTCTAGAAGAGCTCAAATAGAAGTTGTTCCACTCCCCCAAGCATCTGCTTCATGTCCTGGCTTTCTCAGCTTGCTTTAAATGACTATCTCCCGCACTTTGTTAATTACGTGATTACAGCATCCATCGACAATGAGAAAATTAAAACTCCATGCTGCCTTTCAGACAACACTTTATTACTCTGCAAAAGAGGCTGAATGCAATTTAGCAAAGTGCTGTGCTGAACAACCGGAATTGTTCTCTTCCACAGGCTTCCTCCTCCACTCCCACTGTTTCCCCAGAGACAGCAGTGTTTGCAGAGGCTTAATAAAGCAGGAAAGAGAGCAGGTGTGAAAGGAAACATCAATTACCATTAGCCCTGACAATCCTGGATGATCCCACCCATGGAGAAGGCGCAATGGCAGTCAATTCTTTATTTCTTCCTATGCAGATAATGAAGTGCTTTGCTTTGCTTGTAAGGGTGAAGCTGGTTAGGACTTTGGGATGGAGAGAAGTAGGGATTACTGTTAGGGGTATCTGTGCTACAGTTGTGACTGTAGGCCCGGACTAAGTTCAGACTTCCACAGACAATTCCTCTCCTGAAGATTTCACAACCTGAACACATCGGAGCACTAATGGTTCTATCTGTACAACTCTCATTGGAGTTGAGGAATTAATAGTCAGACATCCAGGGGTGCAAAGGAGCAGGGCTTTTACAAGACTAAATGCTAAAACCTTTAGAGGAGTTGAACCCCTAACCAGCTTCTGATCACAGACCAAGTTCTCCCAACTCCAGGATCCACGATGATCCTCTGGCAGGGTAGAAGTGGCACTGGGTTCTTTGGCGATCTGGCCACGATGCAGAGGCTGAGTGTTTTTCCAAGTCTGGCCCAAAAGGAGTTGCCCAAAGCCTACGCAACAGTCTTCGCTACCATTTTCTCATTATCATCCTCTTCCCCTGACTCGGATGTTTGCTTGCAGCAAATTTCACAGGTCCTCCAATAGCTAATGGGAGGTATTTATTTCCATTCCTTTGGTGCTTCAATTTTAAGTATAGCAATAACTCAATGTATCTCATTTGGGGGGAATGAAAGATTACCCTTATTTTCAGCTCATTTTTTTGTGTTTTATTTCCCTCTCTCCCTTTTTTATTGAGCTCTGAACATTAATAATCAGCCCTCATTAATTCAGTTAATTCCTCAAATCCTCATATTCTTCATGCCCAACAATATAAAGCTGAAGAGGAGACTAATGAAAGCTGAAGAGATGGTTAGAGTTATTAAAAATCAATTTTTTTAATTTGGTAAGCCTGGGGGTGTTAATATTCTCATATCACATCTTCACAGTGTCATTCCTCCCAGAGGAAGTCTAAGCTTTTGCTTCTAAGGTGTTATGGTCACATGCAAGTCATGATGTTAGAGGACCTTCTCTTGGGGGGCTGCTGACCTCTCTGGAGTGCAGGAAGGGGAAAAAGTCCAGGAGACTTTTGTGCACTGCTGTCCATCCTCTCTACAGGTGTTTTCACGGGGGACAGTCGGAAAGAGAGCGCCGTGCAGGAGGGAATCCACCTCCCACAGCCCTGGCAGGCAGGAGGGCTGCAATTACCACATCGGCTCTGGCACGGGCAGAGGGGCAGCCTGGGTTCCTGCCTTTCATTTGAGGAGATTAGCAACAATGGAAAATGCAGAACATTAAACAGCAGAGAGATTACATTGCGGAGGAGGACTGGCAAATAGATTTTTCCCAAGGCAAAGGTTGTAAAAAGGGGTCACAAAGCTGAGTTTACTTCAAACTTAGGAAGCAAGAGAGAGAGAGATGTTTTTCAGATTTTTGCAACAATTCATTCTTGTCTTGGTTTTGATCTGACTTCACTTGCTCAGTGTGCCTTTCCTCTTGACAGTATTTTTAATTCATTAATACATTTGCACACCCTTTGGTCATCTGTCCTAATGACTTATCCTTCCCATTTCCTTTACTTGGGTGAGTGCAAGCGTCCGCCACCAAATCCTGCACATTAAAACATGGTCCTAAGCATGGCAAAGGGGAGGAAAGACAGCAAAGAGAAGAAACTCCCAGTTCCCTTTGTAGGGCACGACAGGGGAGAGGGCAAAGCTGGCTTAGGAGAGAGGGAGAAGAGAAGGGATCTGAAAAGCTGGCCAAAAATACCAGATCTCTGGCTGGTGATCCGTGCGGAGTCTGCTGAGGTGCGCTGTCTGCGTGATCTTACTCTTGTTATTATCATCGCGTCTGACACGAGGCGCCATGGCAACCAATGCATTTTCATTCCCTCATCTTCAGGATGATACGCCTTTAGTTCCTGCATCCCTTCTCTGCTGAATGGGTGATGGTCCTTTTACTAAAGGTAGAGAAACACCCTTTTGCCAGCACCTTCCTTCCCCTAACCAACAGCTGAGAACAGACTTAGAAAAACACCCTCGTGGAGGCGGTGATCCATCAGCTTTCAGTCCCACTTCTACTGGACAAAAGACTTTGTGGGTATGGGATGGCCGTGGCATTCAGCCCTGTTCCTTCCAGCGCATCTTTGATGCCTNACCCTTTTGCCAGCACCTTCCTTCCCCTAACCAACAGCTGAGAACAGACTTAGAAAAACACCCTCGTGGAGGCGGTGATCCATCAGCTTTCAGTCCCACTTCTACCGGACAAAAGACTTTGTGGGTATGGGATGGCCGTGGCATTCAGCCCTGTTCCTTCCAGTGCATCTTTGATGCCTCCCATGTCAGCTTTCACCTACTGGAGTGACTCTCAAGGGGATTTCTATTGTGTATGCTGGCCAGGTTCCTGTGGGATTCACTTTTAAATCTCTTTTTCAAACAGATAATTAAAACATAATGGTGTTTACATTACAGATGGAGCTGAGAGGGAAAATAATAATAGTAATAATAATCATAATAAACACTACTTTGCTACTCAAGGGAGTTTGTCAAATGGCTGTTGGAGAGGCTTGGCACACTTTAATGAGTTTAAAGAAGAAGATTTACATTGAGCAAACTTACTCAATTGTTCACACGTGACTGGTGAGGTGAAGAAGCATTCAGAAGCGTGCAACCGGAGCAGCCAGCACTGAGTCTGCAGCAGGACAAAATAAAAAAATAAAAAAAGAGGCAAAGGTATTAAAATCCCATAACTTTTACGGCAGTGGATATATAGAATGGAATTACAGCTCTGCAGAGTCCAGAAGCTATTCTAAATGAATGGCTTGGCTTTTCCAGTCCATTCAAACAAGCTCATTTCATGCAAGATAAATTACAGGACCCTGCCACCCTCACTCCCTGAAGAGAGCTTTTTATAATTCACGATGTGTGTGTAAGGGAATGGACGGTTGGGTTTTCTGACAGATAACCTGTGGCACCATGACCTGCTCTCGAGGCTGCAATATTTGATTCACCCAACACCAGCTGGAACAAGAAGTAGTTGTCTAACCAAAAAGAGAGAAAGGACCCTAAGCAAGCTCCCAGTACAGCCAGCTAAAACAACCCCATGAGAAATAAAAGAGACTCGCTGTATAAATATCTTCTAAAAACTGGGCGGCTGCCTCAAGTCTTATTTTGTGGGACAAAACAAGAAGCTTCATTTGGTAGCGGAGTCTAGTAGAGGAGAGGTGGCTTGAGGACTGGTCAGATCTTAATCCCATCGCAAAAGAAATAAAGACAGCCCTAACATAACAAAGATTAGAAATCCAGCAGCTGTAGTCCCCAAGATTCCTTTTCTCCTCAATTTCTAGTGGTGTTAAAATTGGCTCAATCAACCTAAACAGCCCATTATTAGAGCTAAGAGCTTGACTCCCCGCTTTTCTTTCTTTGGAAAGGCTTGAGGCAACAGCAAATACCCGGTGGACTTTGCCTCTAAGCACACTCCTGTTCCCCTTCTGCCAACACCATCTCTGTCACTCCTGGGCTATGTTTTTGTCACCCATTTCGGTCACTTAATTACGTTCCCTTTTCTTTTGGAAATAGCTGACATGTAATTATTTTCATGATTAACACTCTTGTGCAGCTAATTGTAATTATACCTTATAATCACAGTTGTGATGGTCAATTACTCATTTTTGCTTCATTTGAATGTTTTTCTTTATCTGAGTTTCTGGAAGTTGTCTTGACTGAATACACATGCATAACAAACTAGCCCAACTTTCCAAACGTCTCTGTTTTTCTCCAGAGGCCAGAATCCGAGGCCATCATAACGAGTAAAGGCCAGATCATTGGTTGCTGTAAATCAATGCAGCTTCACTTGTGTCAACACAGCAATGGCGATTTACAGCAGTTGAGATGTCAGATATTTTACTAAGAAACTTGTGTCATCTAAAAAAATATCTATCTGCCTTAGAGCCGCTTTGCGATACAGTTTCCATGTATTGAGGAATGTATATTTTTTTCTTTTTATGTCCCTATCCTCTTATATATTTTGGAGAACCAAGAAAAATCAAACCATCCTGTATACTCGCTAGGTTGTATATTATGCAGCATTTTGAAAGGCATTTCATTCTACACCTTGAAAATGCACAGGGGACTGATTCTCCTCTTGCTCATGCCAATTTTTATGTGGTATAGCTGCCAATTTGAATGGAGCAGCTGCTGGTTTACACCCTAGCGTAAACCGCATCAGACATTGGATGAATATATCAGTTTTACAGTGAGGACACTAGAATAAATTCTAAACCAAGCCACATACAGAAGCTCAATAGTCAAAGCTATGTACTTATGACTTACAGAACAATATGATTTTCAGCTCAAAACCTAGTCACGGTTTTGCTAGGCTTGCTCTAAACCACGGACAGGTGACAATAGATTCATTAATTGTAGTGGGCGCCCGGGAGCTTAGATGTGAGACCTAGTGAACCTGAACTATGCCGGGTGCTGAGGAAATACAAAATGGCATAATGTGAAAGCCTGATGGAAAACTGTCAGTGCGGTTTTCTTGCTCCATCCTTGTCTGCCCTCTTTGGGCAAGCGCTTTAATTCTGTGCGCTGGGCTGCAGGCTGAGCCTTCCCAGCCAGAGCATGCGCTGCTTTAAAAATCATTCCCCACTCCCAAAGAATTGGATGAATGACTAAAGAGGTGAACTCCCAACCTGGAGATTACTGCTGCATTAATAAAGCAACTGTGAAAGAATTGTTTCAGCTGCTGAGCCAATCAGGATTATTAAACCAGGTCCCTGATTTAATTAAGAGTGTTTAAAACTCATGCCTAAAAACAAAAACGCAGCTCTCAGCTAGAACATGAGCTTTGTGCGGGAAGGGTCACTGCAAAGGTCAGCTCTTCCCACAGTTTATTCATGATTATTGAATCAAATGCTAAGGTGGAGCTGGAAGGCTCCACTGAGAGGGGGCAGGGAAGGAGAGCAGCTGTCCCTGCGCTACAGCTCTGAGCGCTGCCTGACGCCAGCAGACAACACAGGTTATTTCAGCCTGCCCAGCAGCTTGTGTGAAATGGCCTGAAAGAATAGCCCTTACGTTGGATTAAAAAAAAAACCAGGCACACCACAACTGGCAGCCTTGTTACAACACACACAGAGCCATCCAGGACACAATGCATGATGTAAATCTTCCCCCAGCGCAGCAAGCCTCCCTGCACGGCAGCCGGGGACGCACTGACGGGCTGACACGTTAGCAGGAGCTGCGTGGCTCACACGAAATCACTGCGCTGCGCCTCCTTGCATCAGCAGAAGTTTGTGACACCCTGAACTGGCAAGACAGTTTCTCACCAGTGCCAATTCAATTAGATGCCCCAGCCTGACTAGCAGAAAATGGACCTAAAGTAATGCCTTGCGACTGACTAAACATTACACACTATTTATTATCTAACCCTTAGTCCGGATTTGAACTGTGACTACAGAAAAAGGGCACCACTGCCCATGACTGTAGCTGTGAGCTGACAGGGAGCTTTTTTCCTTTTGAAGAATATGAATTTTCAAACTTCAAAGGCTTCATACCTCAACTGTTTTTTCCAGGCCCAAGACTGCTGCATGTTTTTCCTTAACTGACTAAAACTATCAGCATGACCAGGAGTTACTACGGCATCTGAAAACTGCCATAAGCGATACTTCTGCCCTTTCTGCCAGCCTCGCCAGCACTGGTACCCCAATGGCATGGTCGTAAGGTACCAGGTCTGAGATCAGAGCACACACTCCCTTTAATAATGACAAGCACTGAAAAGAAAGTGAAGGCCAATTAAACTTCACAAAGGAAAACTTAAATGAGTCTATTGTTATCTGAGTAGTTTCCAAATGGACCCATCAAAGTTTGGAGAATTATTTTAATTGATAGCTACAGATTAACAATAAGATAAATAGAGAGATTAGAAAACACCAGTTACGCTCAGCTGAGGCTGCAGGAAATTTTCAGCCTCAGCTAATTGTTCCATTTTGCAGTTTTAATTAAGTGCAGCCTCCTGAACTGAACTATTCCAGATAGCGCGAGCCTGTGCATACCAGATCACCCAAAGTTTCCTGGATACGCTTTTAGCTCCTTGGAAGCAGCTTCTGACCTTAAGGACTGCAGTCGGACAATAATTATACTGGGTGAGATTCAGCATTACGCAGAGAGCTAGCATGCAAATGATGGATTTAAAGGAATATCTACAGGGTCCGCTATGGGCAGATGTGAGCCAGCTCTGGTCCAAAAGAGGCAGACCAGTTTTAGAGCAGTGCTGAGCCCAGGGTAATATGCCCAGCCTCTCAGGAGAGTTTACTAGCCTGGTGCTCGCACTGCACTAATACTTCTGTACAGCTTCCGCTGAAGGCCTGGCTGATATCCAGCTGGCCCTGAGCGTGGGCAAAGCACGCTTACAGCTGCAGACATAACATGATAGCTCTGCACCATGCAGAGATTTGCTGTTGTTTCCCCATACAGGTTTAGGTTTCGCCACTTGTACACTTTTCCTACGCGGGCAGTGCTCTAAAAGAGCACCTCGCGCTAAGTAGCCAGGTATCATCAGGCTCATGAGTTCAGGAGTTTGATGCTATGCCACACAGAGAAAAAGAAGTTAATTTCAAGCAGGCTGATAACAGCACAGCCTGGGTGGGCTCACGAAACCCTGCACAGTGGTGTAACGTGGCTGGTTACTGCTCTCATTAGTGGCAAAGCCCTGCTGTGTCATGTGCCAACCTTAGCGACTGGGGCTGGACTGGGATGCTCTGTTGCATCCTGGAGGTCTTCCAGGCTGCTCCTCGTTAGAGCAGCGAGGCTGCCCTGGGCTGGGCAGCCTTACCTTCACCCTCTGCCATCCCAGCAGCTTGTGTCTTTGACAGCTGTATTATAATAACCATCTCCACAGCACAGCAAGCTCATTTCACAAACTGACTCCAGTAACTACACACAAAATGGCCTGTTCATTGAGGCCAAGGGTTCTATTTACTTCTGAAACGTTACTGGGAAGTGGAAACGGTATATTTAATTAAGCATCGTGTTATGCTAGGCACGAAGGATTAAGCAGCAGGGCAATTTCAGGAGACTTGATGCTACGGCGCCAAGAACAGTATTGGTGGCTGTTTGAGTTAGACGGGATTCTGGCTCCCTGGAAAGGAAGCATTTCTAGTTTTCTGCAAGGCGTTTCCTCTGGTCTCTCTAATACTGCTTGGTCTTGGGAGCTGTGAGAGTTTTTGCCCATTTGCCACTGACTTCGTATATGCCATCCTTAACACACACAGTCATGACCCTCCGTGTGTCCCCCACCTCCACCTGTATAATGAGGAAAATGGCAAATGCTCCGAGTTCTAGGAATTAAATATCCTCTTCACTTCCTAATCTTTCAGCCACTGAAGCTAAGAAAAGAAAGTACAACTCTTCTGCTGGTTACAAGATGGGAATGCACAATTGTAAATACTTCTGATATACAGCGATCTGAAAGAAAAACCAGGCGTGACACATGCTAATGCAGGACCCACTGCAATTCTGAGGCTGGATTAGGCTATGGCTCTTCTAGTCTCTGCCTTCAACACAAAATGTTTAAAGAAAAGACGCAGCCCAGTGCTTATGTAACGCTATGATACAAGAGCCAAATCTTGTGATCTTCCTGCTTGACAGCAATGAAAAATGAAAACAAGTGGGGTGCTTGCCTTATCATCTCCGCACTCAGGGTTGTCTGCACAGAAGTTCTCACTCACAAAGGGGTGATTATTAAACTGATACGGTCAGCTTCTCCTCACTCCAAGCTGCCTCTGCTGCTAAGCTAGATCTGGCACTGGATTGCTCACGAGAGGAATTTGTCTTGCGACTATGAGAGGAGACTGAGATGTGCTTTGAACCCAGACATTCTGGAGAGAAACGTGACGGAAATATTCCCCTATATAGCAGAATTTCCTTGTATCCATTCAACTTCTAAGGTTGATGGTCAGGCAGAGGACATAACCGCAGTTAAGACAGAATGAAATAACAAGAATTTCACGGGAAAAGCTCTAGGGAAGAAGGGAGAGCAGGGAAGGAGGGCTGAGATATATTGTTATAGCCGACATAATGAAGAGAGAAATGCAACTTGGAGCTGACACAGAGGGAACAAATAGGAAGAGCTCCCACAACAGAAGACAATTGCAGATTTGGTTATTGCAGTTGTATTTGCTCATTTACTACCACAGAAGGTACAAACCTCTGCCTTTCACTGTAAATGAAGATGGACACGGATGTCTGCTGGCAGGCAGTCTTGCACAGACGGCATTCCTGCACACTAATGTACTCCAAGGAACCCTGAGTTTGCACTTAATCACAGGAAAATACACCAATCCACACATCCTGTTGTGGCTCCAGGTCACCCTGACAAAGCCAGCAGCTGGTGCTCTGGGACGGGGTTGACGGTGCATTATACCTGCCACTCTTCATTTGTTAGGACGGCCAGAGTTTTGCATTAACACAGTAATTCACGACAGTGTATTTAGGAGAACACAGAGGAGATGCAATGTGTGGTTGTAATGCATCTTTTGGTATGCATTAAGGGGATTCATCTTATCATCACTGTTCAGCAAAGTTTTTAACCATGACTTTAACTTTAAATAGCAAACAAAAATAGAGCAAACAACAGGGTCCTTTGTGTATTTATTCACATAGTCACAGATCTTTTTTATGAAACATCATTTAAAGCACTGTCATACCAATAAAAGGCCTAAAAAACTACCTAGAGACCAAGAGACAACGCATTTGCATTTCCTACCTGTCTGTGTTACTGATTCTTTGAGACATTTTGCACAGCCCGTACATTAGGTGTGCAGGTGAAGATCAGCATGGGTGGGATCATGCATACAGAGTATGCGCACCTTGAGAACTGATGTTCGTGTTCCTACACTCCTTCTCCCCAGGGTCTCTCTGCACCATTGATGATGCTTGGATCACACTAAAATCGGAAGCATCTTCCAAAAATTCGGGTTGTATTAAGAGTCTTATCCTTAATCCTTCAACTTGAGTGTATTGATAAGAAAATACCAATTAAGATTCATATTCCCATGCTGGACCTGTAGTCAGAGACTAAGGAGATTATGTGATCATTCTAATTTCACACCCAGGAATGTTAAATAGTTATAACTTTATCTCATTCAAACAGCAATGGCCCATGAGCTCCGGGGTCCTTTCGGCCTATTTGTTGCTACCGCTGCAGATGTCCCCTGACCTCCAATCGAAACAACCTGTGTGGCCTCTCTGTACCTTCAAAGGAAAGATTTCTGCAAGAGAAACAGCGGTAGCATGCATTAGCAGCCTGACAATACCAGTATCAAAGTGCTCCACCCAAGTCCTCAAGACGGATTCAAGCATGGATGACAATATTCATGAACAGCTGCCAGCACCAGAAACTGTAGCTCTGCTGCCTGACTGCATGAGACAACATTATAAGCTGATGCTTGCTAAGGTAGCAGGAGACAAAGGAGGGTTTTCATACACCTGAATCTGCCAGGCACATCTAAAATCAGGCAGAAGCAATAGGACATATTTGCAAGAGAGACCTCCAAATCATGCGAAGGGCTTGCAGCTGCAGGAGTCTCACAAGTTTGCTACCAATTTTTGTAAAGTGAAATGACAAATGTGGCTTAGGGGAAGTTTTATTACCAGCCACCCTCAAAAGATGGGGAAAACACAGCCTGAACTAGGAAATCCTGCAAAGCCCAATCATTTTCCCTTGCAAAATCAAGGTAAGTCTGGCGGGGATTTGGAAACTCAAATGGACTAGCTCGGAAACTCACCATCCTGCTGATACTGGCTGGGCAGAGGACGAGGTGAGCCTTGTTCTGCCGACTGGTTTAGTGCATCTATATTAGGCACCTAAAAGCTGGATGTAAACAGAATCAATGCAACAACGCTATCTTGCTCCTGTTGCTCTGACATCTTCCATCCCTTTTCATTTTTTCATGTACCCATTAGCCTCCGGGCCTGCATAAGATCTGAAGAGACACCCTTCTTCAGTACAGCGATCCCACCGAAGCCATTAAGCCTGTGTACGAATGCCCAGAACTACTGCAGAGAGCTCATTTCTGGACAGAGGCCTCGGGCTGCAAGCTGCTCGGGCTGCAGCTGCCTCCCACCACCTGCGTGTGCAGCACCCAGTAGAATCAGGCTCCCAGGCTCACTTGGCACCAATGTAATATGAAAAGCAGTCAAAAAAAATAACAGCTCCAGGCTCTACAGATGTGGGGAAACTGACTCCAGCTCTAGTTATTGCAAGGCATTATTTTTACAGGAGCAAAAAAGCAGAAGGTGTTCTGTGAACAAGCAAGCAAACACATTTGCTGGCTGCAGAACCTTGCAGCCTGGATAGTTTAAGCCCAAGCTTTCACTTCGTGTTGGAAGGGAATGAACTAACTTTTCCCATTTCATTTCTGAAAACTCCAAACTAATTATCTTTTCATTCTTCTTCCATCTTTTCACTGCCAAGGGAAAGAAACCAGGACAGGACTCCTGGGCTTTCTAGATCTTGCAATATTTATCACCTGAAGCCTTTTTCCCAACAGGAACACTCGGCACTGAATCTTTTGTGCTTAGACGAAACCAGCCAGGGAGATGGGGACAAGCACTGGGGTATCATTCTGCCAATGGCCCTGAAGGGAACAAAACCGTTCCATTCACGCAGAGCCAAATCACTCACTGAATGTCAGATTTTTTATCAGATGCAGGTTTTTTGAGTAAGGACCCAGAAGAGGGAGACAGCAGCACGAGAAAGACGTGAAAGAAAAGAAGTAAAAAGTAGGGGGGGGCAAAAAAAAAAGGAAATTAAAAAAAAAAGGAGTATGAGAGATTAGGATTCAGGCCAGCATTGTCTGCAGCCTTCCAAACCATATGATATATCTAAGGAAAATGCAGACAGCACATCTGAGCGAAAATTACAGGTGGCTGAATTAATTAGCTCCAAATCCCAACACCCCCAAACATCAGGCGCTGAGATTAAGGACTCCAAGCTAGTTTGCTGCTGAATCCCAAACCTCAGATATTATTTGGATTCATATTGGAAGTGTTGCAGATGGGTTTGTTTAGGGAAGGAGAGAGCTGTCTTTTCCCATTCTCCCTTCAGCTGAAGTAGAAAGGCACCTTTCGCTTTCCTTCATAACATGATATTAAAATCACTGCAGCCTTCCCTGCCCCTGTCTGTGTCTGTTTTTTCTTAACAAGCTTCCAGTTCTCTTCAAACATCCTGGTGCTGCAAGATGGGTAGGCAGAGATTCACTTTAAGGCAATAGGAGATTTGCTCTTTCTATCCTCTGTGCTTGTGGCATGTTATGTGAAAGGAATTTACTGTCCTTAAAAGCTGAAAAAGTCCTATTGTGTGACTAAACAAAGGGACCCAATCACATATGGCATCTAATTTTACCCTGAAACACTGAAAAATTGCCAACGTCTCTTGATTTTGAGGCAAAGGCCCTAAAAGCTCACCAATAACCATGTGCAGCCAGATTCAGAGAGGTTAATCAAAATAGTCGATACGCATCAGAACTACACTGATTTCGTGGTGCCACCGTCTACTCCCTGTGAGAAGTCATTTGATTCATCTGTGATTCAGTTCTTCCTATAAAATGGAAATAATCCTTGTTTAGCTAGTGGCAGCATTAGTAGAATAAAGCATTCGTGCTGGTGAGATGTTCAGATGCTACCTTCATCTAAGTTGGGGGAGAATCTGTGTAAGTTGAGAAGTTCAGGAATCTTGCAAAAAAACATAACCTGCATCTCCTGCTAAATCAGGTGAGTATCACAATCATTTGCCAGGACCACCTTGTGCAGGTCTAATTATCTGCTGGCAAACACAGCACAGAAGCATAACTGGCAGCGCACTTGCCTCATCTGGATGGTGCCAAACAAGCTGGTAAGTTCATCGCAGCCTGTGTACAGCATCCAGAAGTAGTACACAGGGAGACAATTAGTGTTCATGTGGCTTTCGTACCGGATGTGATCAGAGGCCTGGAAGATACTTGTGTTTATTACAGTGTTGGTACCCAGTCAGGACTGAAAACAGAGTCACCGCTGAGATGCTCACTCAAAAAAGGATTTCATGGACAGAAAAAGCTCGAACAAGAAGAGAAAAAGAAAAGGTAGTTTTGGAAAAGTGTAATCATGTCTCAGTAAAATACCAAGTATGGCAATCAATTATTGATCATGGATCCTTCTCTTTGTCTTTCTCTTGTTTCCCAGGGCTCTGTGGATCTGCCAAACACCATGCCAGAGTTAATCATGTATTTGCTTCCACCTGGGGAGTCAGCTACCTGTCTCTAAAGTTCACAGTACAACTCGAACGCAGTAACTTCTCATCAGCTCTGGTTCTATATGTAATCAGGCACACTTTGCAATCTGCAGGTGGCTCACCAGGTTGCAACAGATTTTTACTGCTTTTATGTTATGCCTTGACCACACATTCATCTCATAGAGCAAACTGCCAGTGGCAACGGGCAGAGTTTGTTTGGAAGCAGAGCACTGGCATTCTGCAGCCGAGTTGTATGTGCACCACAGCAATGCCGACTGCATTCTTATCAGGTCATTCCCTCAAATCCCTGAGCATCCATTCTAGTTACTGAATCTTCTTGGCAATAACCACAAGAAGATAAATACAAGGCAGTCCTGCATACAGCTGGCATAATATCTCTTTAGGGTATGCTGAGAGGCATGAAAATCCTTGGTGAGGCTGGGACAAGGGTTTTCAATTCCAAGGTATTTCCAAGAAATGGGTATACACCATAAAGCCAAGCACACATTCTTTTGTGTTCTATAACCAAAGCAGCTTGCTGTAAAACAGTAAAACAAAAGAACATCAGAATTTTCTTCTGCTTTGTTCAAAAACCCATTGAGCAAAGAGACTTCAGAGACTGCATCCCTATCCTTTCCCACCCCTTGGAAGGAGACAGGTGAGCTTACAGACGTAACATTGCATCAACAGTGCTTACAACCGCGTAATATTTTCTGTCAAGTTACATGAGGGTGGAGATTCTCTAGTATGACAATATGCATTAGCAATGACGAGGGCAGCAGTAGTCTTTAGCAGGGAACTCTCAGCATAAGCTTACCTGAAATAACTCCATAGGAGAAGACACTACAGGATGGAGACAAGCTGGCTTTCCTACTGCAACTTTGTGAATCAATGTGAATGTTTGGGAACTTCTCCTCTCAGCTTGTACCACTGCTTGCTGAAACTGGCATCTGGGGCAAGAATATGCTAGTATCACCTCCCCCTCCTGCAGGATAATGAATTTCCGTTTTCTTTTCTAAAAGCAAATGGCACTTTCACTGCAAGTCATTTCAGTTGGATGTCTCTGCTAATACCACTGTAGCAGGGGGCTCCAGATGGTGCCCTTCCACGTCCTCTTGGCACAGGAGCAAATCTTCTTTGGGTTAGAAGAAACTGTAGTGGTTTCTCTGTGAGAGATAAGGTTGTCAGGAAACTAGTGCTGTGTCACTGTTTCTCTGACAACAGCCCAATATCAGCACAGAGTCCCTCACTGTAGGCAGTGTTAATCTAAGATCATAAATGAGAAGGTTGCCAGACATTTATTTTTTTTTATCTCCATTGCTGGACTGGCACGCACAGGGTGACATACCAACATGCAAGGGGGTAGCGTACCGGAGAGTGCCTGCTTTTGCAAACTGCTTTGAGATCTAGTTGCCACAGAAGTCCTGAGTACCATTAACGCTGTAGATATCTTACTCTGAGTGTAAGCTCGATCCCAAGGCCATTGCAGTCTTCCTCAGGTATCAATTACCTTAGTGTTAGGTTCCTTATAAATACATCAGTATGGCATGAAGCTACAGGGCTCTTGTACAAAGACGTTATCCCTTCTTTCTCTGCGTGCCACGTTGTAGCAGGCTGTATCACAAAAGCACAGCAGTTTTCTATAGAACGAGTCCTTCCCACCACACCTTTTGGTTAATGATTTCTGCTTTACCTGCACCCCCCACAAATGTGTGTCTGTCTGTGTAGATCCTGCTCCCAAGTTAACAGTCATCTGCAAATCCCTAAGAAAAAAAATATTGGAAAAACCCAGTTGCAACAGTTTCCATCAAGGGGAAGTAGTTCAATTAGCTCCATGTATCTCTTACTCATACCGTGCTGAGAGCAGTGAAACCCAGGAGTGTATCCCTTTGTCAGCCGTTGTCCATTTGTCTGTCTAGCTCTCATCTGTCTCTGTTCCCTTCATTAGGGTGACAGAAGGGTAGATGATGGATGGGCAGAGGATGAACTAGAATAGGGTCTACTCATCATCCATTCGTGCACCAGAGCAAGACAGATGGTCATGAAGAGCTTTCAATTTATCCGAAGGCTGAGTCAGAAAGCCGTATCACACGCCCTGCAAAGATCTGTCTCAGAGAGGAGGGCACACTAATTTCTAGCCACTGATGGGCAAAGCATTGGAGAGGGCAGGAGCACACACAACTGGCTCAAAGCCGTGATCTCATCTAAACTACATCTCAGGCTTGGAGACCTTGGCTGTACAACCAAATTACAGGCTGGACCCTTAAGTTTGAGTTTCTCATGGATAGTTAGGGCCTCCCTTAGGTGAAAAATCCTCTGTGTTTTTTTCTGGAAAGGGAAAGTAAGTCTCGCAGAAGGGAATTCTCACGGTAGGCTATTTTTCCGTTATTTGCAGCTGCAGCTATAGACTCTGGACCTAATCCTTCTACTAGGGTACCATGCAGGTGTATGTTTAAAAATAAACAGCCCTGAGGTACAGCCAGGTTAGCAGAAGGCTATGTGGGCAGAAAATGTGTGGGTTAAGAAGGTGGGCGAATGTAAACCTGTGTTTCAGCAGCTTATCGTCTTACAAAATACACAGCCTTGTCACTGAAGAAGCAGGAAAAAGAACCTGGGTCTCCTGTGAAACACTGCTGACAGCAGCAGCAGCAAAGTAAGTAGTCAGAGGTAGTGATTAGAACAGAATAAATTCTGAGCAAAGAGCACGCACCCAACAATTTTTTGTTAGTTGTTATTCAAAAATTACCCCTACCTCTGCAGCTTCCTGCACTTTTTCATATGATCAAAGACCTCATTCCATACCAACACGCTCCTAATTCTTTCCCTCCAGTATACAGGGGAGCAAATTCGATCTGTGAAGCTTTTGTCATTCTCTCGCTCACTCTGACTTCCACTCTCTTTTCTTTGTAAAGGTTTGCAGCGTACCTACCATGATGATAAAATGCATCCTGTTTACGGGGAAAGAAAAATCTACCTCAGCACTTTTTCCATGGGAGCAAAAGGGGAAAAAAAAGAGAGAACATTTTAAAGCATTTTAGATTGTGACTTCTGCAAATTAGAAAACGCACACTTCTTCCCCAGATGGAATACAGGCAATTACACTGTGAAAGCAAGTGCTATTTCTGTCCCTTTCGCCTCGCAGTCTTACTAATGCTTTTAAGATACATAAAGATATATTTGTTTGTGGTGAAAAAGATGGCCACCTTCAGCAGTTTGTGTCTGGTCTATGAGATCAGGGACTGAGGAAATAGCTTTGCTTTGTATTAGTTTTCATACTAGTTCAATAAAATTCTTTGAAAGGCTTGGAGACCAAAGTTCTTTTTATCCACAAAAGCCTGCAAACTTTCCTCCATAGTGTTCTTCAGGCCCAAAACTGCCATGGGTTTTGGGTGCTTGGGACAGTGCAGTACCTGAGATGAGTGCAGTGTTCCTGCACCAGTGCCCACACAGGCATTCCTGAGGGGGAAAACATCACAGCAGCCAGGCCCCCTGGTGCTAACACTGAACTGCTCTCAGCCCTAAGGCCTAAGCCAGCTTTGTCAGACAGCCTGGTATTTATACCTGTATACATCAGACCTTGCTTAACAATTTCACTGTACAGGAATACACACCATGAAATAATTGTTAATAACATTGCCCCTCTGATTCCGTTTGTTCTATCAGGATTGAGAGAAGACATATGTAAGAGAACAGTAAATAAATATAGGAATAAATGGATGGCTAGACATATGGATACATAGACAAATATAGACAGAGCAGATCTATCTGGCATATGCCTATGTACACCATCTCTCTGCTTTTACACTTCATTCAAAGATGAGCACATGCACCTCACAAACTGAAAGCAAGCAAAGCATTTACACAGATACCTGGTGAGGGCAGAGTATTAGGATTGTCTCCTGGCTGAATGATCAGCTTTGGCAGTGCAGGTAACCGGCCTCTACCAGGTGAAGAGGCAAGAAAAGCTCTCTCAAAAATTCGGTAGCTTGTTCTCCCTACTGCCTTAGCCCTACCTTATGCAAAGAGGTCTTTTTGTTGAATGTAGGCCTTCCTGCTGTTAGACTCTGCTTTTCTTTTTTTCAGTTGTCCTTTCTTTTGCATTAGTGG
Source organism: Steatornis caripensis (assembly GCA_013398225.1). NCBI lineage: Eukaryota > Metazoa > Chordata > Aves > Caprimulgiformes > Steatornithidae > Steatornis > Steatornis caripensis. Next base: position 428,530 of record VZSC01010952.1, on the reverse strand, counting down.
AGTATTGCATTATATTTTGTTCTCCCTTAGCTAATCCTTTATCACTCCATATGTGATTGGAGGAGCTATCTACCAGCAGCATATGTGTTTAATCAACTTTAATACTTCCACAGACTATAAGTAAGAGAAATGTTCTGGATGGGGAATAATTATCATTTTAATTACATTAGAGAAGATAGTTAGACTGCCAGAGGGTAAAAGAAGATCTGTGGCTTCCTGCACTACCAGGCTGCGTAGTAGCAGCCAGGAGGTGGACCCGCTTTGGTTGTAATGCAGTAGAAATAGGGACAAAGGGAGCACATATCTGAAAAAAGTTCCATATACCTGCAGTTCTGCCTCTGGCAGGAGACGAAGTGGCTGAAAATTTCACTGCTGCATCCATGTCCCAATGCAGTTCAGAGGTAAACAGTGAGTCCTGGAGATTCTGAAGCACGTTCTCCTGGTACAGGTTTATAAATGTACATGAAGCGTTAGGAATAAGGAATTTACATCTGAGTGACTTTTAATAACAAACAGAAAACTTCTCCTCTGGAGTGCCCACAGTACTATCAGGGCAGCAATCTGCCTCAGGCATGACAAAGACAGGGCAACTGAGATGGAGGCAGCACAAAGCACAACTAAGGCTATTGTGTGTCAAAGGCACAGCTCAAAACGCAAAAGTCTGATTAAATGTATGGAATGTCTTTAAAGTTTGAGCTTAGATTTCTTTCTATTTGCCCCAGGGTATAGGCAAGGCACATCTCCATTTCTCCTCTAAATCTACAACGGTTAGAAACATTCCTTTTCACGAAGAAACAAGTGCATAATACCGAGATTCACATGTAATCACATCTCTGCAACAAATGCAGCCCTAAGAACAAACAGTAAATACTGAAAGACCTGTACTGAGAGAATCACAAAAACTGGCAACATTGTAAATCCCTTTGGAGACTTTTGAGTATCTCCTGCCTAAACTTAAAAGCTTGCAATCCAAGAAGTATTTGCTCAGTAAATTTTACATAGCTATCTGCTCTTGGTGGTGGGAGATTGGTTGCTCTAAGTCTTACAGGTCTGTTTCCTAACTAGAAGCCTAAAGTGATTTAAGCAAGGGAAGAATGAAAAGGAAATAGTGTGTGGCATTCCTACAGAAGCAGGCTGCCTCAGGTTTCCGTGAAAGCCTTGATTGGCAACAGCAGCATAATGAAGAAACCAGGTTCTGCAACAGGCTTGCAGGACCTCTTCTTCCAGCTCCAGCTTTCTCCCATGATGGGGCCCTTTGCCATGTCACAAACTTTGCAGCACGAACTGTCAGGCCCAGGAATTCTTCCTGTTGAACAGCTGCAGAACTCATGCACTTTATCCAAGTTCCCACGAACAGCCAGTGGCCACGAAATCTTTTGTATATATCAGAGTCCCACCTGGTAAAGCAACCAGATCAGCCCTTTAGCTCTGGATTGGGCGGTATAATTACCATACTTAACTGGCTCAGTTACTGGAGTGCCAAGGGATCGGCCAAGTCATGGATTGTGTTGTATTAGCTCATTTGCAAACAATGTAGTCCCTTCTTGGGGACCCTTCTCATTTGCCTGCATTTACACTGCCACAGAGAAACCGCTAGATTAAGAAAAGGAAAAAGGATGCAGGAACTAAAAAAAGAACTGTTTTGATTTGTTTGAGGTTTGCTTTGGGAATGTTCATTGTATTTAATGACTAGGTTTCTTTTCAGCTCAAAATTATAAAAGAGAATTAAAACAAACTTTTTTTCTAAAGATCACTTGTAGGATTACCTCCGCTGTCTCCTCGTCTCCTTCTTTAGATTAGTATAATCATGAAAGCAAGGAGGCTAATGAGTACTGAATTATGCTCCTGGGGCCAATTTCATTCGAGTCATCTCTTTTGATGCATGTATACAGCACTTTAGATTTTAAGCACATGATTATGTTTCACATTTAGCATCAGCTTGAAATATACTTGTTTTGGCCCGGTAGTACCAATATTTCACATACTGATTCTCTGCAGGGCAAAGTAACAAATATGCATCAGACTATCACTCAAGCAAGGAGGATTTTTTTCCTTCCTAGCTCTTCTGTTGCACAGCAGTCCTGACCCAAGGCAGCCCCTGTACTCCAGCTCCACATGTGCCTTATGCCATGGCATTTATTATAGCAGTGCCTACAGACCTAACAAGAAAACTATCCTACGAAGACAAAGGAAACTGACAGACCTTGTCCCCAAACGCTTCTATCAGCTGAATCCACTTTTGCAAATGTTATCTTATTTCTAAGCTTCTAAGCAAGGCATAAGCATATGTTTGGAACCACCCAGGATACAAGATTTATTAAGGTTAAACTCTCCCAGACACATTTAATTTTGACTTAGACTTGACTGGAAACCACATTACCCAGAAGATGGTCTCAGTCACACTCTTACTAGTTTCCTGAGGCAGGTATGTCTATGCCATTGAGGAACTGGTTAACGAATGCTAGACTGCAACAACAACACCAGTAACAGAAATACAGTAAGCCTCATTTTAGCCTGTTCCACACACTCCTTTTGACTGGCACACATTGTAATAACTCAGAATGAACCGACTCCTACATATTTCTGCAAAAGAGACAAGGAATTGGTCTGCTCATTTTTGAATCCTTTTCTTCAAAAATTACCAAATTGATTCCACTATAATTTTCCATTCCTAGTAATGCCTCTTACTGGATCAGCCAGAGTCCTGCGGTGCAGGCTGCTGCCCCAAACAAAGCTCTTTGTCACCATACTGAAGGACGGGAATCCATACACCATCCCATCTTGATTTAGTCAGCAAGCAGCAGCTAAACTCCTTTAGAGATCGTTCACACACTTGTTTCTCTACGAGGGTTACCAAAGCTAATTTACGGTAACTAATGTGGTCCCGTCAGTTGTTGCAGTTTTCTGTTAAGGTAAAACCACCAGCTCCAAGCGGACAGCAATCTAGCTGGGAAAGATTAGCTCCTGCTAGAGGGGGCAGCTCTGAGACTACTCTCTGGATTGCCATAGCAGTAGGATCACACGTTGCCTAAATTACCATTTCTGAGAGAGCTCCACAAATGTACAGCATAAAGGGACTGGCAGTGCCCCAGCGTCAGATAGCTTGGGGCTGAGGGCAGTGCTCTGCAGAGGTGACAGCTCTGGGAAAGTCAAACTGTGAAACAAAACAACTGTGCCCACGGTAGAGCCCAGGCAGCAAGCATCAGAATCCAGAGGTGGACCACACAGTCTGGGCTAAAATAAGAACCAGCTGTTTTGTCTATACAGGACCCAGACTGGACCTTGAACCACAGCTTTGTATGGAAGGGACCAAATACTCTATGGTTTGGGTTTTTCTTTTCCCCTTATTTTTCTCATTTTATATTCTGCTCCTACCAGTAGGGTCAGAGAAGGACCAACATACTAAAATATACTCTGGAAAAACATCTAGTTGCAGAGACAGAAAAGAATCTCAGCTAATAAATGAGCTGTTTAATGTGTGTCCCTGTTCTGTCCTAGTTTTCCTACACAGTACTGAGATACTTAGGAAAGTTGATCCTAATTAACTAATGATGTGAATTTAGAATGATTTATTTAAAACACATTTAGCCTCATGGGGGGACACACAGTCATAACTGAAGCAACTTTAATTCCACCTAGAGAGAACGGGTATTGTCGAGAGCAATCAAGTTACCACGACTTAATAACTTCGTATCAGACAGGAACTGCCTGCATACGTGCTCTGAGCCCATCCTAACTGCAGAGAAAGATGTTTGCCTTACTGGGGTTTTGCTTTACAACTGGGCCACGGTAGGAGCTTGTGCACAGTCAGTTACTGCAATGCAGCTGACAGGTGGTAGCTTGGAAAGCTCTGGAGCTCAGTTTTTTCCAATCCTACAGCCACACTACCTGAACTACATTGACTTGAGTTTTGACTGACATTGTCCACACCACAATTTAGGGTCATGTAATTAATCTACTTTGAAAGTCAATTTAGATTAGTTTTTCTACATCTACCAGTACAAACAAGCTCTTAATGACTTCACTGCTTCACCAGTAGCAGAGAAATCCCTATGAATGCATGTTGTGTGCACAATTCTGAGTTTGCAAGCCCTGGCTATAGATTTGAAGTGTGAGTACGAAAAATGCCTGCCTTAAGTTTCAGGGGACAGCTACAGGTGCTTCCTTAATACAAGTAATAATCAACGGCAGTCACGCAGATAAGCTGTTAGAAAAGCTGTGCTCTTGTTTTTATATTAATTTTACATTCCAAAACCAATTCAGATAATCATCTGAGTTTTTATGCACTTATCTGAACCTTCAAGCCTCTGATACTGAGGTAAGACTGTTAAAGGTATTTAGGGCACACATACAGGAACACAGCAGTAAAATTTATCGAAGCTTTGTACTCAAATGCCAGGGTATCCTGGGTGAGATTTACCTCATGGGGGAAGAAACCCAAGGTCAACGCCCCACTTAGCTCCAAAGCCACAGTTCTTTAATTCTTAATAGGACTTTTCAAAATCAGGCTATTTTATTCCAGGATCTTAGGAATCAAATACAAAAACAAGCTTGACTTTACATTTCTGCTCTCCAGTTTGCCGTTTCCTGAGTGAAGTCAATGGAATTATATAGATGTACACCAGCTGGGTATCTAACTCACAAGCATCAAAAATCCTTGCTTCTTTTAAAAAGAACAATGGATATACTGGAGCATTAAAAAGTCTTTTCTATAGTTATGATTTACTTAGCTCATCGCGAATGTGCTGCAGATAAAAAAACCCTTAATTTCCAGCATTATGGATATCAGAGGGTGGACTGCTTTCCCTGGTCGCAGATTGAATTTATCATTACCAGTCAAAAGCACCCTATGGATTCAGCAGAGGGCAGAGATCAGTTGTTTCATCCAAATGAAACATCCTTCTCCTTAATGGCCTTTGAGTTTGTCCCATCCTTCCTACTTTGTCCCTTGGCTACAAAAAGCAAATGCTTTTTGGATTAAACCTTCAGATTTGCTTTTGGATGCACATAAAATAATCACTCCTGAAAACAAGTTCCCTGTGATTAAAGATCCGCTGCTGCTAAAAATATTTAAAGCAGGAATCATCCCAAATAATAGACTTGGCAACATGCACCAAAGATGACAGAAATTGCTGGCACTGTACAGAAAGCAAACATCAAAAGACAGAATAGCATCAGACACTGTGAAGCACTGGAACTTTTTTTCTTCTTTTGCTCTATGCCATTTTGCCAAGGCTGTTTGTGCATCTCTGTGTAATTCCAGCTAATCGCACAAAGTCTTCAAGATATTCTTCAAAATCTCCCTGGGATGGCGCCTACACTTGTGTGCCCCTCATTCTGCTACCGTTACGAACCACCCTCTCGGTTCTGAATGAAAAACTGCATTCAGTCGCAAACTGCCAGCGGTGTTCCGTTTTGCAGCTTTTATTCCACTTCATTTGCTTTCTTTTTTCCCCCTAAATAAACGTTATAGAAGTAGCAACATTTGCTTGCTCCTTCCTCCCTTCCCTTTCCATGAAGGAACTCTCTCAAGATACATCTGCTTGTTAATTCACCCATTGCTGTTATGACGCTGCCCTTTATTGATAATTCAGCCGATAATTGGTTCTAATGGATGTGATCTGGCAGTACTGCTAATGAAGGGCCTGATCCAGAGAAGTGACTCGGATGCCTCCTCGAGGGCACAACACAATCTCAAGCACCAAGGTCAGAGAGCTGGCATATCCCATTCCCCAGGAAAGTCACGGCACATAGCAAGATTGGATTGTGTGTCAATACTATCACTTATTTTTCACAGGGACTTAAAATCATCTGTGCAGTGCTATTGATCTGCACGGTACTGTGCACTCATCTGTAAAAACGCATAACTTACCCCGACCTCTGAGAGCATACGGCCCCAGAGACCTTCCTAAGGAGAACAAGGTACAGGCAGCCAGTGATCCCGGGGGGCCAATCTCAAACTCGGCTCTGCGTTTGCAGCTTGTTCCAAGGAGAGCTGCATGTGGTTAAAAGTACTCCGTATGCCTCAAAAAGAGACTCAGAGGGGTCTGACGACGTGTGGATGAGACCACAGTGCAGATCAGACAAGCTTTTGTGGAATCAGCGCTGTGCTCTGTCTTCCGGTGTCAGAACCCACGGGAAGCGTAGAGAGCAGCAGCAGTATAAGATGAACCAATATAAATCCAGGCTTTGTCCTTTCTACCCCAGGGAGCTGAGCTCCTTTTGTGGCTGTGGATGGGCACATCCGCACTTTTTTTACCATTGCCTCAGAGATGGGGCAGGGAACGAAAAGCAGGAGATGGAATAGGCCAAATCCACTTCACTAATTTAATTCCTTTGAGTGTTACATACAAGTGAACAATGAGAAAAAATTACAGATACTTTAAATGACACATGCACACAGTGCTACATCTTGAGACCCTTTTCAATTAAAGGGTCTTAACATGAGACTAGCTAGAAACTGGTAAGAGGTGCATGCCTGCAGTATGTTTGGCAGGATCTGAGAAAAACCCTTCAGGGAGTTGAGAAACAACAATGAAATCAATTGCATCAACGCAAGTACAGGAACAGGTAATGACAGAGGACATAAGAAAAGGTGAGCAAACGACCTTGCTAAAGCTAAGTAGACTGAAGGATACTAGTGCTGAAGGACTGTACTCCCAGGAATACCAAGTCTGAACATAAAGAGACCAATTCATAGGACTGATATGAACGTAAGATGCAAAGAGGTGTTTCCCGGGTTGCTAATCTCTGCAGGTCCTGTGAACATTAAGTGCACAGGATCAAGTTTGAGGTCATATTTACACCCGCACACAAATACTCACAAAAGCAGAGGATTTGGCCAGGTCTGGCTTAAAGCCTGCAGGAGCCCAGGGGAGCTTTTTGATTGGCATCCACAGTTTGGTATGGGGCTGATGACCATCTCTGACAGACACAGCACAAGCTGTTCTCTTGTTCTGTATAGGCACGAAGCACAGACACGTAGAAACCATGGAGGTAGTCCGTCAAGCAATGTCAGATGCTTCTCAGCACACTTGTATGTCCAATTAGGAGTGAGAACTGTGCAGCCAGTGTGTATGGATATCTGGTAGGGTTTTTTCCAGGGTCAGAGGATAATGACCCCTAAAGTTTAAAGACCTTCAACACAGCAGTACAGCAACCCTGCCAAATCCCGCTGTCAGTTTGAAGGCTTGTTAGCAACTCTTCTGCAGTTTATCTCCCTGTGATTAGTGAGTTTCCAGTCTTTGACCATGTGAAAGAGCAAGGGCTAACAATGTTTAGATTCCACCTTCCACATACAAAAGCAACAGCATTTTTGCTTCATTTACTTGGTTGTTTGGGCCTTTTTGTTTTGTTTCTTGGGGGAAAAGTTTTTCTGGTCATGAATCTCACTTTCCGAATACACTGGCAATAATAAATGTATCTAATTACTTCTAACAGATTTTTTTTTTTAACTTGACTGGTATCTGTGCAAACACTCCAACACGCACACACTGAATTATATAGGGATCAGATTCTTAAGCAAGCATAAGAACTATCTGTGCACACACAACAAGACATCAGTGTATCAATGGAAGCATATGGCCACACGCACCACCAGCATGAAAGGTGCATACACCGCTTGCTTACACAGACGTCTGCCCCTGCACACATCTGCACGTACAGGAACTCAGAGCATGTGCCCAGCCGTGCTTACGAGCACAACCATCACATATGCACACTTGCGTATTTGCACAGCCATATGTGCCCATGTGATGCAGTCCCAAGCAGACGTGCATATTCTGTAAGCAATAGTGAAAGACTCAAAATCTTCTTTCCAGTGCAATAAAAATACCTGGCTTGCTATTCAGAGCTAATCTTTTTTAATTAAAATGCTTCTAGTCAAATGCATAACATTAGCATGAACTATTTCCAGATACAAAAATAAGAATTAGAGGTGTGAAAACCCACTCTAGCCTGACTCTGGGTCCTAGGATTGCCTACAAAGTCCGAGTTTGTCCCTGCATTCTGTGCTTACATTCTGACTACCAGCATCAAGACATGATGTATACAATAGCTATGGACCTGCCATTGCTTCTACCCTGTGATAGGCTACTTCAGTACTGCAGCAGTTCCTCCCTCCCTTCCCAGTTTTACTATTCATATTAAATCTTCATCAATGCAGCAGATAAGTCAGCTACAAAGAAAAACAGGGGAAAAGTAGCTGCGGCTCAAAGTGCATTTTCTTCCAGGACCCAAAGGTGGTGCTATTGCATTTACTGTTAAGGGCAGTGCACTTTGACAAATGCACTTTTTTTATTACTAAAGAAAATGTTAAATCAAGTTGCCTGTAGATTAAAAGTGTGTATTGTTTAACTTCACAAGCCATATTTAAGTCTGACACCTGTATGTATGTCTTTGCCATTAATATGCCTCACCAGGCTGAGCTCGCTTTTCGCCAGAGGTGTTGAGTGGTACGTGGCGTCCCTGGTTCAGCAGCCTTAGCAAGGTTTTAACAAATGGGAGAATGGGAACAGCAGGTCCTCCAGGCCCTCCTTCAGACCCTGAGCAGCCACTAGTCACAGGAGAACCTAAAACTGCTTTGGTTCACAAAACCCCTTTTCCATACTTTGGCATCATCAGCTTCATGCATTTGAGATTACAGCTTGAGATGGTGGCAATGGCTGAAAGTGCACCTCGGCACCATCCAAGCCCGTGAACAGAATGAAAATGGCACTGCACAGTCCAAAGACCATGGAGAAAAACAGGTACAGTGAGACGAGGCTGCAGTTCCGCCAGAAGTGTGCACTGCAAGACACAGGCAGATAGCTCAGACACAATGCCACAATCACTGAATGCAGGAAATCCAACCCAAACCACCAGAACTAAGAAATTTCCCAGTTTTCAGGCTAGATGGCTACTTAATGCCTCTCTGACATCCACAGCTCCTGAGCAGTATAGGACTAAAGATCACTTCATATGCAGTGCATCAGAGTGGCTTTCAAAGAGCAGCACGCCAGAAAAATGGTCAGGCTTCAAATATCGACAGAGGTCAGGAATGTCAACGCAATAATGCCAAGCAGTTTTAGGGAATGCAGGTTTTATTCAGCTAATGTTAATGGATGATTTCTGTTCAGTATTTAAAGGAAGGGGCAAACGTTAGGCTCCTTGCCATTGTACCCTGTAGGGAAGATCACTCTTGCTCCTAAACAGGATGAAAGGAGGAATGGTCAGAAGTTATAGAGGTGAAAGCTGCGAAGATTGGATAAAAAAAAAATTAAATGGAACCTGAGAAATATGAAAAGTGAAAAGAAAAATTCCACACTATCTCCTCCAAAAGAAAATGCTATTAAAATTTTTAAATCATCTACTTGTGCTGTGACGCCCACAAGAAATTAGCTGACTAAGCCATCTCTACTCATCTATTTCACAAATTTGTCTGATGAATGAATTGCTTGTCTTCATGAAGGAAGGAAACACAAGGGCACTGAAGCTGGAGTATGGAAGTGCAGAAGATAAAATGGGACTATATAACGGAAGATGGAGAAGAATGGGGGATTGTATATATTCAGTGTATTAAAAATATAATAACGCATAACAAAAAGCAAAGATACATAACACGTGCTACTAGCATTGTCCCTGAGGAGAATCCATCAGGATTCTCTGATTTCCAAATTGCCAGTGAAAATTCCAGGGTCTGCTCACAGGTGGCCAACATTTTCCAATGGCAGACTTTGGGGTAAATGTTACCTCAAATTTATGGGAAAGACCTGCAACAGGAAGACTTTCCATGTAAACACATTTATCTCGCAAAAGCTGAAGTTGGATTCAAGTTTTGCTTAGTGAAATTTATGGATGTTTTTACTGAAGTAGTCACAAATGACCACAACAGTAATTTGTCTTTAAAAACTGATGACTAACATATTCAAGAAAGTATGGATGATAAAAGATGGAAACAGATCAGTGACATGTAATTCAGGTTTGTGTTTTTTTAATTATAGAAAAGAAATACAAAATTGCAGGTAAGTTCCTGTTGATCAGCAGACAGGTCAACGTAACTATGCGTGATTCCTGTATTATATTCTTCCACATTTATTGGTAATCCCATGTAAACAGCTACCAAAATGGAAACACAGAAAGTTCCAGCAGGAAAGCTATTCTTCTCTCCTAGTATCCATAACTGCCAATATACACATTTGAAGAGTGAAAATGGCATACCACTGTGTGTTGGCCCCTTCCAACCTCTGCATATAAATGTTTTATTACTCCTTTGGTTCCATCTTTACCTTCTTATCTCTTGAATAAAGTCAAAGCTGATCATCAGTAAAACATCCCTTAACAGCTTCATAAGCCAAAAGCGCCTGGAAATGCATCTCTATTCTCAGCATCCTCCTTAATGAATGCAGAAAGCTCTCTTCAGCACTGTAAGTGTATGAGATTGATAAAGATTCTGTTTACTTTTTCCCTTATAAGAACTTAATGAGACAAAATTGGTAGCTCCTAATCAGGCATTGGCCTTTTCATCTCTCCGGGTTTTATTTACAAAAGCTTATTAGAGCAAAGCACACTAAGTGATATGCAGCGATAACTAGAGTATTGCTTAACGATCCCTAGCAGGCAGCACAAAGCACAGAAAATTAAACAGAAAAGGTGATTAAAGAAATGTTACCTAACGTAAACAGAAGCCTTCCCCCCCACTGCCAGGGACCCCAGTGCCACACATGAATCTGCTGGCTAGACTGCACCTTCCCAGTCTGTTGCTTTGCTGCACCGAGACAGCTTTTCTGGTGCACAGCCCATGACATCTCAAGGCCTGAACAGCGCTGCACCCAGCTGAGGCAGCTCCCTGCAAACAAGAAGCCAGAGCAAAGTCAGCTTTGCTGTCCACTATACCCAATTTTCCAGCTTCAACGCATTTTCAGCATTGAAAAAAATGGTAACTACCAATGTTCACCAATAGAAGTTGCTCTGTGTCTTAGTTTTGCCCTCTGTAAAATGAGAGTAATAATATCCAGCTCTTTCAAACTTAGCAAGAACTTCAGCAATCTTTTAAAATCTAATTAAGAACAGGAAGTGCAAGGAAGGGCCAAAGAAGCTGGGATTCTGCTGAGAGAAAATCCATAATAGGCTTCCAACAGAAACTGCTGCTTTTTCACACACACTGCCAGTTTTGCTTACAAATAGAGCAATAGAGTTGCTCCTTCTCCGTCTAATTTGCTGCTTCAGTTTCATCCTGATAAATAGAAACACCATGCTTGCATAGGGAAAGAGAAGTTACTGTATCATAGGAAGCAATCACACCGTACACAAAACAAGCACTCTTAGTAATTAAACTACTTCCAGCCCCCTTTTTCTGTTCCTTTTCAGCATTGCGCTGACGGGCTGTTTATCTTTGGCACAGCAGAAGCAAAGGAAGCAGCAAAATGTTCTTGTAGCAATTCATTCATGCGAGAAGGGGGAGAGACAGAAAGGCTGAAGACAAAGATACTCAGTTTTTGGTGCAAGCATTGTTTCTGGAAAATAAATACTCGAACAAGGATCAGATCTCTAGGGTAATTGTCCAGGTGGCTATTTTGATAGAGACCTGTCAACGCGCTTGCTTGTAATATTAACATGCTTTGTGCTCGATCGAGATGTCTCTCTGGTACTGTAACCATGCTCCAGCTGTGCAGAAACTTGCATCTTGGTCTGCTGTTCCCATCTAAAAGGGGAGTTTCTGCATGAGAGGAGCAGACTTCTGTTGATTGACTAAGTGATCTAAAAAGAGCAAACAGTTTGAATACAAGGAACAAGGAGAAAGAAGGAACTAGCCATCTCCTTCCTAAAGCAGATTAAAGTTTGCCTTGTAATTAATATTGGCATAAGCACAGCACAGTGGAAGGTAATTTCTAGCTCTGTGAGACTCTCCGTATGGGACCTTGTGTGTGTCAAAGTTCAGTGTCACCCCACCTGAACAACAGGGATGCTAACTCCTTTGTCTGAATTGTCTGTTTATATCTTAAGCTCTTCCAGCTAGGGACTGCCTTTATACATTTGTACCACACTGACCTCAGCTGAGGCTGCTAGCTGCTGCCCTAATACAAATGAACAGTCAGATGAGCCTAAGATAGGCTGTCTGGATCAGAACTCTAAGCTTGCAAAGGTGATGTTTTGGCTTTGGCTTTAGATCCATCTCTGCAAATAAATAATTGATTGCAGTGAATCTGGATGCAAAACAGAATGAAAGGTGCTAGCACACTTACCTGGTGAGGGTAATCTGCAGTCTAATAGACTCTGCATTGCAGCTTGGTTCCTCCCTGACCCTCCGTCAAAACACACGGTTGCTGAAAATCTGGGTCTCTGGCTCTGTGCCCATTCCCCATCAACAGGCACACTGTTTGAGTACTCTCAAACTGCATCTGTCATTATCTTTTGTGTGTGCCGAGGTTTAATGTGCAATAAATGTAAACGGGTGATGTATATTCTGCATTTTATTAGCTCTCATTTCTCCCTGGCATCTTGTTATGTCTCACAAGAGCTGCTTCCTGGTATATCAGAAAGCCCCCAAAATGGAGGTTTGTTGCTATTGTTACTAGGTATTTTCTTCTGAAAAATAAGAGTAGTAATTTGTAATTATTAATAGAATTATAAACTAACTTCACCCATTGTTTTTAGCTAGCTTTCAGCAGCTTTGACTTGAGACTTGTCCAATAGATCAAAAACTGAGATGAAAAATTTAGGACCACAGGCCTTCTGGCATGTCCCGCTTTCAGCCTGAATTGGTCAGAACACACATAGGTGAACGGTATTCCCAGGCATATCCCATATGCCATTAGAAATGAGCATTTCCATATAGCTGTGCTCATAGTTTCTACCTCAGAGATATCCTTTGTCCACACAATAAGTAACAGAACGTTCTCTTCCTGCCTAAGTTCCCCACCGGTGCTTGAAATCATTCCTTTAATCTTTTAAATATTAAAGGATGAAGGGGTAATACACAAAAACATAGCATGCTTTGAAGTCATTCAGACTAAAGACCTATAATTCAGGTAATGGTGATGGCCACAGCCTAGATCTTCAATAGATAATTCATGCCACTCCGTAGGGAGGTTTGCACAACCCCCTTCCTCTCCTGATGTATTTTCCCCATATGCAAAAAACTTTCCTGTGTTTATATCCATCCAGCTGGCATTCACAGCAGATTGAGAGCATAATGCTCTCAAAGGCACTGCTCTAAGGAGAAAAGCTGTGAGCTGACTTGCTGTGCAGCCTTCTGACCCTCAGTGAACCCACACACTAAGCACAGGCATGAGGGGTCCCCCAGGTTAAACATCAAGTATATGCAGACACCATTTTCTTAGCCCTAGTTGCTGCAGCAGGAAAGAGATCTTTATTAAATGTGCCAAAAGACTGCAGGCTCTCAACCAGCACCTTTCCCCGGCCTCTAATTACACGGGCACATTTAACAGTCCCCTCAGCAGCTTCACTGCCTTCATCTGGTTCCCTCCATCCAAGAGCGAACAAGAAAATTTGAAATCAGAACATCACCTTGCAGTTGCAGTCACAAGCCGTGCTTGCCCCCCACGATATAACTGTAAAATGGATACACCTTCGCTGAAGTCTGGTGTTTGTATCACTTCCTGTGAAGTCTTGGGAAAAATCACATAATCTCCCTTATGTTTCAGATTTCCCACTTGTAAAAAGGAAATAACCACCTTGCCTTTTCCCCCACATGGGCCTTATGCTTTTAGCACATCATTGCAGCAGGGAAGAAACTAACTTTTAGGTTATAGAAAAGATTCACTATCAAAATCACTGCAATGGTTTAAATTGTTGTTCTCTTGACAAGTTACTATCCTTAAAGCTCTGCTGGTAAAACAAAGCACATGAACTGCCTTCATATGCTTTAGTGAAAAATTTGGCTTAGCTCTAGCCACTGCAGCAGGCACTTTGAGCTTAGTCACCAGACTTGCACTTCTTTGGAGCGCTGCTACATTTTATGATACCAGAAGGCTAGCAGTAATAAAGGCAAGGCAATAACATTTTAAACTGCTTTTGCCATTTTGGCAATCTCTTGGTGTTACTGTTGTTTCCAGAGCATTTGGCACCATTCACTGTCTTCAGTGTGAGGCTTTCTGGGTACTTCTGAAGTAGCAGGCGTAAGTGTACGCAGTTGATGAAAGCTGCCCAGGAAAACCAGAAGCAGAGTTATACTTCCAGAACTCTTATCTCAAAAGCAGTAAAAGGCTCTGGTTACAATAACCACACCTATTCACAATCATGAGCCCTCAATGTCTTTTTACACTTGTCTTGTTACGAGTACAGCCACAGCAAAATAAGCTGCCTGTCGCTGATGAAGCCCTAGAAAACCTTGAGGGTTTCTACCAAGTTCTTGAGATAGGCTGTCTTGAAGACAGGCTGCTTCCAGCACACGCAGAGGTCCTTTGCATTACCCCATGGGGAGAGAATTACTGATCAAATGTTTTTGAACAGAAGCACCAGAGAAGCACACCCTCACGGGGGCACAGAGGGTGCCCATGTATACATTTGTGTTCTCTGCAGATAACGTGGATCTCGGCTCAGTACCACTTTATTAAACCAAGTAAGGCCAGATGGATGCATTCTGCTGACAGTTTTATCAGGTCACATTATAGCATCATAAGAATCTGGCAGTCAGGGAAAAATGGCATCTGCCTTTAGATTGAAATGATGCCTCAGCATACAGGTCAGGATAGGGTTCAGAAAGAACGACAGAAGAATGGATCACGCCGGACTGAGAAGGGGTCTCAAAATCCCACAAGTACTAATAAGGCTCTGAACTGCATTCACGTCACAGAAGGGGAGCCGTAAGTATCTCAAGTTGGTGGACACTAACTGTAGGGCTCACTGCAGAACATCTTTTAATGCTTCACACAGGTGAGCTCTTGTTCTGCTGAAACAGGAGTCTGAGCTCTACACACAGATGTCAGGGACTTTCCTAGGCCGAGATGTTGCACAAGCTACACCATGTTGCAAAAACCTTGGAAGGGACAAGGCAGCTGGTGTGCCGTGATTGCTGCTTATCCCACTAATCGCAGCAATCTCACGGCCTCTGCTCCTCACATCTGTCTCAGAACCCAGATGTTGCTCCTTGTGTTGTACTTTGAATATTATCTCTGAGGAAGAGCACAAGAGGCCAGAAGCAGATTCAGTCACAGCTTGCCCTTGATCAGAGATGACTATAACAAAGACCAACCATTTAGCATTCTAGATACCAACTGAAGGATTTCATAGCTAGATTAACAGCGCTGATAGCAATTAGTAATTTTAGATTTAAGATTTTTCATGACAGCTACCAGCATGACTATTCCCACTATTATTACTACAGCTAAAAGCAATGCAATCCATTTTTACAATCTATTTCAGTATTAATCTGTCTGGTCATTCCTATTCAATCATTCCCAGATTCCTGCTAGTCTGTCCTTGGGAAAGTTGCCACTGACTTATTGCCAGGAATTGTCGTAAATTAATTTTTGCTGATTATGCTTTAAACCCAAGAACACAGCAGAAATTAATCTGTAGAGAGCACTTCCAGTCCTGTGTACCAGAGATTCACCTGTGGCCAGGTTTGCATCATCTCCAAGCTGAGAGATCAGAAATAGAACCTCACCATGCAATAAAGTAGTGAGTGTCAAGAGGAAACGATCAGAGTCCTGGAGGGATTTTCATTCAAAGGCTGAAAAGATGGCAGGTAAAAATCTGGACTCATTGATTGATACTTTTTGATACTGATTTCACTTAGGACCAAAATTTCAGCAGAATTATCTTCTCCTACAGGTAAGCAATATCCTAACTGGCCACACAGGCATTTTGTACCTGTGTTGCAGCAAGACCACCTGCAAAAGGAAGTTAGTCTAGATATCCTCATGAACACACAGATACTAAGCAACACACACCTTCCTTGGAGTTTTTGCCTAAAAACGAACAGAGACTAGACAAGTAAGAAAGGCAAAAGTGATAGAGGGACACAGCATCACCCAACTTCATAAATCTTTGCTCTTCTAGTCTCTGTCCAACAATGAAGCACAAACTATAACCCACCTTTTCATTTAGCCTGGGCAATGCATGCAAGTACCCTCACAGTGTGTAACACCTAACCCATCCCTGTGGGGTGACTAGAAACTGGCTGCACAGATTTATTCGCCGAGTTGCTGCCTTACTCCCCAATTATATTATTTAATTATTCCTTTGTTCCTCTTCAGGGACACAGCAGAAATCATACCTTCCTTGGATCTCCTGAGAGCAGACAGTCTGCTTGCAATTACACTGTCAGGAAGCTACATTAATGTTCCTGTGCAGCAAAAGCATGTGGTGTGCTGGTCATTCCTTGAGAGGGCAACATACCACTGGCTCCAATTCCTTTTAA
This sequence comes from Steatornis caripensis, assembly GCA_013398225.1. Classification (NCBI taxonomy): domain Eukaryota; kingdom Metazoa; phylum Chordata; class Aves; order Caprimulgiformes; family Steatornithidae; genus Steatornis; species Steatornis caripensis. The sequence continues at coordinate 412,167 of VZSC01010952.1, read as the reverse complement.
TGCTTTCTGGATCTTATTGAAACAGACTTTCTCTAGATTTAGGATGGTGTACATGGGAGCAAAGCTAAGATAAATGGCAACATAAAGCCTATTACTCCTATCAGTCAGCTATATAGTAAAGATGTCTGGCAGTTTAATTTTCTTTTCACTAATTACTTTAATTTCTGATTCCATGTTTACAACCTACATTTAAATGCAACAGTGGGAGGCAGGTAGATTCTCTCCTTAGATTTCTAGCGAACTCTCAAGCACCTGTGAGCAGGATGCAGTGACAGTAAGCAGCTCTGTGGTTTCCATGGGTAGCACTGTCACATTCACTTCCTATTACTGTGGATTCAGCTGGCATTAATAAGCTCCTGTCTGCATAAAAGGCACTGCCAAACACATGACTTCTAGACATGTGTTTGGCTGCAACCGTGTGAGCGTGATTCACTGCTCTGGAAAATGGCTGCAGGGCAGGAAGAAAAGGGCACTGGCTCCTGTGCGCTCCTGGCCAAACACGCACAAAAGGAAGGAAATAAATATCAGTCTTGGCAAACCCACAGATAGCTCAGATCATCCTCATGCAATAATGGGACACTGATGGTCTCCAACTGCCAACATTTGCTTAGGGAGAAAGACTCAGTGTGTATGGTATTCAAATTAATTTATAATTTATATCCTCAGGACACCCCAGAGAAAGAAACCCCCTACTGAGACAGTATGAAGAACAGATGGAGACTTTTGACAGTGCCCAGCGTCACACAATCACAATGTACTGCTGAACCAGCTCCTGCTCCACTGCAATGAGGGAACAGCCACAACACTTGCTCCAAACCAAGCGCTGAGAGTAGTTCCAGACTTCCAGGCCCAGGTGTACAGCTGGGCTGTGCCCCAAACCCCCGCTGCAGCAGGACGCATGCATTTACCAGTAGTACCTTGCGTCACGCTCTGAAAAAAAGCGCTCTCCTAGATTTCAGAAGCTTAAGAAATCACTTTAATGTAAAAAATTAAAGTAACTTTTTTCCAATGCCCAGAGGAGACAATGCATCAGGCAAGAGACCACAGGATTTTTTTCCATGTGAAAAAATTTACTTGCTTAAGATACTTCATACTTATACAGCAAAGTCACCAAAGCACTTCATAAAAGTAATTGGGAAACCTACTAGGAGTACTCTTTCTGGGAAAAGAAAGCCTTTTAGAATAATATTCCCCCTCCTCATTTTAACTCGTTGCCACCTATTTTTTTCTGGTTTCTACAGAAAAGCAAAGCTTCTTATTTTCCACTGAGTCAACTGTCCCTTTCCTTTTTCTGTTTAGAAAAATAAGATGAAAAACAAATGTAAGTTGGAAAAAAGAGAAAAAATATTTTTTTCTTCCAGAGAAAATTCCCATAGGAAAATAGAAAACTAGTTATTTCCTTTAAGTTGTTTCCCACATAACAGCTATAATTTTTTTGACCTTCTCCAGTGAACAGTATTGGCTAGGACACAGTGATTTCTCCCTGGGAACATACAAAAAAGCAGCAGCAATATACTGAACTAAGGATGCCAGATCTCCAAATCTTGGTCTTAACACTAAATCACAGCTTTCTCTTTCTGACACCAGTGAGTAGCTATTGCAGCTTTAAGGCCACACAGAGCAATCATTTACCCATCATACACTCCAGATGTTACCTCTTTCGCTGGCTTACACAGAGACACCTTCCAACTTTTATTTCCTCCTGCAAACTTTTTGACATGTATTCTTCCCCTGTGCCTGCAACAGAGACCTCTTGCTGTAATGAAGTGACCCTTGGTGTCACAAGGGCAGGCGTGCACTGACTACCAGCCCATTCCTGTGCTTAGCTCAGCACTCCACCAGTTAGCTTTCATTAGAAACAAGAACATCTGCCATATTCACTGTCTTTTTATTTCTTTTGATCAGTTCATCCCAGTCTGCAGTTATCAACTGGTCCCTTCAGCAACCAAGTGAATCTCATGCCCAACTACAGGCTGGAAATTGGAAACACAACATCAGTTAAATCTGGGAGTGCAACACAGAGGTGATCTTTTTCCTTGTGCAGAAGGCCTGTACAAAGCCTACATGCCAGTTGAAATCTCGTCTTTCCTCTCTGAGGACCTAGACAGCGCTTGAGATGTGTAGGCCTCTTCCTACTTCTGGCCCCAATTCAACAAGATACATTAGCAGGTACTTGCCAGCAAACACAGCTTCAAAATCTGGATGTATGTGGCTGACTACAAAACCAGGTTAAAGCTCAGTGCCTGATTTTTACCACATAAGGGGCTGAGAAGGTGTTGCTATCTTCTTTCACATGTAAATGGGATGAGAGATCAGACCTTAAATACGACCTCAGCTGGGATTGTGTGGCCACCTTGCAAAAATTATTTAACTATCAAAACTTCAGCCATTGTCAATGCGCTCAGGTCATTCATCTAGTAAATTGGCTCAAATACCAAAGGTATTCTTCATACAGAGAGGTCAGTTTTCTCTCTTGACTCACAATTATACCAGAACCGTTACACTGGAAATAGTTATTATTGAAATAAAACTGGTTTTAAGGTTCTTTGTAAATTACTTATTTTATGGATCTAGCAATAAAAGTACCAAATAGTTTAATCATATACTAAAAAGGCTAGAACAAGCTAATAAAAAGGAAGCATATTGTGAAGGAGGGGAAAACAATGACAGCAATCTGCAGTTTAAAAGCTAGAGCAATAAAAAGTCTTGGGCATCACACTTACGTGGCAGGTTCAGCATGGGTAGAAATTAAATCTATTGCAGATTCTGGAGCTAAGCCGAGTTGAACCAGTTGAAAATTTACCCACAGGGAGATTATGTTGCTCCCTCAGATGCAGGGGAACAAAGCAGGACTTAATAGAAGTGATTAAAAAAAGACTGACTAACATTTCCCATAGTTCTGTATAGACGAGAAGCTTAGGTGATGACAAACTGGCTTGGGATACAGAGCCAATTGGCCTTGTCATCTTTAAGGTTAAAGTTTCATACAAAAGCTTATCCTGCATCACTTTATGATCTTTTGTTTAGCATATCAATCACTTTTCCCTCCTGTGATGCCTTCTACTATTGCTTGGTCCCGACACTGCTCTATTTGGTGTAATTGCACATGCCAATGCAGAGGGCGTGCAATCTTACCGCTGCGAGCTGTTCCCACTTCACTCCCTTTGCACCAGTGTACGGAGTTCAGCTCCCCACACATTGAGGCAGACGGTATTTCATCTCAAATGCTCCTCAGGGGCACGTGCCTCCTCAGCCTTCTCTAGATCTCTAAAATAAAATTTAAAAAAAAAGTCATTTGTATGTTCTCGCAAATGTTCAGGTCTACAGTTAAAATATACAAACAGCTCACACATTAGGACCAAATAAATTAATTTAGCACTTTATGCATTTCATTTTTGATCATGGTATTTCTGCTATAAGGATATTCAAATTAAATGAAAGCAAAAGAGATAAAAGCCAGCTGACTTCAGCTGATGCAATCATCCAGGGAAAAAGTACATATTTTATTACTGAATCTGGGTTATTGATGAAGGGAAACAGAACACAAAGTAGAACGCTCTGCAGCACTACATGGGTGTAATTTACTCTGTGCAATGGTCCAATGCGACATATCACTTTGGCCCCACTAAGACCTGTTCAGGTGACGAGGGTAATGCCTTAGGAAACTACTCTGACAGGGCACACAATTATTGTCAAATGCAAACTACTGTCAAATGTAAAAAATCGAATCCGTTATTTTCAGTTGAATGTTTATTGCTTCTACCAGCCTGAAATGCAAAAGTGCATAGTCACACCATCACATCAGGTTGTCTGCAATTACATACCACTTCTCTCAAAAAAGGGAGCTGGAGTTACTAAAAGATGTTCCATAAGCACCGTACACCTAAGGCCAATGAAGGATTCTTCCTGTCTCATCTTTTCTTGCATGTGAAACCACAACAGCAGGCAGCCAGTTCCTTAAACATCTGATGGAAGAGCTAGCAAGAGCACAGCGTTTGAGATTCCAGTGTTCTCATGCTCTGCTGCAGAAGCCTGTGGTGCAGATTCAGAGCCTTAATATCTTTCTCTATTCTCGAATCCTTTTATGACTTAATTATCTATTTTATAAAGTACTTATGAAGATTAACCACCAAGAAGTATGGGAACTGTACAAATAGAACAGAAAGAATAAAACAACAATACAAAAGCTTTTTATAAACATTGTGGAGAGTTGCACTGTAAACCTGTCTCTTAATGACCCTACCAGCACAGGAAAAGAAAAAGTAAGGCTATATAATTAATATCCCGTATCAAAAACTAAAAACACCAAACACATTTAAAGATCAAATAAGCGCCTTTCAAAGAAGTGGTAAGTCAAAAATTAGATGCTGTCATACAGTCAATAGTTTAAAATTAGAAATATATTTCAGAAAAATCATACTGTATTCATTGAGAATTCATGAATCAACATTAACTAGGAAAAAGCAGATAGAGTGAGTGCCTTCTGGAAATCACTCACTTGTCCCCAAAGTCAAAATGTTAAACTCCTTCCAATGGTACCAGAATCCTGAGCAGCTCAAATTAACTGTGATTGTTCTTACAGTTAATTAAGCAAATTGATAAGAGAAATAAAATATCCAATATGGCACATTTCAACGATAAATGTAACTATTTTCTTTAATTACTGACTTTCATAGAGAAATTACACAAGTAGCTCTTTTCCATAACCTTACAACAACTGGGCAAGGAAACCCACACATAACAGGTCTTCCTCTCCCATTGGCTGTTAGAGAAGTTGCTAGTTCAAGGCCACTGCAGTTGCTATTAAAAGGACGCAGAGGCAAGCAAAAAAATTATATAGTCAGTCTGGCTAAATTAGTTTACCTAAAATTGTATGTGTGAGTGATTTTAATCAAAATCTAATTTCCCCTCTTTTTAGAGTAACTGAAATGAGATTTTTCTAATTTACTTTTCGCGGTTCAAGTTTCTCATAATTCTTCTATGGTAGTGACAGCACCGTGAAAAGCGTCTGCTACTACAAAGCATTAAAAAAATTAGATTTTCAAATTGATGTGCTAAATTAAAAATGTTTAATGTTTCTCATCAAAGGCACAGGAGTATGCATAGGGCCCTCGGTACAGTTAGAGGCACAAGACTTTTTTCATCTGTTTCTTTAATTCACATCCCAAGGCAACTCTGCTGTGAAAATTAACAAGCTACAAGGCAAGTAGTGTTGTAAAATAGTGTCTTCAGAGAAACTACCTTTTAATTTCTTCTCCTCCCCATTGCTGGTCTGACCTTAAGGATGTCATAATAAAAATAGATGCTACGTTCCGTTTCATACCAACTTCAGATGCAGTTTTACTGAATTCTTTCAGAGCATCTGAGCCTGTGGGCAATTTTAATTCTCTGGGCTTGACTTGCTAATTCCCATGTTTTAGGAAATCACATTATTTCTGTAAATTGACTAAAATTATTATTACATTCAAATCTGGGCTTCTGACCTCAGCAGCTGCTTGTGAAGTAGCTCAAAGGTGGGATGGGGCTACTTAAATAGCTACTGACTTAGGTATGCTTTAGAAGTTTCTGAAGAAAGTTTTACAGGTTACAAGGAAGCCCTTGGTAACAACCACAGATTGCTCAGCATGGCTGCTACTGCCTAGCAATACAAGAAGCTTGGAAACATGCAGCAAGCTTGCTGTTGACTGGATTTATGCTTGGGTCTCCTGCTGAGCACCACTGATTTAAAGAGGACATGGAGAAGATGCTCAATGAAAGAGCTCCACATATGGCTCTAGCTTGACTACACTGCTTTAAAGCATGTTTTCCTTTCAGTGGAAGCAAATCAAATGCCAGCAATGCCTACTGGCCCTTTACTCAACCAGGGCTTTTTTTCAATCACAGCACTCATTGCAAACAAAAAATAAAAGCACATTCACTAGATTTCCATAAATATAATTGCTTTTATTTAAACACATTTTTTCTGCCTAGGTCAGGTACAAAGCCTTCTGGCAAGACAAGTGCCACCAAAGAGAGTGCTGTGTATTTCCCAAGTCCAAATTGTGTAAGAATGAATAAAAGAGTGTCCCATTTCATGTCATCCTCAAATACTCCCCAACTTGGTACAGAGACACACAGAAGGGGAATCAGATACTGTGTACAAGAGATGTAAGACCACTGAGGCATAGTCTGTCCCTCCAGGGAGGAAGGCAGCTTCTTCACCACCTTCCCAGTAACGGAAAAATGTAAGCTTAAGAACTTTTTCCAATGAATTAAGATATAATCTATCCTCAAGAGCTGTTTGCAGAGCAGGTGGCACACCCCAAGTCCTGCCTATCTCCAAACACACTCACTGCAGAGCAGGGGGCAGCATGACAACATGCCAGGAAGGCTGCACTGGAGAGAAGAAAGAAGAGTTCAAGCACAGAAGCAATGCCCTTTGGCTCTGCAAGAGTGGGGAATTTCATCAGAAGAACAAACAAAATGGAGATCATCCTAAGAAACAGGCTGTACCCTATGCTGGATATAAAAACTGCCCCCTCCACCCCCCTGGATCTTACCTAGCAAAGAATTCATACCCACTACCAAGTGATCACTTAAACCCTGAGCACACAGAGTATAAGCTCAGAGTTTCTCCGCTCCGTTAAGATTCATTAGCTGCAACTGAAAATGCAGAGCCTGGATGCACACCACCTCTTCCCAGCTGGATCATCATTAAACATCAGCCATTCTCCATCCCTGCCTTCTGCCAGATTGCCAGGAATGCCACATTTGCTTGGGGGAACACAACAGAAAAGAGAATGCTATGACTAGCATCTACCATCTATTACCAGCCACAGCTATATTAGACTAGTAGGTCAATAGTTTATCCAAGTATGCAATTCGTAGCTAAAAAGCAGCTCCTTGATTTAAGCTCTCTTTAAACTTTTGGTTCCAAATTCTGCACAAACCCAAGGCAGCTCAGCACAGCTTATCTGATTCAGAGAGAGGAAGGAAAAGAAGTACATGCATACACACACGCTATGCCATTCACGGTCTGCATACTGCATATCCTCCTGCTGGTAATAATTCTAATCTACTCATGTAAAACCTGCTGAAATAGTGTTACCCTTCAGCGGGCTGAAATAAAATAAAACATGCCAGACACGTGCTTCATAGAGCAGCAGAACCAATTCACACCCACCGATCTGGAAACCAAGAAGTTTTGCTGACACAGCAAAAGGCTGGAGCCCATTATGGGCCAAGACATCTTCTGCCACCTTCTTCTATCCCACAGATCACTAGCGTATTTTGTGGGTGGTTGGAGGAAGGGCTGTATATGTGGGGGGCACCTTCAGCGCTAATAGTTTCAGAATAAGCATCAATGATGACATTCAAAACAGCACCTGAAGATAATTTGAAAGGTGTAGTAGCAGAAATTAAATCCTGTAAAATACTGTCTGGCAAATTAAAAGACATAATTGATTATATTAGCTCATTTTCAAAATTAAGTGTTGTTAATTGCCAGAGATAGCATTTATTTGGTACAGGCACTGTATCTAACTAGCTGATCTAAGTTTACATTATTGACAGACAACTGAGCCAAAGTTGCTAAGTGTTTGTTCTTCCTTCTGTTCTGATACACAGAACACGCATCAGGCCGTCTCTGACCTTTCTACTATCTAATTCTCATACGCAACAGAATTCACGAACATGCAGACATGTCAAAAGCTTAAATATCTTAAAACTTCTGCAAGATTATAAAAGGGGATTAATACGGTACAGAGGCCTGCATTCTGACACAGTCACAAATACACAAACTGTTCTTGCAGTTCTGAACTTCCGTGTCTTTTTAAACAGGGTTCAGTAACTGCTATGCAAAGACATTTTATAAATAAAGCAGCAGTCAGACCACTTCAATCCTCCATTGTTATTTTCCATCATACATTGGGAAGAAACTATTTCAGTCTTGGTGCAAATTGCTTTGTATGAGCCTGATGCTTTGGTCAGATTTACAATATCAGGCCCACAAATATAAGACCAACAGAAATGGTTTGAGCTTCACCTTGTGCCAGAGGTTTCACTCATCCCAAAGACATAAGGAATTCTTCCATTCGTTGTGCATTTGTTACAACATCGATAATGTTTTCTAACTGCCGGATTCGCTAATTAATAATATCTTGAACTAGGCTCATTAATTGTTCGGTGCAGATTAGGGTTCCTGTGAAAGATTAAGAAAGAAAAAGAGAATCCCTAGAGGACAACATACAGCCAGAAGGACATTATCTGTTCCTGTATAGCAACTCCCTAGCAAACAAGTATCTGCTGCTTTCTACATCCAAAACCAGGAGCTTCCAAAACTAAAGAAATCAATTGTTGACATGCGAGAAGAAGTACGGATCAAATTTATAACTGTGTTTAGAGCACCAGGGGATGAATTAGCCTAATTGGTGTATTAGTCTCAGTTACACAGAGTAATCACCACAGGCTGCCTCTGTTTTCATTAGAAATTTAATTAAGTTTATCAATGTTTGGCTTCTTCGGCCTTGTTTTCCACCATCTACCACAGGCTTTCCTTTGCTTAATCAATATTTTTAGTGGGGTGGGAGGGGAAATTTTTTTTCACGATACCCTGCTTTTTAATGTTTCATTTTTTCTCTTGACACAAATCTGTTCAATATTTCAAAGCAGAGGAAGTCAGGGATATACTTGCAGCCTCTGCTACCTAAATGGTGCTCTGCAACTTCACTAGGAGAGGACATCAAGTTTTCAAGTTCAAGCTTTTCATACTAAGGGCATACCTACACTGAGCATGACTGTTTCTTAGAGCACAAAGGCAGCTACATTTGTTCAGGCACTGTCCCAGGCACCTGATCAACCCAGAACATAGATACTGCAAAGTCCAAACCTCAAATGACGACAGATACTTTGGATGTTGGCCATATACATTAAGCCATCTTCATCTTTTCCACCTATCTTCTCAGAGCAGCAGGTCCTTCACACGCACTGTCTTTTCAGGCACACAGCTCTGGAGCAAGCCAGGCAAGCTCAGCCTGTACAGACCTCAAGCCAATGTACCACTAGATTTAAACTGAAGGTAATGGAGCTACACTGATTTATAGAGCATGCAGAGATAAGGTTGTACATGCTCCCATTCAGAAAGTGAAGTCTCCAGCCTTAAGGGAGTTGTTCCTAGAACAGGAAATGGCTTCTCTGAAAACACTGGCTCTGAATTGTGCTCATCATGCTGCTTCTTGCACATTTCTTACCATAACATGCTGCCAGCAACAACTCTCACCTCGCCCTCCCACCCTAAACTTAAACATTAAGGACTATGAACCCATGACTAAGGGGCTGAAGGCACAGTTTTAATCTGTAGAGGATGGTGGCTGAGAAAAATACAGCCCACAGTCAATCCCTGTCAAATGGAATAAGCCATGACATGGGGCTCTGATGCATCTTCTTCCAACACAATCATTGAGGACATTGGCATTGGGGGACTTGTTAACTTGTCGCTTAGTGAATCTCTTCTCGCTATCACCACAACTTAAAATAGAAAACAAATACTTGACATTGCTTAACATTTGTCATTAGTGCAAGAGGCTGCAACAGTGGCTGCATGCCTTACTGCATTGTCTAAATTAATCCACTGAGGGATATTGAATCACTTCATCATGGTGGAAAGTTACTGCCTTGGAAAGGCACGCTTCCCCTTCATTACATTTAATATATTTCTCATTATACAAATCTGCCAGTGCAACAATAAGTCTTGTTCATAAATCAGTTTGCCCTTTTGCTTCGCAGTCTCAGAGAACTTTCATCAAACAAGACATAAATGGGACCTGTAAGACAGGAGGTCAGAGCAGCCCTAACCAGATATTAATATCTATTCATTAAGCTTATTTTAATAGCACATTTTAATAGCTTCTGTAAAACAATTACCAGTCCCTTCCTTACTTCCTCCCCTTCTTCATGTTGGTATTTTTATATCTCAAAAAGGAAAGGAAAGAAATGAATAATTAGATTACTGTTTTTTATTGTTTGTATTATAGTAGAATCTAGAACGGGCAAAAAGGTTTTTGGCCTCCTTGTGTTTGGTGCTGTACATTAAAGCTGATTGATTACTATTCTAAACTCATTTCTTAACATTTTGATGGAAGTTTTCCAGGAGACCTTTCTGGAAAAAAACATAAAAAATTTGTATCTTAATGCAACATTTTTGGGCAGTTTCCAGTTTCTGTTCATGCATACATAAAAAGATGACTGCATTTGCTCATGGCTTGTTCAGTAAGATACACATCTGCATATTTGTTTCATGACAGCATATCAGTAATTCCACAACATCTGGGATCAAGAGATTATGAATCATAATACAACTGCACCCTGAAACATCATATTGGTTTATACAATAAGCACCTTAGAGTTAATTCTTCACCGGTAATGCAATGGCAGGCAAGTTCTTAATTAAAAGAAGAAAATTAAGGAGCTGTGACTTTAATTCTTCACAAACTCTACTGCCACAACCCCAAGTGCTTCTCTTTGTAAGATACTGCTCATGTCCTATCCCCCACCAAGATCCATCCACCTTTTTATTTGTGTTCCATTAATAACTAGTAGCTCCCCCAAAAGTCAGACCCCATTGCTCTCAATGCTCTCTGAACACAGTAAGAGACAGTCCCAATCCCAAAGGCACAGTGACAGATGCACATGCCGTTTGACTGCTGAATTTTTGTTCTTTCAAGAAACCAGCCTGAGGACAGAAAACTGTTCGCAGGTGGGGAACTTGGGAGACAGGGCTTCGTGTTTCTCCCCAGCTGACCCAGATCTGTAGGACAACCAGGAACTATACCCAGCTCTCCCGAATGTCAGTCCAAGCTGCATTTCCACTAAGTAGTCCATGAATGTAAGCTCACCTCCAGACATGGACTCTTGCTTCTCATTTGGCTGTCTATAGCTCAACACACCAGCAAATGCCACGACAAAGGATTAATTTTCACTTCTAGTCATTGTTAATGCTTAGTTGCACTAACTACCCTTTTGTCACAGCCTGCTGAGATGCCACCCTACATCTCTCCTCCACCTATTTCTCTCAGTTTCTACTTCTTTTCTTGGAAAAAATACCCCCTTATTTATCTCAACCTTTCTCTGTTATGCATGGACAAGTTATGGGATGCTTCCTTCTTCATGAGTCATTTATCGCTAGATTTACTGCTCAACTCCATCTATTTGCACTCTCTCCCACACTCAGCCCAGAACATGTTTCCTCCCCAAGTGGGCTACACACTAAACCTGCCTAGTGTTGGTAATAAGTCTGACAAATAGCTCTGTCCCTCTGACCTATTCTCTGGTGTTATATCATAAGCTAATTACGATGTAAGAGCTAAGGAAACCTCATTGTGGTACAGCTTGTGGTCAAATGTTCTTGCACTCCATTTTGTTGGAGGAGGCTTAGTGAACCTTAATACTTGCTCCCCTTATTCCTACCTTCACTTTGGAGAGGCAGGTGTGTAAGATCCTTTCAGGACACAAGTGTCACAAGTACTGGGAAACACTCAATGGAGTTTCATTTGTATAATCTGCATTCGTATTAGAATAAATCAGAAAGATCTTTCAGCTTCATAAGGAGGTAAATTTGTGTCTAGGAGGGAAGAGACTTCCTTCAGGTATAGCAACAGTAGTTTTACTCATCCATTTTTTCCCTATTTTCCCTTTTATTTAGCTTCTCCATCACTTTTTAATGAATAGTAACTTACTGAAGAATTTGTGGAATTATCTTACACATCCACAAGCTCGAGACACCTAATGTGTTTTGGTTTCTACCATTATACCAATTTCACAGTACCACCCTTTACATATGTTTTCAACTTTCCATTTTCTTTCTCCTGCCTCTGGTTCTTGGTTCTCCATTTGTGAGCATCTGCCTCAATTTTCCACATGCATTTGCTGAGCAGCTGCAATTCCCCTCTCGTAAGTGCTTTATATGAAGCTGGTCCTTATAGACAGGGAAAAATACCTAGTGCATCATATTTACAGGCCTCAAAGTTGGCTTGTTAAAGGAAAATAGTTACAGCAGGCTCCATCTTCTATTTCCTGCCCTTACTTTCAAGGTTTCAACACTGAAAGCTTCATGTACAAGACTGAAAAATCTATTTAACCATTCTTAATGTCCTGTTTCCTAAAGTCTGTTTTTAAAGTTGTTAATGAGGTTTTAAAAGTATTGAGATGCACTTTCTCACATTTGTAGCTATTGAGAAGCTCTGCAGCCTTGCAGTGTGTGTCACTGCTTCTTTCAGACACCAGTTATAGTCCCATTTCTTTACATTTTGGTTTGCAGGTTATAGTTTTCCTATACATTTCAATCAGTCTTTCCCCTCCCCCGTCACCTACATTAAAACTGTTCCTAAATAAAGCATTAACTAAGTGATCGTATAAATACATAATTATTTGATAGCCAGTGTCCTTTTAATAGGAGCATTAGATTTGACTTTTACAGGCTAGCATTGCCCAAGAAAGGGGGAGGAAGGGCAAGACAAGGGGAGGAACTGAGTTCTCTTGCAGTTTTGATCACAAGTCAGAAACCACATTCAGCTGTCAAAGGTACTGTTAGAGGAGTTATCACAAAGGAATAAAAGGGTGGAAGTAGAAAAAATCTCCCTTGCTCAGGAATGTTTGTACATTTTAAGTGACAGCTTGAAATGTTACAGAGAAAATGCTTGACTGGATCTTGCATTATCTTTTTACTTTGGTTCTAATAAAAAGGCTGGTGAGGAGAACGTCCTGACAATCCTACCATTACAGTTATTGGATCACAAATTTAAGGCTTGTACTTCCAATTAAAAGCAATTAGACAGAGCATAGCGCAGTAAATGAACACCCATAATCTCTTCCAGAACTCTACTTAGCACATTCCACTCCAACAGACAGAGAAAGCCTACATCTGGTTTGTCTTTTACACCTCTCCATTTGAAATAATAAAACAAATAGAACAACACTACTTTAATCTTTATTAGAGACTTTATATGATCCACTCACATTAATAAAAATGGGAAAAATAAAAGACAATTTTCTTGGAACAGGAAAAACAATTGCTCAGTTTTATTAAAAGACAGCAAGAAAAACAGTATTAGCAAACAAGCAAGTGGTGTCAAATGAAAGAGATTCCCTGTTGGTTTACCTTTATGTCCATTGTAACACTTGGGCATTATGAAGTCAGTGAAGCATTGCTCAGCACGTACTCTCAGTGCTGGAACTCTAAAGAGCATTTTAGTAGCAGAGCAAGGACAGATCTCCCAGGAGGTCCCATCTCAGCCACTAACTCCCTGGTGGGACTTTCCCTTTACACTTGACCTACAACCCCAGAAGGGTTTACCATTGCTGTATTAGGACAGCAAAACAGATATGCAGCTCCTCAGCCACAGTTCACCACTTAGCAATGAGGTTTTTTTGCATAGACTAGGAGACCGGGGGCTGAACTGTATCTACCTTCCTTGCTGTTGAGATCATAACCCATGCAGCAGAGAGGTAGAACACACAGATGGAGGAAGAGCTGCCCCAGTTGTCATATCTAAAATAAACCCATGTTTAAAATCAAATCTCTCATACTCTGATGTCAAGATGCATGAAACATTAAGCACCTGTGTGCATTAGGAGCCCAAGGTGCCCCACAGCACTGCATGGACCAGTGTTTTCTAATTACCTAATCTGTTTTGAAAGCTTTGCCTCCAGTTCATGCAATACAGGTAACAAGTTCATATCTACCTCCCAATATTGGTTATGTACACTACCTGATGCAAATGAACAAGTCTTCTTACTACAGTAACGTCTCCAGAAGACATCCTAAACCATTCATCACCACACTATACATTTATGAACATATTTCTCCAAAGCACTAGGCAACTTTAAGGCACTGAAGGTCCCAAATGAAACATTAAATACTCCCAAGAGTCAGAAGCTTTCCTAGTTACCTTACAATTTTATCATCCCCAATGATTCCTGGAGTGTTCAAGAGCCAAACTGTTTCTCTTAAGAGTGCTGGACAACAGTGAATAATGCATGTTTGTGATTCATTTCTGATGTCCTGCTACCACAGTTATTTTTGTCCTTTACAAATGTGCTTGCAATTTAGCAATCTATTGACTTGACTTCATTTTTTTCATAAACATACTGCCTCCTAGATGCATAATTCAAATTCACATATAAACTGTGAGCTGTTTGCTTTAGCAACAGCTATAATTTAAGCATAACCTCAGCAGAAAGCCGTTCTGTGCCATCTCCCTGTAAAGTGTAATTTAGTTTGGATATGCAATCTTCCTCTCTGCCATTCTAATAGAGGAGCTTGTTTGCTAAATAATCATCACAGAGTTTTGCTCAAAGCACCAGTTTTATGTAGAGTTGGGTCCCCCCCCTTCTTCTCCCTGGCACACATAAACGTTGCCAAGCTAAATGAACACTCTTTGGAAAGCTATTACTGCCATGTAGTTTTCATTTGAAAATGTCACAATAAAGCAATGTTCTTTGATGCTGAGAAGCACACCAGGTTACAGCCTGATAAAAACAGCAAATAAGATAAAATGATACATTAGAAAGGACCAAAGGGTAAGGAAATGACACTTTTTAAAGCCTGAGAATTTTTTTTCTCTCCCTTCCCTATGCCCTCTTGGCAATGGAGGGAAACCAGAGAGCCCAGTCTAAGAATGAGCCTGAACCATAAAGTTTGGCTTCTCATTTAGATTCCTTCTGCTGTATGAGAGCAGCAACTAAAGTCAGGTAAGGACTGAAAGCCAGAGATAGAGTGCAGCAGCCCAGATTTAAGCGCTGCTAAGGGCAGAAATGGAGAGCGTCTCCTTCAGACCCTTGTAATTACCCCAGGGCTCAGGCCTAGCCCGGCAGCAGCGCACAAGGCCTGTGCTTACCCCCTCAGGAGAGCAGGCCCAGACACAGCCTCTATACCCACGTTGCTTAACTAAACCCTAAAAGCACGACTTCACTACAGACCCCCAACAAAACAGACGTTGCTCAAAGCAAAACATTCAACATAAAGAGGAAAGAAAAGAGTACAGCAACCCCTCTATTCAGGTAAGTAAGGCCACACATACTGATAAGTAAGAAGGAACAGGGAATACCTCAACAACACTGCAAGCAACCATAACAGAATGAGACAGCAACCACCTGTAGAACTTGCAAGGCTGTTCTGGGGGGGGGTGGGGGGGGGTTGTAGCAGTGCGGGGCGGCCCCGCCTGGCCGAGGTGTTGGGCTGCGGCTGATGGGGCCCAGCGGGGGGCCCTGCTGGGAGCGGCTGCTCTGCCCGGCCCCGCCTGTGGAGAGCACGGGTATTTAAAGTCAGAAAGGGCAGAAGGGGGCTGTTTTATGAGGGTGCTGGTCGTGGCTGTGTGGGGAGCTGCTGCCTCAGGCAAGTACTGGTGCTGTGGGGGTGAGGGAGGTGGGCTAGCTTGGGTCTGTGAGGAGAGGTGGCTGCTGAGGGCAGCTTTCTCTGAGGCCGTTTGTGGCTAGCTAAGTGAACTTTTATTTTTAATTGGGTGGTATAACTGGTATACTGTGCCAGTATGGTGCTGGGATCATTCAGGAACAGCTATGGTCTAGTGTCTTGGTGAGTAGTAAGCCTGAGGCCTGCACTGAGCCTGCAGCCCCTGATAAGTAACTGTGTGTTTCCTGTTGTGTTTAAATGCTGTATCCTGGAAAAGGGGGAGTAATTCAAGCCATTGAAATGAAGGGAGTGTTAAAGCAGAAAAGCTGCCATTTTTGGTGCAACTTAAAAGGTGTCTATTATTGGAGGCTTCCCTGATCAATAGAGGGTCGTGAAACAGCTTTCTGGGTGGCCAGGAGGCTGTGAGTGTTTCTTTGTAGTGTTGTCCAGCAGTAATGCTTGGCTTTGTTCCTGCTCAAATGTCTAGGTGGCTTAGTAAGTGACAAAAATAATGGGTTTGCCAACTGAGGGATTTCCGCTGTCTTAAAAACCTGATTCCTGCTTAAAAAGTATGGTATCTGGAGACTATTAAATTAAAATGGGAATTATAGATGTGCTGTGTTATGGCTCAGGCACTCTGTAGTGTGGTTCTAGGGCATGTAATCCTGGAGTTCTCAGGGTGCTAAATGAGGCCAAGGAGGGGTTTGTCTGAGTGATGAGTCTCCTTCAAACTTCTTGTTTATTTTCTTCTGATGAAAAGAATAATTCCTCCTTGCTCTTATTCTAAAAGAAGCAGTAGGCTTTGCTGTCTCAATTTCTAAAACTAAGTACCGTTGGCAACCTTTTAGCAATAAAGCTACACGGGAGGCTTGTGTAGAGGGGAGAGGGAATAAAACCCCTCAGAACAACCTTGAAAATCTACTGTCAATACAAAGGTTATGCAACTCAGAGGCTATGCAACAGGGATTTAGAGTTACTCAAATGTCTAAGCTGACTATTGAAAAGCTTGTTGTGCCAAAGACTGCAGAACGATGCTTCCCTTTCCCTGTGTACTGGGAATAGTAAAGATTGTAAGAGCTCATTTCTCTATCTGATATTTCCTGACCTTTGCAGCCTACTCTATATGAACAGGAAATATCAAGCTAAAGATGTGGAAGTACTCTCAGATGAGTAGGTTATTTAGTCTAAAAATCATGTCACATCTGAGCTTTCTCTCATGCTTTAATATGGTTCCAAGCTTGACTTTGTCACTTTGATTTTTACTTGTCTTTTTTGTTTTGCTAGTCTTAATTGACCCAGAGTCTATAGCAGTTCTTGAAAGGAGAGGGGGAAAAAAAGTGTTTGATTATTGCTGGGTTTTGCTATTTCAGCCTATGGAGAAGTGACCTAAAGCAGCAAAATCTGCAGTAGAGGTGGCTGGGGAAAGACTTTCATGGTTGTGGAAATTTGCTAGTTTAGGGGGAGGGGAGCTCTGAAATAAGAACCCCAAAATACTTAAAGTGGAGGAGACCTGAATGTAACTATAACTATATTTAGCTGCACAGTTTCCTTTCTGCTGGTTCTTAGTTCACTTGAAAGTTCACCTCAAAGTTCTCATGAGGAAAATTAATGTGTCTTTCTGGTTAAACTGCAATATTTGTGTTCAGTAAGAGTTTTGGGGTTATAAGCTTGGTTTGTACATCAGTACTTGTGTAATGTTCCAAAACATTTCACAGGTATTTCAGAACTTAACATCAACATGTAAATGTTCTGTTAAGGCAAAGTAACCCATTCCTTTGGCATTTAGTTCTGCCAGAGCACCTCTTCAGTCAGTTTAAATGTTCTGGTGTGAAACATTTTCAACTGTTTCCAGTTAACAGTCTTATCACCACAGCCCTGCCTCTGTAGAGGATGGGAAAAATAGAGCTGTGACGCAGAATAGCTCCTTCACTTGACGTTAATGCATAATTCTGACAGAGTATGGGGTTTTGTTTCTTCTTATTTGCACTGAATAGTTGTGTGTCTTGTTCATAGTAGATGGGTTTCCAATGAACTGGAGGAAGCTTGGATGTAAGGGGGGATAGATCAGTTGTGAATGACTTTTAGATGAAGTGAAGATGGCAAATAATTATATTGTTTGAGGGGATGGACCTGTGACCAAAGCTTAGAGCATGCAGTAGAGGGGTCTGTGTCCATCACTGCTTACATAGAAACACATGCAGAGGGATAAGGGGGGAGACATGCTCAGCATACAGAAGCAATGGCTCAAACTGTAGACATTCAGGCTTTTCTTTGTGTCTAACTTACTAATACCAAAAAATCTATTGCTGCAACTTCAGTGGTAATCGTAGATTAAAGCTTATCTAATGCTGCTACCTTTACCATATACTTTCATCCAATTGTATGTCTTCTGCTAGAAACACTTTACTGTTTCCAGACATGGTGTGGAAAATATACTTCCCTGTTGTCATGGGCCTCTCTGCTGTGCCCTCTGCCACCAATGGGTGCCTCACATTTGGACGGTTGTCTCCTTTCTGCTGTATGCTTGAACTGCATCGCCCCTAATCCAAGCCTGTGACTGTCCAAGAGGAACAAAGCTATTACAGAGGGTCTCCTCTTGCTTGCAAATAGAACCATTGTCTTCAATTGCTTTTAAGTAACACACTCTGTAAAGCTGAGATATTTTTCTGTGTTTTCTCTTAGCCAGTACATTACTTTCCTTCTTTCCTTCTGTGAGCAGTTCTTGACTTGTCCTGGCATTACAACTGGCTTGTTCCTTTCAATGTTGGCCTTGAAAAAGGGCACAAGGAAGGCAGGGACTCCAGCTGTGTAGCTGAAGCTGTGTAAGGTGTTTGTCATGGTTGGAGACAGTTTTATATTTCCTTAATGTAGTTAGCTGTTCAGATGCTGGTGGGGCCATTTGTCTTATTTAGTAAGGTTTTAGTTCTGTGCATGTAACATAGATTTACCTCTAGGATGACGCTTATGGGTGTTTCGAGCTTTTCAGCATAGGTTTTGTAGCTGACTAGTTAGGATTTAATGCTACCAATGTCAATAATCGTAAAACTAAGCTGAGTAACGATACTGATAACTTTTGGCTCCTTCCAGCAGTATGATGGCTAGTAACTGCATCTCCTGTCCTTGTAGGCATTAGAATAATGATAGCACATTAATATTTTATTTCATTGTTATTGGTAGTGAAAAACAGTAAACAGCAAAAGCTGTACTACTTGAGTCTAGGAAAAAATGAATGTCTTGTCTTAGATGTTTTAGTTATCACAGAGAAAGGGATCTAATTTTGACTCTTCTAGTGCTGGAACTGCATTGGTATCTGAGACTTATACTGTTTGAATCTCCCTGACCTAAGTCACATTGGCATATGTGGAATAGCCCATCAAGGTTTTACCATGATGCGAGAGCAAAGAGAGCTGAAGAATTTTACAATCTAATTTTGAAGAGTTGGGTTTGTCACTTGAAGGAGTGCCTCCAGTATTAAAATGTTCAACTCCTAAGATGTTTGACTTTAGTTAAAATCAATTTTATAACTATGTTAGTTCATACTTATATCTTAGAGGTAAAACCAGGGATGTGAAAAGCAGTCTTTGTCTGTCTTAAAGCCCAATGTTAATTACAAATCCCTGAGGTTGCTAGGAAACCTTATCGTAAATGAGTATACGAGTAATCAGGCTAGATGCTGATATTAAAGAGATGCTGAGGAGATTTTCTTTCTGTCTTGTTCCTACCCTCATGGCTGTGATAGGAGATTGATTTATATGAAGCCATGTCAGTTTAGGGTTTGGGAAGAAATCATTCCTCTTCTGAAATGTACTAGAAATGCAATGAGGGGTGGGGAGAATGTTGTCTTTTGTCACATCTATTTTGTAAAATGAGGGGTCATGCTGACAGCTGCCCTATTAAAATGTATCCCTTATTTACTAATCTTGCCAACCTCTTTAACTGAAAGCTATGGGCTTTTTAAAACAACTTTGTATATCTAATCAAGAGCAATAAAACAAGTGGTATTTTTCCCCCTTCCAATAAAGTATGTCTTGCTTTGCTCTAAGTCAACAAGCTTTTATCACCCTGTCTTAAATGAGCGGTCACACAATATGAATGTTTGCAGTGTTTATACCCAAAGTCAGGTTTTGCCTGTTGTCAAGAGCTTTAAGGATGTATGGCAAGGGACTGTGACATCTATACTAGGTGGAACAGAGTCCTGTTTGACTATAGTTGCCACACTGAAAAACTGGTGACTTAAATGTTGAAGAGGACAGGAAGGGACACTTGTTTCTCTAAGTCTGGGAGTCTTGAGTTCTAAACTGTGTTGGAAAAAGTAGCTCTTCTGTACACTCAATGCACTTAACTGTGCTATCAAAAATGTGGGTACCTGTATAGATAAGTGGGCCTCGTGCTTACTCCCAAGATTTTGCAGAAGTTAATGCTGAATTGTGGTTTAAGTAACCATATCCTGTCTTTATCCAGCCTGCATTTAGTTCTGGGGTAACCTTTACTACTAGAATATATCTTGCCCACTGGCATGGAAAAATGTCAAGGTTTCCTGAGCTGTGGGTAAGTTTGAGTATGTAGGACACTGAAGGTGACAGCTACAGAAGGAGTTTGTGTTGAGTGGTAAAGATATCAGAGATAGTGCTCTTGAGTGTGTTGGTCTTAAGTATAAACTTTTTCCACCTCCTTTGTATTTATCCTGAGTTAAGATAGGAGGGAGGATGGTCTAGCAGTTTAATTCCACTGATATTTTTTTGCTACAAGACAGAAATAATCATGAGGCTGAGGCAGGTTGGAAGTCTCAATGGTTGGGTATTGATTTGAAACTCCTTGGCAAAACAGGAACCAGCACATTGACAAAATAAACATACCTTTTGCAGCAAATAGTTTATTGATGATCTGCCTGCAATGGAGGTGACCTTAGTGTACTGACTTACAGGATTTTTCTGACTGCAATGTTGAAAGGGCAGAAATAATACATTAATTTCATGTTGGAGCTGGGAGAATTACCTCTTTGGGTTTTTGTCGTGTCAGCTTTGTTAATTACCCAAAGAGCTTTCTTGATAGTTATTATTACAGGCCTTTCAAGCACTGGAGACCAAAGCTCTGTAAATAATAAAAAAAGGGTCTGTTTGTACTGCTCTCTAACCTGGCTTTCTAACAATGTGTGTATGTGTCTGGGCAGTAAGTAGTCTTTGTAAGGAGGAGGTAAGACCAAGAACATTCCCGGCAGGTGTCTAGAGGGAATGCTTGATCAGAGATTTTGGGTGGAAGCTTAATATGAAGTCTGCTGTTCACTTCTGTATGGTAAACTCTTACTCTGAAATAACTGTACCTAGGACTTTGGGCAACAGCTCTCCACTTAAAAATAAATGGCTGCTGTTATCCTGTTTGCCTTATCCCTCTGAAAAAATCATTGCTGTTAACATCAGTAATCACAGGAACTTCTTGTTCTTGATCTGTTTTAGAGCATCGCATTGTGGTCATGCACAAAAGCTCACCTGTTAATACTGTGGATAAACTTGCACTTAACATGTGCTGCCAAAAGAGAATACTGTTGAATATTTGTCAGAGAGAGGTGCTGTTCCCCTGGGGAGCCTGATGTTTCTGAAATGTGTCTAGTTATTCTGTCCCCAGAGGAAAATGCAGCAGAGCTGTGCAGCATCCAGAAATATTAGAAGTAAATACAGGATGTTTCCACTCCAGACAAACTTGAGCGAATCCCCTACTAGCTCTGTGCAGTCCAGGAATGATGAACATTGCTGTAAACCTGTTGCTTTATCTGTTAAAAGAAACAGCTGTAATGGAGAAGAATCCAAAGGCCTATATAATACCTGTAGGTCTTCAGGGAAGGGCTGTGCCTGGTGCCTGGAAGCCATGGTCCCATAGTCTGTTGTTACTATGAATATACAAGTCAATGAGACCTTATAGGAGAAGGAATATTTGTGCTTATGGGGAAACTAAGCTGAACTTGGGCTGTAGCTAAGACTGACTTATGGCATGCTATTTGAGGTTCACATCCCTGTGTCTGTCTTAGAAGGAGATTTGGACGTTATGGTCTGCTGCCATCACAGGTGTACAGTAGAGCAGAACGTATGGAAGATAATACGGGTAACCAAGATGGGAGACTTTTTCCCAAAAGAGATAATTACTCAAAGACCATGTAGATGCAACCATTGTTAGTAGTAGTAGCTACTGCACCAGGCTGTTGTTCTGCAACATACGTTGATCCTTGGTAAAGCATTTAATACTCCCACCCTGGCTTCCATGGCTGTGTTCTGCCAACAGATTATATTGTTAACCTTAATGTCGGTGTGGTATTGTCTCTGGATTCCACTTGTCTTAATTAGGGTCCAAGGCCTTTTACATGCTGTTGATTTTATGGATGTATTAAGTAATGACAAATGGAAAAGCCCTTGGAGCTTTCTATTATAATAAAGGCTCATGTGACTATTATAAATTGTATAAAGCTTTGCTCAACATTTTAGAAAGGCCACAGTAGGGAAACAACTTGCACATCTTCACAGAATAAGTCAGTAAGACATAAAAGCATAATCTGGGAGTTCCCTGAAATAAATTGGGGGAGAAGTGGTGATTTTCTGCTGTGCTGCTCCTCCAGCATACATGATACCACCTTTCTGTGAGGAGTTGAATGTCAGAGGAGAAACAGACATGTGTGGCTTGTGTTTTTTCTCCTCAGAATTTATGTGCAACACTGAAAAGCTTAAATGAACCAACAAACCTCATAAATGCGTTACAAGAAGTGTCAGGGATGTCTGTTTTCTCACAAATGACTTACTAAAGATGTTTGAGCCACTTGGTGTAGGAGCCATTTGCTACAATGGTAAAAGCATTTGCAAGGGCAGCTGAACTTACTTGGAGAGCCTAGTGCTGGAAATAACATCAAGAGTCTGGGTTATTCCTAACCTAGGATGTTACAAATATAACTTACAACATATTACAGTTTTGCCATATGAACAACTGCTATCCAGTGTTCCACAGAGTACTTGTACTAATTGTTGTATAGATGTTGGACAAAAGACTTGAGTCTGCCTGCTATCAGTTTGGTTTTTTTACCTGTAAACCTTGACTCCAGTGTGGCACTGAGCTTTTCAAGCTCTGATAAACCCAAGTTGAATTCTAGATCCTGATTCTCACTTCAGTTAGGTACATCCCACTACATTAGTCTGAGGAAAAAATTGCTTACAGTCAATTTAAGGTTTTTAGTGCATCTAGAGAATAATTTAAACTGAATAGGAATCAATTCCTGTCTATCCAGAGATCAAAAATGCATCTGTCCTTTATATGCCTGGCATAGTTTTGTATAGAAAGTGTTTTGAACCTGCTGCCTTGCTAATCATAATTAGGGAAATTTAACAGAATCAAAGTCAGATGCTAAGCCAGTAAAAAGCTACACAGCTTCAGGCTAGACTTGTATCTGTAGGGGCTTTGAAAACAGGGCTACAGCTGCATGAGTAATTGAGGTGTGTGGCTCTACCAAGTACAGAGGACTTCTGTCGGGCTCAGTACCCCTGAACCCTGTCAGGTAAGGGCCTCGTCATAGGTATACCTGTGCACTCTGACTAGAACAGGTTGGTTAGGGCTGTTCCTGCTGCTTTGTGTATGATGTCATTGCTCAGACCTGTGCAGAATAAGGTTTAAAGGAACGTGCTTTGGACAGATGCAAGATCTATGCATGGGACAGCAGAACCTCTTGAGAGTAGGGCTACATTGTGTCCTAGCCAGACATGTAATTCCTCCCTTCTGAGACTGGTGACAATCTTGATTTATTTTGCAAAGTAGCTTTGGGGATGAAAAAGGCAAAACTGTGTAGACCTACAACTGCTTCAGATCTTGATCTGTCCTAAAATCTTAAATTAATTTGAAATGCTTTGACTTCAACTCTGAAATGGATTTTGTAATGGTAATTTCTTTTTTAAATAAAAGCCTTTTTTTGTGTTAAGGTAGAATAATAACACTTACAATTTCATTTCTTTTTTTCTTCCCAAAAGACCTTTTTAAAACCATGTCAGTGAACCTTTCTGTTAAGATATTCTGTTAAAAACACTGGTTATTTTTTTAGCGGCTACTTCTAACAGGTCCCTGTGGGAGTTCTGACGTTCATTCAGCCCTTTGATAGAGCTAGCAACCAATGAAGTCCTCTTTATTCTGCCTCTAAATAGCTCTTAAAAGACAATCTTTTAAGAATGCCACCAAATTATTTTCCTTCATTGTAGCCCTGATTTATTCCCAGCTCGTGATCAGATCTAAATGAGAAAAAGGAAAACTTTCTTGAAGCTGTCCTAATTGGATGGATAGGCTAGGCCTGACTCCTATCCTCTTGCGTGTCTAATTTGCATTTTGAGTTGTTCTTGGAAATCAAGTGAGGAGTTCTCTCGCTTGCTGCGGTTAGTCTTGGGTTCCTGTCCAATCTTCTCTAATCACTAGTATTGCAGTGTAAGCCTTGAAATCACAACTTTGTTTTTCTTAAATTGCCAATTACAATGCAGGATATGGCCTCTTCTATTTTGGTATTTCATAATATCAGTGAAAGATCTCTTCAGCCACAGCTGACAAACGAGGAACAGATTTTCATTTAGCAGAAAAAAATGAAGATTTCACTAAGCTTTTAGTTTTATATCTTTGTTCACACAGCATAATAGATTGATTGCTAGCTGCTGGACTACTTGGTAATTATGAATGACTTTCTCTAAGTTTTGGAGGTTTTGCACTTCAGCTTTGTGCCAAAGTGGTGTTTTGTTCTGGTTATACTGCTGGGAAAAGTAAAGATACTTTGTTGAGAAGCATGTTTGGTATGTTACTAATTGCAGCCTGCCTTTGTGTTAAAGCAGGCTGAAACTTTGGATAGTCTAACCTCTTCCAGGGAGTTCCCCCTAAGTACATTTAATGGCAATGTAAGCAGATTGACAGCCTTGGAGACACAGGGTCTGATTCTACTGCTGCTGCCATGAGTACAACCCTAATATTCTGGAATTGGTTCTAAATTTCTCTGGGGATACACCTACAATATGCTCAAGCTCCTGTCTGTCAGGTAATTGCCAGTCGTCTAAGTAGAACTGAATGACCCAGATAGGTTTGGATACCAAAGATCTGGTTCTGCAATCCCAGGTAACTGTGATGGAGGTTTAAAATGGAAAAACCTGTCTTTCAGTCTGGCTACACAAAGACACAGTGGACAAGCCCTAGAGACTTTTGACTTGCATGTGTTTCTCTCCAATGGTAAATCTCTATAAGCTCTACAGAAATGCTTTACTGCTTTTCACTGTCACTAGCTGATTGAAATGAAGAAGGTCCTAGATGGACTGGTTTGATATTTAGGGTCTCAGGAGGTGATCTCTCTTGATTAAAGTAAGCTTATAGTTGTGTCCGTAGTTTTGTTTGGCTACAGAAAAATATTAGTTTATATAGCTAGAAGCTTAACTGACATACTGACTTGTGCCTCTCCAGTCTTGAAAAAGATTCTCTGGGAATCCAAGCATACTAATGATTGACACTAATTGTTTTAAGTCATGTAGTGAATTTTATGGATAATGCTTGTGTGAATAGATGGTAGGAGCAGATTTTAGGGTGTAATTGTGCAGCAGTCATATTGAGGTAGCAGTGCCTTTTCCACAAAAGGCCAAAATAATTTGTGGTGACTCTTATTGTAAATGGTGTGTTTACCATGAATAAAACTGTCCCAAAGAGGATTTAATAAAGATGACTTTATCCTCTTGAGATTACTGAGGTGGAAGGATGCTTGTTTCTTGCATATTCTGCCAGACTGATTCCACTGGAGGTGATCTGGATTGATTTCTCTCTTTTAAAAAACTTCTACTGTGTTCCTCAGCTGGCTTCTGCTTGTAACTTGGTAAGCTGCTTGGCCTTGCCATCAAGTCTGTTACATTGAGTGTTGTCCTCTGGTTTTATGGAAGCATCTCCTTGTAGCACTGAAGGGATTGATTCTCTTCTTTTCTAATGACATACAGATCCTTTTCACTGCTTTTTATAGCTAAAGGTCCATGTGAGGAAGGGGGGGAACTTTCGCTTGAGCACATTAAGTCACAGGAATCTTCATGTTTTTAGCTCTTAATTACACAGACTGTTTTTCTCCCTGAAGTTAATAGTCTCATCTCTACCTGAAACAGGATTTCAATGACTGATCAATAATTCTAGAGGCAGCACTGCTCTCTTCTAACAACACCAGGCATGTGCATTTGCAAGCATGGGAGAGGGGAGGATATGGGGGGGAAAAAAGGCTTGATGCCTTGCTTCTTATCAGTCTAATTATTGAAGTAAGTTAAGCTACCTCTGTGTGTAGGTAGACAGATTTAGAGTCATTTGAGTGGAAGAAGAAACATGGTTTGAACTAAGTGAGGTTAGGGAATACAGGTAAATTCAGTAGCAAGCTGACCAATAGCTTTATGTTGGAGTAGACCATAAAGAACAAAAACAGCAATAATGAAAGCCGCCATTATAAATCTACTTCTTATTGCTTACAGCTTCAGGCTGACTTAAAATCAACTTTTATTAGCTCCATATTAGGGGATTGTTTCCTCTGGATTTGATTACTAGGATGGATATATTTGAAATCTGCATTTCCATATAGATAGAACTGCTCTCTAACTCTGCTGCATTCCTGAGGAGGCAAAGGAGTTCACTGAGGCTGATTGGTTTTAAAGGACTAGCTGCAACACAGGCCAGGAATAATGTGGAGGTGAGACATTAGGAGAGTATATGCTATCTGGAATGAGTCTACCAGGGATTGGTCTGTAATTACACAGCGTTTTATTGTATTGGACTAATGACTAGTCTTGGAAATAAGAGTACCATTATATTAGGTCCTACTTTTTGACGAATGGACATGTGAAAGAAAGGATGCTGCTGTCCTGTTTCAGAGGAGAGGAAACTGAGGCAGAGATGTAGTTTTTCAGCATTGTACAGGGCTGAAGGATCTGTAATATGCTTTGAGCAAGCCAGGAATATTTATTCTTGCATAACAGACAAGAAGGTGCTGCCAAAGGAGAGATGGATTTTACCCCTTTAAAAAAAGTACTGTGTGAAAGATGCTGCCTTCCAAAACTGTTTAACACTGTAGTCTGCAACTGCTGTTAACTTTTTCATCCTGTGGTAGGCAGTGATGTAACTATTGGGCTTGCTGTGTGGCTTAACATACAGAATTGTAGTTTTGGAGCCAGTTGACCCTTCATAGCAGCTTCAGGGATAGTGAGAGGTCTTGTGTTTCCTTCTTCTGCTTCTAGGCATTCATTCATTCTCTCTTGCAGTGTCTCAGGCAAAACCCCATATGGCTGCTTGTTCTTTTTTCTTTTCCCTGGGCTAGTCTTCTGACACTAGGGAAATGAATTGACTTACAGAGAAGTCACCAGAGTTTGGGGCTGGTGGGGATAAGCAGCAAGAGCAGAAGAGAGAGGAGTTGTACCTCTTTCTGGTAGTGGAAGTGAAACGTCTGGATTAGCTCACCCTACCCAGTGAAACTACTATAATCTCCCTGCAAGTTGTAGTTTTCAGCTGGCATAACTAGGATTTCCCAAGTTTTGTTTCCAACTCTAGCATAGTGGGAAACATCTAGGTGAACTGTTTTACCACATGGTCTTTTGTCTGTAAAACAAGGACGACGGCTCTTTTGTGAAATTTTGACATCTGCAGATAAATAGTATGTCTTGCAGCCTGTGCCAAATCCCCTTCATATGTAACCCTTGCTACAAACACCTCCTACCTTGAGGTTTTTAGTGACAAGTGGAAAACTGCTCTATGAGCAGAACAGGAGAAGTTAATCCCTTCCAGCACCAGTTTCTTCATGGACGTGAAAACTTTGAATTGAATAGGGTTTTTCCTAACTGTTATTGCATAAGTACAATAATGTAAAAGTAGAGTTTACTCCAAATTGATTTGCTTCCCCGTCCCAATTTTGTGCCTGTTTGATGTTGCTGGAATGAGCTGGCTTTGAAGGAAGGTTACTATTAGTGAGATACTCCTAGAGTCTAAGGGTGGAATTCACTGAAAGTTTTTTAGGATACTTTTTGGTGAGTACTGATGTTCCCATCCCTTACCTTGAGAAGTGAAGCTTACCCTTCTGAATTAACAGTGCTAGTTTACCTTTGAAGTCCTACCTAAACCCTCAAAATGGCTTTGAGGAACTTATATTTCATAGTCTTTTGTGTAGGGGTGAATAACACAGTGGACTTGCTGACATTATACTCCCTTTCAATTCTATATGTCTAAATGTATAGAAAAGCAGAAATTGCAGTCCCTAGGTTGCAACAGGGGTGCAGTACAAGACTCCTGTGCTTGCATTTGTTAGGTTTGTTACTGGGTATTACAAATAAGCTTGTCCCTTTCTGGTAGATAACTGCAGAGCAGGTGTGATTTGAGACTTCATGTTTCAGATAGGGCTCTGAATATGTCAAGTCCAGCAGGCAAATGTGAAGACAAGTTTGAACATTTATTTCTGTTTGTTGCTGGGCTATGCCAGGTCCTTGGATTTCTTTGCAATGTATTATTATATGTTTAGTTCATTCTGCTATTACATTGGACTTTGAGACAGAAAGTTGTGAGAAAACTGTAGCAACACAGAGCAGGAAGAAAGGAGCTGTAGCTGAAACATGCTTTGCACAAAGATGCCTTCTTTGAAACAGGGAGCTTTGTGTTGCTGGTCCTTTGCTGCCTTGTAGCATCAAATATTCATTCCATGTCTGCATTTTGATTGTGATAGTGTGATACAAGAAGACATGATGTTGTTTTAAGCCAGCAAAACCACAGAGCTGTCAGGAAGGAGACCACAGCTACATGGAGCTCTTTCTTCAGAAGAAGCAGTTAGCAGGCATATCTGGTGTAAAGAATGAATGTGTTATAAAAACAGGAGATAGCCCAAGAGGAGATGAAGTTTTTCTGAAAGATGTGGTATTTGGCTTGAAAATGTAAAATCTCTGTTCTTTTGTACATAGAAATAAAAAGCAGTTTAATCTGTGTAGTATAACAGTCTGCATAATGAACAGATACAGGTACATAACCTGTTAACCCTGAACTGTTGGCTGCTCAACAGACTGCATAATAAAAGGTCCTAGCTATGTTACCTTGAATTATTGGTCGTATTACAGACTGCAGGTAATAAACAGGCACAGGTATATTGCATTCACCTCTTTCTAGAAAGAGCAGGAAATGTTATTTTTCCTTCCTGCTGTTCTTGGCTCATGCTGGGCTACTGCAAAATGGACTTGATTTGATGCTGTTGTCTGTTTAGCCCAGGTCAGTAAAAACCAAGTGTGGTTTCCTTATGACAATTGTTTTGTGATTGATGTGAATAATTTTGGTAGTTGAGACCTTTGATTTGAAGAGTGTCCACATTGTTAAAACCACCAGTATAACAGAAATCATATCGGTATATCAACAAACCAGCTGCGTTATTAGTTCCCTTTCAGCTAAGGCTGGGACATGCAGGCTGGGATTTGGCTGGAGGTGTATGTTTTCAGAGGAAGAGGTGGTAGGGGCAGAGGGATTTGTTGCCAGAGCTTGTGTTGTCAGTTCTCAAAATAAACCATGGCCATCAGTCTCTGGGCTGTCAATCTGGCACTTTCGTGAGAACTGTATTCAAAAGCTTGTATACTTTATTTTTCTAGTGTTCCTTTTACTGGAGCAGTAGGGGAGTCTCAGCACATTACTTGTGCTGAACTCACCTCAGCTCCTGTATTTACTACAGTTTCTAGAGTTAATCTTACCTTTACATCCACTGGCGAAACTCTGAAAAGAATTGTTAAGCAGTGCTGTGGATAGAGGAAGGTCTGTTCAGTGAACAGCGTCCTTGTCAATACTTGTCAAGTAATTACCGGGGAATTAGTTTGGATTTGTTAGCTCAACTTGAAGCATGAAAATTTACAAGGCATTTGCCCTCAGAGTTTTACAGGCCACATAAACTTGTGAGGACATCCTCATCAGAACCACTTTTTTGGCCTTTACCACAAATAATTACTTGGACACTTGAGGAATATTTGTTAGGGCACATTTAAATCTTTACTTGGTCAGGAAACAGCTGACTTTCTTCCAGTGCCCTGTGGGAGAATTGTTGCTCTTGGCAGACAGAAGTCCAAACAGTAGCTCACATTCTTCCTGCCTGGGTAAGGAAGGACAGAGAAGCTGTTTTTTAACCAAAGCTGTTGATGTCAAGCCACTGTAGCAATCTTCTGGGCAGCCTTTGAGAGATTGTGTATGCTGTGCATTTGTAAATGGAAAGAAGCTTCTTTCCTTCAGGCCACTGGACTAGGTACTAGGGTTTAATTCTAGAAGTTGACATCTCCTTACCAAGGCAAAAAGGGCAAGAACCTTAACCTTTGCGTCCTGAAATCCTGCATATGCAAGACCTGGCTAATGTTCCTAAATCTGACTTCTGAGCTAGTGTTTATCTTGTTAGGCCATGCCTTTCATTCTGAACTTCCTTGCTGCTACTGTTTTTGTACAGTGGCACAACAGGGCCTTTGGAAGAGGATCTGGATCAGTCTTACGAAACGAATAGCTTCACTGAGCAGCACAGAGGAATAACAAGAGAAGGTAAGAGACCTGCGTTCTTTTGAAACATCAGAATGTGTTAGGGGTAGTTTTGCTGAAACAGAATTTGAATAACTGTTTCAGCTCACTGATCAATATGAAATCAACATGGGAATGAAAATGAATCAGTGGCACCCCACAGCAGGGGCCATCACCCATGCTGTTCTCATTCACAAGTGATAAAAGGAAAATTGAACAGACAACAGATCAAACTGAGGAATAACTGTCCCCTGCTAGAGGTATAATCACTGTCTGACTTGTTTCTCTGTCCCAAAAGAACTTGAAGTTGAGCCTTACTGGAAGGTATAATCCTGTGGCTCTACAGCAAGGCTAGTCTTAGTGTTGAGAGGGTGTCATCTATGAGTCTTAGTAAAGCTTATCTTTTATCAACATTATGTGAAACCTGTTGTCAAAGGCTGTACCTGCAGATTGCTGTCAATGGTCAGGAATCTGGTTTTTCACTGAAATGCTGTACTTGACTGTATGCTACTATATTGCAAGTGCGAAAGCAGGTCAGTGTCAGTTGCCAGTGCCTATCTGTTTGGACAAGGTTTAATGCTCTATGTGCTTTGCAGTTCCTAGCTCAAAGCTCACTGAAATACGGGGAAAAAAGTTAACTTGATTTGAGAGAGCTTTTGGCCAGGCTCAGGTTTTCTACCAGTCTGACCTTTGAAAATAAACCTGAGTTAGTGCTGAGACAACAGCAAGGAGGCAAAAATGTGTATTGCATGGGATGTATCTTGTTGAAGGTCTGCTGTGTTCAGTGGTTAACAAAGGTACTTTAAACCATCTGAAAACTACTTAATTACAAGCCAAAACTTTCTCTGCTGATGCTCAGGAAGCTTGTCTGATTCCATTGGTTGCATGCTTGAAAAATTGTTGGAGTGATGGGTCTGTGTGAGTTTATTTTTTCCCCCCCTCTGCAGCTCTTCCTGCTTATAGACACAAAAGAAATAGGCATTTTCAGGAATTTGTTTTCAGTAAACTGTGTTGTGGCAATGTAGTCTCTTCCAGCTCTCCTCTGACACAAGTGTCCTTTTCTGAATCTTTTTTGGTACAGCATCTGTTCTCTCAAACTGTTTTGCTCTTCACTATTACATGACCTTTCATTGGAGGACAGCCTTATGGTTAAGACTGGTACGATGACAGGAACATCTACAGTCAGTTCTTCAGTATAATATAAGGACCTGTGTGGCTAGGAGCTGATTTTTCGTTTGACCACTGACTTAAATGAAAATGTTACAACTCCCATGCTGCTTTGTCATTTGGAGCCAGAACTTCAGGAGTGTAACTGAAACATTTCCTCTGACTCCTGTGGGGCTCTGGCAGCCAAAGCTGACTGAGGGCTTAGTTCTTTGTGCCTGGTAGAACAGCTTTAGTTCCACTGAGGGAGGGCTTCTTCCAGAAATTGGACAGGCATTTTAGCAAGTGAAGTAGATGTTGCTTATTTATTTCAGCTACATCCCCAACAGCCTTGACTTGAAGGCCAGCAAAGCATCACAAGTAGTGTATGGTGTCCAGCTGATGTCTCTGAGCAGTTACCCCTTCTCCTTTAACCTTCTCAAACTGTTTGATCTAGATGATGAATATTAAGCCTGTAAGAGGAGTTTTAAGCCCAGAAGAGGAGTGCCTATTGTGCACTTCGATGAATGTCCATTTCTAGTAACTGGGGATGGCATATAAATTCATCAAGAAAAAACACAAAATGAGGTGGTAATTAAAACTTTTTACTTTGTAATTGAATGATGGCTGTTGAAATTATTGCTTCCTAGGAAGAGAAAACAGTGAGGGTTTGATAGAGACTGAGGCAATATTTCTGGGGCTCAGACAGAAACCTGCTTCTCCTAAGATCTATTTTACTTCTTTCCTTGCAGCGTATCTATTGCAGAAAAATCAAACTTTTATCTCTTCAGTTGCTCCCTTTAGCAATTAGTTTTCTAGAAGCAAAAGCAACAGAGACATTGAATTTCCAAACTATTACACATGACTTCATGGAAAAATCAAGGTTTTCCACACTAAAAACAGCTTAAATTTTTTTCTAACAACTTAAACCTCTTACAGAACTTTAACTGTGCTACCCTGGCTTGGTATAAGGCTAGTTAAAATCATTCCTGCCAAAAATGGATTTAGCACTTCAGTTTGAACCGGGGAGTTGTAAGGCAGCTTCCATTTTATACTGCAGAACAGGGGATCTTTCCATTGATAACCTGGCAATTAAAGGTAAAGCAAATGTTTAGGTTACAAACCTGCGTAAACCCAGGCAGCGAGCTTTCTTGTTGATAACAAATTTTACTGATGTTATAGCTGTCAAGATGTATAAAGTAAGATTTCTCTAGCCAAGGAGAACAAACTTGGACCTCCCATTGTTTAGGATTGAAGGAGAGAGACAGAACTGTGTGTGTATCGGTTTCCAATGCTGTCATCTGAAGAAGTGTGAAGTATAAATATATCGACTGTGCTTAGCCAGCTAGCTCAGACTTCAGGAGTTGCACAGCTTTTATACTATCCCTCTCCTTTCCTAGTAACTTAACCAATGGAGTAGTCAGCTTCCTCTTAAGCCTCTTTATGAAGCCTGTGAATATTTGGTTAGCACTGGCTGAACATCTCTGGCTAATAACAAAGGTGAAATTGCCCCTGAACTCCAACTTATTCTGCCTAAAAGTTTGCCTGTCAAACATATCTGTAAGCCAACTAGAAGGAAAATGGGAGTCTCTTCCTGGCTGTGGTATTCTAGACCTTCATTTGTCTCCTTGTTTTGCATTACACAAAACATGGACGTGCCCTGGTTTTTTTACAATCTGCAGACTGGGTGTTGCATCTTTCCTGAAGCTGTATATTTTCCAGGAGGCTAACTTGTTGGTTCCATTTTATTTTGAGGAAGTAGAGGTAAAACAATGAATTGTTACTGTGGTAGTTTATCTGTGGCACTACATTATGGCAATAATCTAGTTCAGAATAGCCTTGGTCTCCATTGTCAGCACCTTTACCCAACAAGGAGAGTGGCATTAAAATTTTAAGCTCAGACCAAGTGTTTCTAGAGAAATATAGTAGATATGAGGTGTGTATTTAACTTTAGGACACTAGCGTAGCTGAGGGGAAAAAAAGCTTAGGCTGGGATGGGAAAAAGGGTATGAAAATGAGGTAGGATTAATTATTTTATGCAAGCATTCTCTGAGCAGCCAGTGGTAGGGTAAGATGAGAAAGGAGAGCATTCTTGGAAAGAAAATAATCAGTGGAGAGAAGGGGATTTTTTGAGAAGCTGGGCTTTAGACTGTTCTGATAGCTGCATGATTATTGTTCTTAAGAGCAGGTTTTTTTGCCTTCATGGAAAAGGGGATGTTTCTAAAGTGTCCTGAGGTAGTGTCAATGCAAAGGCCATGGGAGCAAAGTATCCAGCTACAGGGGTTGGGGTTGTGCTTAGATCAGGCCTGTTTACTTCAGAGCTGAGCACATAGTTGCACTCCTGCGCTAAAACTCACTTGAAGTGAAGGGTTTAGTTCTGACAGACACAGAGCTGTTAACTTTGGCTTTTACTAAAGCTGCTTGAGCAATAGGAGGTTGGACATGCTGTGTTACACTCTGGTGGTGTACTAGTTTTACATCCATATAGTCTAGCTGGTTCAATAGAGTTGCTGCTGCTTTACACCAAAGGTACTAAGGATGGCTTAGCTCACTCTTTTTACATTGCTCAGGAATGTTTTCCTTATCCCATTTTCACTGTAAGAAACACTAATTGAAATTCCTGCTCATATGTCTTAGGAACTATGAGTCAGAGGAATAAAAGCACTTAATCACTTAATGAAATTATTGCCTCTCCAAGCATGAAAATAAGATGGTGGTGGGGGAAACGTGAAGTGTTTTGTGGCAATCACTTTAAAAACAAGTTTCTTTCTACTTTGTTGTAGTATGTGTAACTTGGTATGTTCCTTTCTTGTGCACTGGTTCATAAAGAGAATGATTGCTAATGCTGTTCTTGGCTGAGCTGTTCTGTAGCTGTAGACAATGTCAGGCTTACAAAATCAGCAGGCTTACTTTTGATTAGCAGTTGGAATGTGGATACACCGTGTAAGGTGGTCTTTCGTTCAGAAGATGGTCTTGCATTTCTCAACTGGAAGGGCAGCTTAAAGACTTGCGACAATTTGTAACTTAATACAGTGGTGACTGTTGGTTCCAGCTTGTAGCTTGAGAGCAGCAAGTGTTCAGCTCCTATAGGAGATTGGGAGAGTAGTAGCTGGTTTTATGCTTTGAATGCCAGCATGTGGTGTTAGATGCATGTAGTCTGGCCTTCTAACTAACAGCTTAGAGATGCATCTATTTTCTTTGCTCACCTGATGTAGGTAAGCTGGTAGTAAGACAAACCTCAGGGCTTCTAAAAAACTCAGTGGCACCTTTTGTAAATACGTAGATTATAAACCCTGAATTCCAGCCAAATTCCAGTTTGGCCAACAGTCTCCTGTCTCCTGAAGCCTCCTGTGCTGTGACATGTTCTTTACTTCCAGTCTGAGCTTTTTCTTCTGTGCCTAGCCTTTCTTTAGCAGCATCCGTGTTCTGTTTAGATGGGTATGTGTGAACACTGAGTGAATTGATTCTTGTCAATTATAAAGACTGCAAGGAGTCTGGAGACTCCTTGAGATGAAAAGCAATGAAAAAATGTGAAACATTAATTATTTATCTCTTGGTGTCATTATTGCATAGGGCTTAAATTACTACTTCAAAATCATTTCTCATTATACTGTACTGTCATCTCCGCAGATACAATGAACTTATACACTGCAGATATTAGAGAATGCAAGCTGCTCTGGATTTATTAGGGAAGAGGCTCTTCTCCCCTCCCTTCTGTTCCTCCTACTAGCCTACTGGATTAGTTTGGACTAAATTAAATAGGCTCAAAAAGCTAAAAGAAAGAGGCAAATCACTATGGAATAAGAAATTAAAAATCACTTCATTGAATTTATTTTAATCTGCAAAGTTGTAAAGTGCTTAAACTGCAGATCCCACACTGAAGAAATCTGAGGGAATTCTCAATATGAATTTTGAATGCAGCACTCAGGTTTGTGGTTCAAGTGCATATGAAATGAAGCTTTTGTTCCCAGTGGTCAACTAACTAGATTTGTACCTAGGGGTGGGAATGAAGGGGGGGACGCACATCATATATTTTTGCACAATGCCAATGTTTTGGTGACAAGGAAGCCCTTGAGGTTCTGAATATTTCACCCTAGAAGTAAACAGCTTCCACTTATGCTGGACCTGTTTTCCCCCTTAGATGGTACAT
Organism: Steatornis caripensis; assembly: GCA_013398225.1. NCBI lineage: Eukaryota > Metazoa > Chordata > Aves > Caprimulgiformes > Steatornithidae > Steatornis > Steatornis caripensis. The sequence goes on along the minus strand of VZSC01010952.1, from coordinate 376,969 downwards.
TCTTTTTTCTGAGTAATACATCATTGAAGCAACTCATTCTGGTGATGAATTACTTGTACATGTTATCAGATGGGCCTGTTCTGATACTCCTGCATCATCCAGAGTATTACACTAATATATCAACAGACTGAACTGTTGCTCCGATTATGTGCCTTAGTCGCATATATCACAGTGTGCTCATACATGCACACAGATCCTGCTGGAACAATGCAGTGTGAAAATAGTGCCCTCAGCGAAGTTTTTTAGCAGGTGTGCAAAGTCAGGTTTCGGTAGAATTTGGGGGCAGACTTGCAAATTAGACCATCAGCCAATGTCTCAAGTTTTTAAGGTTATGGGGTTCTTTAACATTTGGGTCATATCATTTCAATGCTTTTCAGAACCGATGCTTTGGACATTTGAGCCTCTTAAAACAATCTTTGGAAATGTGCTTGTACTCAGCAGCTAGTTTTGAAATCTTGGGGGTGTTGGTCTTTCTTTCTTTTTTCCCCCTCTTTTTTGTTTGAAAACATTGCATTGCTAACACTTTATCCCCCAAGTGCTAAGAGGGACAAGCCCGTCTTAAGGGGACAGGTAGGGCTTAGGAGCAGAGCGGGTGCATATTTTTCAGTCTCTGAACATTCGGAGACAGTTTGTGGGGTGGCAGAAGGGTTGTCTTGCTTCACTAAATGTGAAGTCTGTATTGGTACAGACTTCCCTGCAGTTGTCTTCAGACATAGACTGTTGCCGCAGGCCAATCTGTATTTGGATAGTTTGAACTTGTCTTTAAACTGTTGCAAAACCTAAGACCTATGCTTTGCTTCTAATTCTGCTTAATGCTTTAGTTACTTAGCTCAGGTTTAGTTCAGAAAATGTTCATTTCCCCTTCCAAAGCCAATCTAAAATAGCCACGCTTCATGAGCTTGCAAAATCAGCCTTCAGTTCTGCAAGAACAGAGTTAATTCTGTTCAGGTTCCTGGCACTGGTGTTCTTGGGACCTAAGCCAGAACCTGCTGAAGTCAGCAAAGGTGGTTCTAGAGGACACTGGGTCGTGTCTGGTACAGAATGAAAAATGTGCAAAGTCTGCTTTGTAAATACTGCCCTATAGCTGGATTTTGTCCTATGTAGTCTGTCTGCTGCCCTGGCACACAGAAATACACACTTCTTCCTGTTGTTGGAGGAAAAATGGCTGCAACCTCAACCTGACATTTCTATTTACACAAGATGCAGCTAGGCAGCCTAAGTTATTTGCATCCTAGCTAAGATGTTATGGGTTTGTGGATAACTTTAGAGATGGTTACTTTATATTCAGAGCAATCTTTTGCAGCTGTAGAGAATGAATTGCGAAATTAAAAAAAGTAACTTGTAAGGGGAAAATAAGTCTAAATTTGAGTAAAAACAAAGTAAATAACAATGATTATGTTGCAGAGCCTAAGGATAGCAACCTAATATAATGCTGAGCTGAGATACAAACATACTGTAGATGTAAGTTTGATTGTAGCTCAGATTTGGCCACTTAATATTTATGTGAGAGCATTCAGATCAAAGCAGAAAAGATGGGTTGTTTAGATGTTCCATTCTTTCAGTGTCTAGGAGGACAGGTAATTCAAACTATCTGTGGAAATGTCTGTCTTTATCAGATGACCCAAGCAGAAAAGGAATTTCAAAGCTCAATAGACAAAGAAACCACTCTTGCAAGACAATTTAGCATGTAGTCATGCAGTAATTTTGCAGATATTTCTTTCAGTACGTGAAAGGGGAGCTACAGAATCAGAGCAAATAGCCTGGTTAGGTTTAAGTTCTCAGTTCAGGTACACTCCATGCTCTAAGGGACAATTTAAGGGAATGCTGTATGATACATTTTTACATATATTTAACTGCTAGTTTAACTAAACTCACCTGGAAGTGACCTTTCCCTGTCAGAATTGGTTATGTGCAGTTCATCTTTAACCTGCTAGGTTAAATGAGCTCAAATGGGTGTTAGCTAATGAGTTGGACTACCTGGCAGATGTGGTGCATGTCATATGATGTCTTCGGTTTACAAAGTAACATGCCTGTTACAAAGTGCTAACCAGATAAACATATGAGCATCTGACATACATGCAAGTTATTTAAGTCCTTCTGCATTGAGTCTGTCTGGATTCAGCTGGCATGAGAGTTTGCTTTGTACCTCATATTGAGTGCTCATTCTCCTCCCACAATTCCTACCATCTGAAAGAGGACTGACATGTATCAGTTACACTCATTAGCTTTGCAAAATGTGACTGTGATTCATAATGATCTGCTGCTTTGAGACAAACAAAGCCCAAAAATGTGTTTCTTCATTTTCACTGGCAGTAGCAGTCTGAAGACTCAGGCTGGAGCCTGGAAAATAAAAACCTTGTGGAGATTTTAAGGCTGAAGAAATGAATGAAATGCAGTGGGTTTTTCTAGCTTATATGGGCATTGTTAAAGAATCAAACTATGCTAGAACCACTGAGTTATTTAATCTCACTAGAAATTCCCTGCCTACTAGATGTTTAGAATACACATCTGGATAAAATTTGGACACTGGAAAAACTTGCTCTTCTATTGTACAGCATTGGCATTGGTGTCATCTTAGCATTCTGGTTCTGTTCTTTTGTCCTTCACAAGGTTTTTTCCCCATGATGGAGAGTGGTATATGAGGGAACATGTTTTTATTTTCGCACAAAGCGGAGAAACAAAAATGTTACAATACTGGTTCACACCAATATATAACCAAAAATTACTATAACTCGTTGACACAAAGGATGAGAAAAGTCTGGCCTGTCCTCTCTGGAGGCCCTTGTGCATGTAGGAGGATTTGCTACAGCAGCATATCAGGCAGAAAGGTGAAATGTTATCACAGTGGTATCAAACTGTATTGTTTGTATCCAGCCTCGCAGGAGAATTTAACAGAAGAAAGAGCAACTATTTTCATTAATCTGCAGTGACCCTCAGGGGGCCTTTGAGCACTAAATAAACTTTATTGTCCCTGGAAACCACCAATGAAGAGAAGAGCAGAAGTCATGACTTTGGTCATCGAGCCCGGTCGTTGCTTGCTGAGTCTTGGATGCTAACTCCAAATTGCAGAAACAAAAATGTTCTAAGGTTTGCCATTCAGCCTTCTGTTTTACTTGGGCATTAGAAATGAAAAACTTCTATTTATGCACTTCATGGAGACTTCAGCTGAAGTGATTATCTTAGTTTTGCTGTTAGCTGTGTAAGTGTGGACCTCATGGCTTGTCTTTGATTTCACATGTCACTTGCTCATGAACTGTGTTGTTTGGGGAACGGTCAATCTCTCCAGTACTCTGCATGCTGATGCATTGGTGTTGATTTGCTACAGGTAGGTATTGCTGCACTTTCAAAATAAGGGTGATGTTAACAAGAAGGTGATCTTTGAAGGGAATCACCAGGTGAGCTGTGCTTCATTCAACCTCCCTGAAGAGTTTAAGCAGTCAAGTAAGAAATATACCTGATGTTTGCTGGTTAACTACTGTGAGTCGGCCAGCTGGGGAAGTGCAGAGCTGTATTTGCAGGATTTTCAGAATACCTTGAGGTTACCCTTTAATTTTCTCCAACAGTATATTCCTACACTATTTTTCAAAAGCTGGATGATTTTTGCCTTTACTATTTTAAAAAAGTAAATTAGGACATGCTTTGGGGGCCTCAAAGCCTCAGTGGTGCTTTTTTCAATAACACAGAATTTGCCGCATACAGCAAATAGCTGCTCAAAGACTTTTTTTACTTGCTAGCTATAGCACCCGAAAGCTAAACTTCCCTCATTAACAATTAATGACACTTAGGCTTTGTGCTTCTAATAATGTCATCATTGATTACACTTTTAAATGGCAAGACCCAGTTGTCAGGGATGGCCGCCTCAGTCTTGCACCAAGCAAATAGATCAGCACTGGAGGGGTATTATTGGATGAAGTATTAGTTCAGCAGTATTTTGACAGAGGGTCTTTATGATCTTTGATTGGGAAGTACATGATTCATTAGCGAGTTGTGACAAATTGCAAATGGCACTTCCAATGTCGCTTAAAAAGAATAGGGGATTGCAAAAGGCATGCTGCTCCTGGGTTTTGCTGTCCTTACTGTATCATGCAGAATGGCTGCCAGAAAGAGTTGGGAAAACTCTTTGCCAGTTTCTGAGCCTTTGATTTGTAGACTGTCACACTCCATAGGAAGCTCACCTGTGTATGGAAGGGGAGAGGTGCTCCCTATAGGGCAGGTGGTAAAGAGTATTGGAATGTAGAAAGAAAAACCTGCATGGGGTTGTGTAGAGCAGCCCTGGCCTGCCAACACTGCTAGTCAGTCTTCTAGCTGCAAGGCTGTGAGGAAACCCTAATGGCTGGGGAGTGACTGAAATAAGGAGGGAGAAAAAAAAAGTGACAACTAACCTCAGTGACAATTTTTTAAGCTGACTTTGCAAGCTCAGAATGAAGGTGATATTCAAAAACCAAGCCACGCTTTTGTTTAATTACAACAATATTTTTCATATTGTTTGAAAACTTGGGGCTGGGATTTTAATTTGCAGGTTAGTAGTACTAACTATATATAGGTCTATATAAAGGTCATACTGACCTTTGGTATCTCCACACCTCTGCCTTAATCTTCTCTTGGAAGTGTTGGGGGTGCTGACTAGAGTAGGCATGTCTTCTCTCACATTCCTGAACTCCCCTGTTTCTTCTCTGGAACTCCAGTGTTTTCCCAGGCTCCAGCCTTGGAGGCTACAGTGTTTGTTGTAAGAGAAAGCAGCCTTAGGTCAGCACCTGTCCTTTTGGGAAACTGCATTGCTCAAATTTCTTCAGCACCCTTTCATGATTGGAAAGTGTCAGCTAAGAAAGAGGATGAGACTTCTGATAGAAAATAAGAAAATCTCATTAGGTTCATTGTATATAAGGGCCCCAAAGCTCTATTAGGATATACCAGTGTACTAGCAAGTTATTACTGTCCCACTTTTTCTGTTCAGTTTGACTTAAGAGCTGTGGTCATTCTTCTTTATTTATAAATAAAGTGCTGTCAGCACCATCTGAAATGTGACAAATGGTAAGAGTAGTAATTAGCCCTGTCACAGGTATCAAAGCTGGGAAAACTGTATTTAAAACCATGTTAGTGACACCGAAGATGTTAAGTAAGGCAGTTCTCAGGCTAATAGATTTGATATAGCTAATTAGAGAACTCAAAGTGGCCTCTTCTAGAAAGCAAAGTGCTTAGGAATGTCAGGCACCTTATTAGGTGTGGAACAAAACATTTGAAGGAATTGGGTAGTGCCGTGCCAATGAGATGCAATTACTAGGCATACAGCATGCAGAGAGCCCAGTAAAATGTCTTGCCTTTTTTTTTATTTTAAGGAATTCAGCAAGCACCACCAGAATATTCATCACTGAATTAGAAGTAAATATCTGCTCTTGAGCCTACTTGAAGATGTACTACTCTGCACTGCTTTTATTTTGAGGGACTACTCAGACCTCTCCCTGCTGTTGTACTGTTGCAATAGCACAATGTCCTTTGTTCAGCCTGTCTTTGCAAGTCTGGTCCCCATAGTAAACTTTTTGGTTCTATTTTCTTTTAGGACAATGAATGTCATAAACTAGATAACATGAGGGGTTTGGCTTCCGAATAAGCTTTTTCAGTGACAAAGTGCAAGCAATTCAATTCCTAGCCTAGCTGTTTTTCCAGAAGAACTTGATGTATGTTCCTTAACAATAGGCTTTGAGCCACAAGTAGAATGGCTAATCCCAATTAATATGTGCAAACAGAAGTCTTAAAACACCATGTCTCTACTTAAAATGCCCCTCTCTGCCTCTCTCTCTGCTGTAATAAACCACACAGCTAGAACAGCAGTAATAGCTTGCTGATCTGAGTATCTCAGAGTTTAACAGACTAAAAGCAGCAAGAGTGATCAGATGCTTTCCTTTTCTGAAAAAATGCAAGGCTGTCAAATTAACAGCAGTGGTACAGAAAACATCTTGCCTGGCCAGAGATTTTAAAGTCGATCATCCCAAACCAGCCATGATATTGCTGGAAGAAATACAGATTTTTGTAAAAATATTTTGAGGGAGTAGAAAAATTGCTGTTTATTCCATGTGGTTGTCTAGTTTCAAGCTGTTCTCCACTATCAGGAAGCCTTGATTTTGATTTAGCCGCTTTTAAACTGAAAGACCTAGCTTTCATGATCTTGGCCTTGTACAAAATCTTCTGACATGAGCTGTGAGTTTGGACTATAAGTAGAACTTCAATTATCATAGATCCCACATAGTCATTAGATTTGACAGTACTGTATTAGAAACTGTTACCCAGGGCAGTGCTGGCCATTGCTGGTGGTTGGGTAAGTTCCCTGTCTCTCCAGCCTAGAATTTTATCTTTGATTTAAAATATGCTGTTTATTTATCAAAGCTTTCCCCCCAAAGTGTTGATTTTTCAACTCTTGCATCGGTTTCAGAGCTGGAGCCTGTGCAGTGGGTAGTGGGAATCCTTGAACCAGAGGTCAGAAGATGCCAAGATGTGGATTCCTGAATGTGTCATCTGGTAGGTTAACAAATGTCAGAGGAAATGGCTTGTAAGGGAGCTTTCTGTGGTAGATGCAAGTGAATACAGGTCCAGAAGTGGGTCATTATGAAGCTTGAGAGAGCAAAGAAAGAGGTTGCCAGGGAGGTGCGTTTTTATGGAACTTAAACATTGTAACAGCTGGGTGACAAAAATGCCTGGGGACTATTTCCACAGTCTCACTGCATAGTCTGCTAAACTGTCAGCTACCTAAATATCACTAGTTATTTTACTTAATTTATCCCTAGAGGGGCTATAATGAGAGAGAATGGGGAGTATATTTTGGGAGCAATTAGCCTTAAAAGTCTATACATTCTTTTTTTTGAGCACAGTCTTCAGGGAGCTAAGTACAATGTTGTCTAACAGGCTGGGTGTCTTCTATTGCCTGTACTCCATCTTCAGGGATGGCAGCTAAACATGAATCCCTGGCATCTCAAATTAGATTTTAAAAGCCTGAGATTCAAGGACTACTAAGAAAGGGGAGAGAGGAAAGGGTTTTCTCAGCTTGTGGTTAAACGCACTGCACTACTGCATAATGAGAATAAGAAAGCTTTCAGGGAAAAGGAGGCACCCCTGTAAAATAAGGAATAGTGAAATTAATCTTTAAGAATAACCATTATATGGTCCAGTCATTCTTCTACCTTACCTCTTGCTTTCTTTTGCTGCTATCAGTTGAGCACAGCAAGTATGTATTTAATAATGACCAGTCTCGTGAAAAGGGATTTAGGCATTTCCTTGAATGCTTTTCTGAACTGGGATCCAGCATGGTTGCTGTACTCCAGGTTGGTCTTCAGCATCTATCAGTGTAAAGGACACAGGGGCTTCTTTATGCTTATAGTATTCTTGGAAAGCAGTTACTGAATTCTGCACTCAATGCAGCTCTGAGGACCAGCCAGCCTTAAGGGTTGCCGCCAGAGAGACCGAGAAGGTTGTGAAGATAACAGAAGGCCTTGTGCTGACTTTGGACACCTTGGTATCTCAAAACTGTCACTTCTGTCTTTGTGTCTTCAGTGTTAAAATGCATTACAACTTAGAGTAAACCGCTTTTTCAAATGAATACAAATAAATGCAGTTTGTTGAAATAGAATACAAAATGGAAAATTAAATTCTTTTGCCAGACTAGAAGTTGACAGAAAAAGTATTGTGACCAATGAATATTTTTTATAGTTCTGAAACATCACAGAAGTATTAAATATAGTATATGTAAATATAGATAGCTAATATTTTAATTAGTGAAATGAAACAAGGTATTTGAAATCAATCTCTTGACACTTCTCCATTTTCAATTTCTATGAAAGACTTAAATGTGGATCTGCATTTTTAATGCAGAAATAGTTTAAAAATGGCACCCATATCTGTCTTCAAATGAAATGTACAATGAGTTTATCACGGCTGAAATGGTCTTTTCAAGTTCCAGAAAGTTAATCTACTACGTGCTTATAGCTCCTTAGAAATCCCCCAAGTTTGTGGCAAGATACAGAATATTGCTGTTTGACTGCCGGCAGTGCGAAGGGAAAGTGCACCCAACTTGGTGGATGAAGATGATTCCCCATCTTGTGAGCTACTGCAAAGTGCATGGGGAGGAAAGCAACATCCAGTCTCCAAGACCAGAACAATCCCTCTCATGTTCTCCCCTTCTGTGTTTGGGAACCCTGCCTGCCTCTGCCCTGTCACCTCTTTTGTGAGCTTGAATTGCTTACAGACCAAATACATTGGCTGAGCTGTTGCTATGGATTCGTGCAGCACCTAGCAGCACTTGTTATCTGCAGGACCAATTTACTGCCATTCCTGTTTCACTTCAAGGCCCACGTTCTTCCTGTGGCTTTCCCTGGTCTCGGCTGGGGTCTTTAGTAATTTTCATAATGCACTTATACAGCAGCCACAACTGCTTTCTGTATTTCATGCATTGCTTTACAATACTCCTGCAAAAGGAGGGAGATAGTATGCTTGTGTTACAAAATGAAAATTGAGGCACAACAAGGTTTCATCCTAAACATGTCAACCGCAAGAACAAGATACTCTTGTTCTTGGGATGTATCCTGGCTCAATGCTGGCAGCTGAAGGCTTGAGCTAGGTTCCAGTTTGCTTTTAGGGCATGTTTTATATCACTCAGCTGCATAAAGCAGCCATGTGAGGCTTTTTCCTGTCTCTCATCAGTACAACTGTGCTTCAAAGCAATGTGGGGAGCAGCAGCAAAAAATCTCCTGCCTGGTGGATCTGCAATGCTGTTTGCTTCAGTCCACTCACAGGAACTGGCTTCCCACAGACAGATTTGGCAAAACTCTACTCTTGCCTTACCAACCTTTCCTTGTCCTGTGGCCGACTATGTGGGGGACATTGATCTGCATGTGTCATTGCTTGCCGTGTTGCAAACTCCTCTCTTTGCTGCATCTTGATCATCTAAATCAACTTGCATGTGTCATGTTGCTGCATCTTGATCTTTGCTGCAACTTGATCATCTAAATCCTGCTGCTGCCCTGGTGTTTTTCTGCCTCCCATGTGCGCACACCTGCTTGTTTTGCTGCTGGATCCTTTCCTGTGCACCCCCTCAAGGCTGTACTGCTCTTGTCACAGGGGATAAGGAGAGCTGACAAGCTGCAGGCACCCAGGGACTACGATATTCCAGTCTCCCTTTGGATTTCAATACATGCCCTGAGATACAGGTGATGTTTAGATGGCATAAGTGTTTGTGTCAAAGGTTGAGGTGTGGAGAGCAAACCCAATCTAATCCTGAGCTGTGACTGGCTGTGGGTTTTTTGTTTGCCATGTCCTGCTGCTGAAATCTGATTTGGCATCTTGGCAGTACAGTGTATATTTTCTGCCTTTTTAAAAAAAAAAAGGAAGAGAAGCCACTCTTACTTGACAAAGTCAAGTTTGGGTTTGTCTAACAGTTAACTTACTCATGAGGGGGGTTTATTCGGTGCTGCTTTTCAGTGTAGTCTGCTGTTCTGTAAACTAACTAGGGTGGCTAATAAATTAGGTAACTATAGGGAAAGAATAAATTCTTCATGCTTTTCAATACTGAGCTGAGTGCTGATTCAGTATTCTCATTCAGTAACAATGAGAACCCTCATTATTATCATGGGCGAGTAAAGCACAAAAAGCAAACTGAGGGAAATGCAAATCTGACTCGCTTCCTAAGCAGACTCAATGTACCAACTGCAGATGCAGTGTTTTTCCTGCAGCTGATGGCACCCTGTGGGCCCAAGCACAGCCAGGGGGTTAGCATGTTCCCTGGTATGTTCACTGGCTGCACATGTGGCTTGCAGTACCTTTTACAAATGCTTTTGAGTTTCTCTACTGGAGCAGTATAAAGGTTGCTTTTATATGAATGGAGGAATGCGCTGCTCATGGGCAGCCTGCTTCTATTTCTTCCTCTTATGTGTTTGTCTCACTTCCTAGTATCAGGAGGTTTCTTTGTCTGCTCCTATACTTTCCCCTTCTCTTCGTGCTGAGAATTAGGTACTTGGGAGAAATAACTAATGTTTTTGCTTTAAAATATAAAAAGGCTTTTTGGTGACAACTAAGCCAAAACAAGCCCATCTGTTCCTGAGATGCATGTGAGTTTGTCTTCAGTGTGCTCATTAATCATGAAGGCCAAGCATTTGGGAAAATTTTCCCATCTTTCCCCTTACAATGACTCTTCCAAATAACTTCAAAATATTGGTTTTGGCCCTTCCCCTTAAGCAACATGGAAAATCAGAGGGATCTGATGGTTTCTTGCCTGTTTGCCTAGTTATTTACTGCTATAAAGCAGAAACTAAGTAGTATAAATGGACCATGCTGTTGTATACATTACTGATCTAAACAATATTAGGAGTCTGCCCCTTTCCTGATGTGAAATAATTTGGCTCCTGACATCAGTAGCATACAGGAGCTGGATCTGTAACATGATTACCTCTAGCACTACCAGATAGTGCAAACACCTCATGAACTGAATCTTTAAACTGTGGTGGAAAGGGGAGGTGGACTGGCACTGTCAATGTGCCTGGCTCATGAGGTCTGTGGGCACTCATCCCAAAGTATTTTTTAGAAAAAGAAGGCTTGAGGTCTGTGCTCACAGACATGATGAAAATCCAGTTGCTGGAGACTTGTCTTTTGAGATGAGTCCTTCTGAATTAAAAAGCAAAGCAGAGTAGTGCTTGGGAATTTTGGATCAACTTTAGAATTCATATCAAGACTTTTATAGCAAACAGCTTTGGAAACTTTCTGTGAAACAACTCATTTCACTAAAGCTCCAGTGTTTCATTGTCAGTAATTTGTAAGGTACATTTTTTCAGTCTGAAAACAGCCTTGTCTCCAAGCTTTCTTGAACAATGCACCATATCTGGGGGATTTGCTGAAGTAGCTGGGGTTCTCCGTCTGAACATCAGAATGTATTACTAATACTTACTCTCTTTCTGTTACTGTTCTAGCAGACTAAATTGCTTTTACTTGTAGGGAAAAGTTTGAAAACATGAATCAGTTGTGCTTTAAAACTAAATGATGAGAAGGAAGATTGATGGGATGCACTGATACAACTTTTCCCTGGTCTCTGTAGAACCCTGTTTTATAGTTGTTGGCCTGTCATGATCTCAGTTTTTCCATCTGTTAAATGGTGGATATAATTAGCCTGTCTTTCACAACTTTTCATATTTTGGCACTCTTGGTATTTAGCTTGCTGTATTTTGATTCCTTGGGAATAAATGTGAGAACAAAACAAATTATAAGCCCTTATAACTTCTGTGTCTATGTTCCTTTGATTCTTTCCTTTTCCTCTTGCTCTCCTGCGCTTACCATGCTGTCGAACCTCAGAAGGCTTTAGCACCCACTGCTGTTAAGTTGCTGTGAAGTGACATTGAATGGCAAATGAATATTTAAGTTCAAAATCTCTTGTAAGAACTGTTGTTTGCCATGGTTACCTCATGATCAGTTGCATATGCAAATAGTCTCTTGGAAGAAACATTAGGGAAGATGCATCATCTCAACTGTAAAGTCTCTATAGTATTTTTTTAAGTGCACGAGCAAGTATGGAATGATAAGCTTATGGAATGATAAGTTTTGCATTCTTGCAGCAAGTGGAGCCCAACTTGTAATGAACAAGCAGTGTAAGCCTAGTGCACCCGTAAAGGGCAAAAAGCAGGGTCTCAGTGGGACTTGTGTGCCATGTTTTGTGTGGATTGCCAACAGAAATGTTCCTCTTCTAGCAACCTGAAACAAAGGGATAAGGGGAGGGAAGGCCTGCAGTATAAAAGTTCTTACATGTGTGATAGCAACTTGGAACAACCAGCAGCTGGGCACTGCATGGCCGGATACAACAAATTCTCTTTCTGGAGAGGTTGCTTTATTGCAAGGTGCATAACAGTAAGAGAAATTAGTGTGCAGTGAGTATCATTTTTCCCCTATATGCTGTGACAGTTACGTTTATTAAGTTCAGTTTTTCTTGCAAGCATAACAAATAACATAACCAGTAACTCTTGCTCATCTGCTACTGAGAGGTCTTTTGACAGATAATTGGTGACTTCAATTGACAAATGTACTTCCTAGTCCTTAGTAGTCAGTCTCTGCTGACTTTGCCTGCCTGTGATAGTTAAAACTGTGGAAGACCATGTATCTCTGAGTGCAAGAGTGTGGATGAGGTAGATAAGAGAACTTCTTGTACTGTCTAGACTCTCTAGTCTGATTTTTCTGCCTCACCAAAATAAGACCATTAGATTCAAGACAATGGGAAAAGCTTTAAATTGAGGAAGAGAAAAGCTGACCTGGAAGGGGATAAATGTTCCTCTTGGGATAATAGAGTTGATTTCACTTCATAGTTTGACAGATGATGATTTTTGCTCCTAACTTTGGAAATCAGTTGCTGTGACTTTTTGTGGCTCCTTGTTTTGCAAAGGCTAATGATGACCCACGTATCAAGGTACTGGCCTGCAGCTATCTGGCAAGGCTTCCTTGTGAGGGCAATGGTAAGACATGCACTGTACCTGGTTATGTGCTTATTTCTGTGGTGCCTATGCAACGAACTAATTATACTAATTACACATTTGTCATTTAGCTGGGGAAATACCATTTGAAGTAATTACGCTCTGGACAAGAGGCAAAAATCATCTTTACTCAAGTGTAAACCAGGACTGTGTGCAGTGTTGCTGTAGAGCTCTATCAGCGCCAGGGGAAAAACAGTTCAAAAGAAAGCCCTGAGTTTTCTGCTGACTTTTGAGTGATTTCATCCCTACCTGCACAAGTATGGTAAAAATAGATGGAAAATGTCTCAACCCTGCCTATCTTGAGATGCTTAAGGCTGGGAAGCTGATCTCTGCTGGTCTCTGTGTAGATGAGGGAGGGAAGGCCTATTGAGAGGGCAGCTCAGAACCCTTAAGGACTTGGTGGCAAGCAGGAACACAAGATACAATCCTCCTGCAAATACCATTCCCTCTCATTTTCCATACTTCAGGCTGTAGTTTGAAATAGCTTGAATGATTATACAGTGTGAAAGACAGGAGGAGTAGTACTCTTCTACTTTGGTAAGACCTTTAAAGCTCAAATGTGATCAAGTTGCAATGACACAAGATACATATGGTATTAGAAGCGCGTGTCAGTTGGCTTGCAATAACAGTGTCCGCATTTTAGCCTATGATAGATTAAGATGATAGTTCCCTGAGACAGTGTGCTCAGTTAAGCTGCAGCCCTTGCACTTGCCGCAGACCAGCAGTGATAGGAGGCTGTTAGAATAGCTTACTCAGTGTAAAGTGTATTGCATAGTCAAAGCTAGGACTGTTTTTATCATTGCAAGAATATAAAAGTGATTTAACAATATGGCAACTGCTTACTCGGCCTTCTAAGGTCCCTTTACTTGGCTGAATGTGTTTTAAAAACCTTCTGCATTCATTTCTGCCTTTGCAAAGTGGGAATAAACTGCCACAATTTTGATTTTTTTTTTTTTTTTTGTTGAAGCTATGTAGCCCTCCATTCCTAGTGTGATATTGTATAATTCAGAGAAACACAGTAACTTAGGTCTATCTACAATAGAACCAGATACAAGTAATTTTTTTATATCTGTTTGTTCAGAGAGGAATCTGTGGAGATATAGCATTAATGCACCATATACAAACTAGTATAAATAGCGCATTGTATTAGAAACATCTGTTTAATTATCTAGCTCTCATC